>JXTB01000471.1:91674-125695 GCA_002914805.1 Parasponia andersonii
TAATGAACAATTAATTTATAAATCTATTATAAATTGAGTACTCAAACTGTTCAAATCCTGAATCAATACACAAGAGAATCATGTTTCTAGCTTCCTAATAGAAGGAATGGATTCTATATCTGTAAGTTACATTCCCAGCTACTCATCTCATCATACTCCCAAGATACAAGTATTTCGATCTAATTAAAAAACAAATCTTTAACAAGTATGTTAAAGAACATAATGTTACAAATAGGAGTCTATAACTACTCAGGATTAAGATTGATCTATATATACTCATCTAGTGACATTATTTGAACTCTCAACAGTTAACGGAATTTATATAAGATTCAAATTATGTTTGATCCAGTCCTATATAATCAAATTATATAAAGTACATCCATTGTGATGTCTACACATCAATAGTCCGGATAAGACTATTACATTCTCAATGTTAATGGACCGTACTAATAATATTTAATTAAAGATCCTAAATTATTACGGACTATATTTAGTTTATTATCCATAAATTAATCCTCATGTATATAACACTTATATACTAAATTTATGGTCACATAAATAAACCAGGGATTTTCTGATATTTAATGGCATACCAATTATGCACAAATTCAAATAGAAAAATGTCATTTTAGTAATTCAACAAATATCCAAAATATACATGCTTTTAGAGCATAAACTCTAACAACCATGAATAGTATGCTATTGTAACTTTGTAGCTCAGCCATTTCTGAAATTGAATACGAAAAAATATTATTTGATGGGAATGCTTATGTAGAAGAACTACATGAAAATATAATCTCAAACGAATGCTATACTTAAGGTAAAAATCTGTGACATGATTAAATCTTATTTAATCCTGCCACATGATACAAAAATTTTTAAAATAAGGATTAGGTAGTTGTAAAAAAAAAAAAATCAATGGACTACACGTTGGTCCGATGAACTAATTGAGGCTGCCGTCTTGAACTAATAAGTAATAAGAAGTTTTGGGAACCTCTGTACCAAATAGTCACTACACCTTACTAATGTGTGTGTGGTTTTTCTTTTTTTGGTAAACAGCAATAGGAAAATAAACACGTTTTTCTTTTTCTGTATTTCTTTATGTTCTTTTGTGTAAAGAGTCATGCATGAAGGATTGCATAAGAGCAAGTTGTTAAGGAAAATTTCACTAATTTTTTAATTCAAAGTACGTCCTTAGTGCTACTGCAATCTTAAATATATCACATACAAATCCAATCTTGTGATGTATCAAGTTGGAGAGTTTCCTCCAACTTTTGTTTCTGGTAGTGTTTTACATGAATAATTTAAGAGGAATCTAATGGGAGTATCTTGTTCCAATTCTAAATTTTTGCAGTCCGCTAAAAATTATGTATGCAATAGCTACTATTTTATATTTGAAATATTTTTTGTATGTTCTATTTTTCATCTCAAATATAACAAAAAGAATAGTTAAAAATTAATATTTAAATACAAATAGTATTTATTTTAGCACGATAGTGTTGGAGTAAAATAAAAAAGCTTGTGTTAAAGCTTAAAATGTTATATTCGATTTAGAAATGAAACCTTTTTTCAATCATAAATGCATCAGAGATAGTCTAAGCAATTATAAGGACAGACAAATTATAGGTTATATGTTCTGTTTTTTTGAAGACTAAATACTTTTATTCATTCAAATTATCAGCCACAATCTAGGTAATATAACGTTGAATTACAACTGATGAAAAACAAACGAAGTTATCTATAAGAGAAAGTTTTGCGAGTGTATGGACTATTTTATTGCTCTCACGAGCCACATAGCAACAAGAACTTACACCACAATCAACTAATAAGTATTGGATATCTCTAACCAAAATGTCATCGTTTGAGAGACCAGCTTGAGAATTAATTGCTTCAATAGCGTTTAAATAATCACTTTCAATAAACTTTACCGATAAAGACTGATCTCTACACCATGAAAGAGCTTCTCGCAAAGCAAAAAGTTACGCAGTGTAAGGCCCGTGCGAGAAGGCAAAGGAATTGGCGAAAAGAGCATCGTACAACCATTCTAATCTCTGATAATTACACCCACACCTACACAGCCTAAGGTTCTATCCACTATTGTGTCCACATTAAGTTTAAAACACCCCTCCGATGGTCTTTCCCATTTAAAACGCACAACACGAGCAGGAGAAGCTCTCAATCCATCTACTTAGGACTGGGCTTCTAAACCTCATAAAGAAAAACACTTGCATCGTCTCAAACATGAGCTAGGTGTTTACTCCTAGATCTATGCCATACCGCATTCTGTTTATTCCGTAAAGATCAAAGGACAACTACAAGAACTTCAAAATCCTCCCTAGACAGATCTGAGAACAATTTCAATAGCAAGTCTTCATGATAAATTTTAAGAGAGGAGATCGATTCCCCCAAAGAAGTAGTCACCCAACAACTCGTCGAAAAAGGGTAATAAAAAAGTGCATGAGATACTGATTCCAATTGGTGTCCACACCTGAAACAGCGAGAAGAATGCCCAATCCCTTTAGAGGTAATAACTGAGGTAGTTGGAATTCTACCATGAAAGACCTTCCACATAAAAATCTTGATCTTGGTCGGAATATTTAGCCTCCAAAGCCCTTTTCCACCATTTTTCGTATCGGGTTAGAAGCCGAAGAAGAGATATCTCTTAAGAATAGCATCATTGCCTTGTAGCTCGAACGAATAGAATACTGACCCTTCTTATCAAAATGCCATAATAAGGAATCCTTCAAGTTTTGAACACAGAGGAAAATTTTGTATCATCTCCACATCAACATTCCAAAAAATTTGTTTGAGAAAATCAATATTCCAGCACTTTGAATCATGTAAAATAAAGTCTAAGACACACCACCTTTCAGAAAGACTAGGATTGGCGGTGATAGGTCTAAAAGTTTTAAGCTTCGGTAGCCAAGAGTCGCGAAAAAGATGGATATTTCAACCATTACCCACTCTCCACCTTAGCCCCATTGAAAGTACCTTCTTCCCCCAACAAATACTTCGCCATATAAATGACGGACTAGATCCATTACCTGCCTCCATAAAGTCACAATTCTTAAAATATTGAGCCTTAAGAATATAGGTCATAAAGGAGTTCAGATTAGCGAGAATCCTCCAGTCTTGTTTAGCAATCATGGCTTGGTTGAAAATTTCTAAATCTCTAAACCTCGAGCCCTTTTCATCTTTAGGGAGATAAAGTAATTCCTCTCCCTTTCAATGCACTTTCTTGCTGTCTTCATTGCCACTTTACTAAAACTTTGCCACCATAGCTTGTAGCTCCAAACAAAGTGATCTAGGAAATCAAAAAACCCCTATAGCATTAATAGGCATTGCCAATGCAACTGCTTTGATAAGAATTTCCCTTCCCCCCATAGAAAAGAGCTTGCTCTTCTAAAGTTGTAACTTCATCTACACTTTACTTTTAATATCTGCCAAAGCCAATTTTGTTCTTCCTTCCCACAATGGAGGACAGTCCCAAATATTTTATATGAGACTGACAAGAGTCTAAACCCAAAATACTTCGAATAAAAACTCTTTTTCCATCTCCAATATTAGGACTAAACGTTACCAAGGACTTACCAACATTTATGCACTATCTTGAAGTATTTTCGTAAATCTTAAGAATCTTTTTAACACTATTACTCTCTTCAACATTTACCTTGCAAAAAATAAGGTTGTCGTCAGCGAAAAAGAGATGAATCAATCTTGGCCCACCCATATAAGAGAAACCCATTATTTTTTTCCTTTTTTCCGCTTCCACTAATAAAAAAGAAAGGCCTTCTGCACAAATTAAGAACAAATAAGGTGAATGGGGACAACTCTGTCTAAAACTATGTTAAGTCATAACATTACCCCCGGCAACGCCATTGATAATATAAAAGAAGGAAAGACAGAACACACAACGAATAATAAACTCTCTCCAACAACCATAAAAGTCTAAAGCCACCATTATTTTATCAATAAAGCTCCACTCAATGTAGTTTTAAGCCTTACTCATATCAAGTTTAAGGCTCGTCCATCCTTTAGACCCATTGTTTTGCTTCTTGAGTGAATGCAAGTCTTTAAACACCACTATAATATTGTCAGAAATGAGACATCACAGAACAAGCACACTCTGAGTGTCTGAAATTAATGAGAGTAGAATAGTTTTCAACCTTAGTATGTTATATATTCTTTAACCACTTATATGTATGTATATATATATATATATGGGCACCAATCCAGTATGTATTTTTTTTTTAATCTATACATAGGTATCAATTTGGCCAATGAAAATTTAGCATACATATTTTTTTATTGTAAAAAATAAGAGAGAGAAAGGATATTAATGATGCACGTCTTTTTATGTATTTCATTATAGCCATTGGATCACTATTAGATAGTGATCCAACGGCTAAAAAAAAATATACCTACCCATAGGTAAATAAAAAAAATACATATTGGATTGGCAACCTATATATATATATATATATATATATAAATATGGGCACCAATCCAGTAGGTTTTTTTTTTTAATCTATACATAGGTATCAATTTGGCCAATGAAAATTTAGCATGCACATTTTTTTATTATAAAAAATAAGAGAGAGAAAGAGCATTAATGATGCACGTTTTTTCATATACTTCATTATAGCTATAGATAAAAAAAATACCTATTGAATTGGCAACCTCTATATATATATATTTGAAGTAAGACCATGTCATGTATATAGGTTAAAACATGTATAATTTTGTGCGTTCTTAGCATTATCATATATATAAATACGATTAGGCAATGATAGAATGAACATCTATTGGCAATGTTAGAATATCTTCAATGGGCATACTATATATTATGCTAATGTTATATATATATATATATATTTGAAGTAAGACCATGTCATGTATATAGGTTAAAACATGTATAATTTTGTGCGTTCTTAGCATTATCATATATATAAATACGATTAGGCAATGATAGAATGAACATCTATTGGCAATGTTAGAATATCTTCAATGGGCATACTATATATTATGCTAATGTTAAATTTTAGTATTTGGCTACAAATGTATCTCAAATAGTATCCTATATGTGGCATAATTTTTAGCTTGTACTATTTGTTGTGCCAAAATATAGAACAAAGTATAATACATGCTAAATATAATACATGTTAAATTTTAGCATGTAGCATCATATTGCCACTATTTTAAGTAAAATATTCACATACTTCACGATATTGTCAATTTAATGTATATATATATTTCATTAAATTTTATTTACAAGTTTATCCTTATTAAATTACTATCAATTAAAACTAATAATACAATAAAACCTTATATACAACTTTTTTACATTTATTTTTTTTATTTATTTATATACAATATGAGTAATTGTAAAACGATAGGTAAAATTAGTTTTTATGATAAGTAATTAGATGATAAAATGATTAGAGCTAAGGGTAGAAAAAAGATGCTTTATAGATTAAAACAATATTTAAATATAAAATAACATTTTTTTAACATGTGAACTTCAGAGCAAAACTCAAAAATGTGTGTTACACTTAGTATATCATATTAAATATAGTATTTAGCACATCTTTTTTAGCATAATACATTGAGATGGTCTTATTTCTTGATATATATTTTCCTTATAAGAAAAACAAGTATATTAGAACTTTTCCCTTATTCTAAAGGGTGAACGATATAAAAATACTATGATATTTAGATTTTTTGTAAAAATTGACCTCAAGTTTAAGTTTTACAAACTAATATCCAAACGTTTGGTAATTTTACAAACTTATACCCTGTGATGCTCAGTTAAATGATTCAGACAATAAAATAACAAAAATACCTCTTTTAAAGTGATTAAAATTATTTAGCACTAGTAATTATCAGATAATATTTGTTAGTTTTATTTTTAGTTTTCATTTCAAAATAGAAAAAGAAAATCTCGAATTTTTTTATGAGAAGGCAAAAAACTTGCAACTTATTCCTCATCTTCTCCTTCCGTACTCTTCATTACCATCACCACTTCCAATGTTATGACTCAAATCCTGAGCCAATAGAAGAGGGAGAATTTCACTAAGATTGGAAATTCTTTGATTTACTTTTAAAAAATCTTAAAAGATCTAGACTTATAAAATAGTATGTTTTATAAAATATTTAGAATTCTATCAAGTGAACATATCCCACAGTTCATAATTACTGTTGAACATAGACTGAATTATAATAAAATGACCAAATTCAAATAGTTGTTCACACATCATCATCACCCATTACAAATATCGAGTATAAATACGACATATGTAGTCTAGAGATATAACTAAAGTAGTATTCTTAGTTAATGCTATGCAGCCCACTGGGGCTAGCTCAGTTGGTCCAAGGTTTGAGAGATGTGTGTATGAGTTTTGAGGGGGTCAGGATTCAAACTTTAGTAGAGTATGTGTGTGTTACTTTCCTTTAAATTTGCAGTAAGTGGTGGTCATTAGTTAAGCCCCACTATTTTATAAAAAAAAAAAAAAAAAACCAAAGTAACAACAAAACCACCAAGCTTGAATCCAAAGTTTCAGTATTACTAAGTCAACGAATTACTCTCGAAAGATAGCCTCTAATCCTCCTGGTCATAAAATTATACTGAACAATACCTAAGAAGGAAGGTAGGGGAGTGAGCATACAGTGCTCAATAAGAAACTCAATTACCTTTTCGAAATCACTTTATTCATGAAAAGTCTGTATGGTTAATTATATTGAAAATAATCATCAAAGCATGTGCGATATGGTCCTTCTATTATCAAAATCAATTTCAATTTAGTCCTTCATAATTGCAATTTGGTCTCTGTTTCCAAAAACTTTTGCAATTTAATCCTTCTACTATTTAGTCTAAAAATTTGTAAAATTCCTAAATTAACCCTCTTAAAAATTGGGTTTTTGCATCCAATTCCACTTCTCAATCTCCTTTCCTTGTGGCGGATCTCGGCAGTATGATGCACTTAATTTTCACTAACACACCTATGGATAAGATCTACCATCAAATTCAAAAGCATTCAAAATGTCCTTACACTTCGCAGTGACCCTCCTTATGTCCCGATTGAGTTTATGATATAGTTATACAATCGACGTCGATAAAAATGGGCTACTCAAAAGAATATTATTAATAAAAGCTAACAAATTTTGACTATAGTACAAATACAAAGAATTATAATTTTAAACTCCTCAAAAAAGAGAAGAAAAGTAGATTTTGAACACAACAACATCGCTATCATAATTCTCTTAAGAGAAAAAAATAACAAGGATTATCTAACTTCTACATTTTTAGATTTTTTTTTAGAGGCCTTTTTGGGTATTCTTCTTTTTAGTTTTGGAGGTTTTTTTTCGGTATTTTATAATCTTAAATTTGTGGGAGATCATAGGCAAAATGTTTGTTCTTACATTCATTCACTTTGGGGCCATGACTTTTTTTAGGATAAAATTTATGAACGGAGAAAATTTGCGAGGTATTAAGATTTGTTTTAGAACTCTAGGCTTTAATGTGGATGTATATATATATATACATATATATATATCAATAAAGCTGTGGGAAGATATATATTGGGTCAAAAAAGCTTAAGATTGGAATTTGTATGCCTCGTTTTTTCTTGTAACAATTTATTAGTATAACGATTTTAGTTCTACTTTTGGAGAAAGAATGAGGTCTGGTTGTAACGGAGGAGGTGATCAATAATGGAGACATGGAAGTGGTGGTGGAGGAGGAAAGCAAGGAAGGAGAAGATGAGGAAGAAGGTACAGCTTTTTTGGATTTTTTTTTTTTTCTTTTTGAACTTCTAGCCTTTATTTTATCGTTTCTATTTTAAATAAAAATTAATTAATATAATTATCCCATAATTATTAGTGCTAAATTATTTTTAATCACTTAAAAAGGGTATTTATGTTACCGTCTGAAATACTTAGTTGAATATTATAAGTTATAAATTTACAGAAATTTTAAATATTAAAATAATAATTTACAAAAATTAAACTCAAGTTTAATTTTTACAGAAAATCAAGATTTGGGATATCTTATGTGATTCACCCAATACTAAATGCAAAATTTATTATTTCCAAAGTGTGAAGGTTTTGTCTTTACCTGCCACCTAAGAGCTTGAGTGTATTGACTTATAGGTAATGATATTGTAAGGAGATCAACCAAATCGTAGAAATCTTATGATTCTGTACAGCATAAATTACATAATAAAATGTCGTCTTTAATCGAGTTTGAGAGAGCAAAGTTGGTGCCAGAAGACTTGTCATGTGTCTTTATCTGCCACATGTCACTTGTTGATTGCTCTTCCTCCTACAAATACTGGCATCCATTCACACCTCACATACCAGATAGAGAAGTTCTTGTTATTTTTATTGAAATTGAGAAGTGGTGTTCTGAATATCAATTATAAAATGAGGTTAAGCAAATATTTTAATCACACGTTGCTTTGTTAGTGGATATAAACATAAATATATCTAATTATAACAGAAAACATAATAAAATAACTTTGTATCTCAGCTTTTTCTTTTACGAAAATTCATATATTTTAAAAAATATGAAAAATTCTCATTAAATTTAATTTCTTTTTATTAAAAAAGGGATAATATCATTTTTATATTTTGTATTTAGACACTTTATTCAATTTATATCTTTTTTTTAGTTATTATCAATATTGACCAATTATTTGATGATAAGCTTCACAAAAAATAACTAACATTTAGTTTAAGAGTTCAATATTGGCCTATAGTGGTGTGCCTCGATATTAATAGATAAAACTTAACTATAATTATGAGTTGATTATGGTTGTAGGTATATGGTCCATTGGAACTTGAGCTTTGTGAATCCATCTGGTCTTTTGTCTAGCTCAAATTAAAACTCAATATTTATTTGATGATTAGTTGAGGCCAACGAGCCTAATAAACCCATTAAGGGTTACTAATTTCTCTATAGTTAAGAAAAAAGTTCTCTGACTACACATTATATGAGTTACACATGAAATACTCCTTGTAAAAAGAGTGTCACATGAAAAAATAGAGAAAAGGAGAGCAGAGGAAAATCGACCATACTAGAGGATTCATTATCCTTGGTGTTTCGGTCATTCCAGAGAAATTAATTTGAGAAAATTGTCTTCTTATTCGTCTTGGATCTCTTTGTTGGGAATCAAAAAGGTGACCACCCACCAGATCAATCATAGCTTTCGAGAATAGAAGGGAAGATGAGAAGATTATGGAGTAAATCTGGGTATTATTCTTATCTAGATCAAGAATTAATTTATGTTAGATTACAATCTGAAATATTTTTAAAGAGAAAAATTTTAAACGATCAATTCCGCTGCGTTTTTAGATTTTATAAAACTATGATGTTCTTGAAAATGATTTTATGAAAATATTTTCTGGAATTTTATTCCAATGAATACCAGCAGTTGGACCGATGAAACAAAAAAATTGAGATCGCTCTTCTCTAATGTATAGTACAAAATCCTAGACTTTATAAATAAATTTGTTAATTGAACTAGATTTCTATGTTAATATGGAATGAACAAATAGGAAGTTCACTTACCAAATATAAAGTGAGATACATAGAGCTCCAATCTCGGTCATCCCACCGAATTGAACAACATCCTCTAGTGCAATACATAAAGTGTGATTATAGCCAAGAATATCCTCAGGCATATTAATAGGAATAGTAACTCCAGGATCAAAAAATTTTACTAACTTTAATAACATCTCCAACTTCTTTGGAATATTATTAGGTATAACAAATTGAGCTAGATCCCTTGGTGCTGAACTTGAACTAGTAGAAAGTTGAGTAGGCATTCTTTGGAATGAGCACTTCTTCTCTTTTGTCCAAGGATCCAATGAAGGTGATACATTTTTTCTCTTCTTAGTTTTCTTAATCGGTTCCTACAAAGTTAATCTAGTTAGTTTTTGAAGTAATGACAATATGTATGTCAAGATAATTAAATTAAAACGTTCTAAACTCCGAACCACCAATAATGACTAAGTCTTTTGGCTATGCAACAAAAATTTTGATGGCATGTAACACCAAGATCATCTCATCATTAGGGATAGGGAGGTGAGCACATTTGTCGTAACACTCCTCCACCACTACTCAGTAATTATTCTTTCCCAATAATCTCTTACGAATAATATCTTCAGTGGCTATAATATGCCTAATAGCAACTATATCGCTATTTTCTAAGCTCAATTTACATACTTTTTCCTGGAGAGAAAAGAAAAAGCCAACAGTTTTCATGCTAAGTTATGTCAAACGGTAACATACACTTATTTCCAAAGTCAATCTAAACTCATGTTTATGTAGTATTACCTCTAACGGTTCTCCATTCTTATTTGGATCCACGGATTCCGCTACACCTTCATTAATGGGAGCCTCAAATGTCGTAGGTTGTGGAACATTACCTCTAAGTTTTTCCTCCAAATCTTTTATTCGATTCCTGAATTTTTCAAAAATTTGGTCTACATTTTGTTGTTATTTTTTCTCAAATATCTGTTGCATCATTTCAATCTACTTAGTGAATGACATCTCCCTTTCACGTTGAAATCTAAATTGGTCCTCTTAGAGTTCCCTTGTTCTATGTTATGTGCCAAAAATTCACAACTTTCAATTTCTTCACCATGCCATATCTATTTCTTATAGTTAACATCTACCCTATCGAAATACAAATGGCTTCTAACATAACCAACATCCGCTTTTTATAGGTTGCCATATCTTTGGAAAGAACAATGTACTTTTCAAGGATTTGTGGCATTTTCCAAAGAAAATTTAAGAAAATTTTCTACTCCATCTTTATATTCTTTTGATAATCTATCTTTTAATATCCAACTTTTGTCCATTTCTATTAGACTTAGATTTCTAAACTGAGAAAAGTCTCTTTAAATTCTAACTTTTCTACCACAATTTCCACATATATGTACATATATATTCCTTTACAATTAAATTAATCAAAAGATTATACCCATTAACAAAGATCATGGAATCACATTAGCCTATCCAAGACATTTCTAAATTTCATCAATATATGACTACATTTCTCAATTAATTGAATAGTTGAACAATCAATTTTAACAAATTTAAAAAAAAAATTAACATGTACCTTAATCCCTCCGAATTAGTAACTTGTTGCTCAAATAGTATCTACCTTTTCTTCAAAAATTTTGGCAAAATCTCATTTAAAATTAAACAAAACTCCTACAAAAATAGACCACAAGAAAATGAAACTTAAGCCTTCCATATACAAAATCGAAGCGGTAGATGACCAGTAGAAACACATGTATTTAATAAACTTCAATATTCCATTCAAAATGAACAAAAGTGGACTAGTTTACATTGATATGTGTACATTGTAGAATATTTCCACTGTATTTTTTTTACTTCTTTACTGGAAAATCACTAAAATTCTCTAATTTAACACATTAAGCCCTGGATAATAATAATAATTATAAAATAATTTTCCTACAAAGCTGTCAAATTAATACGAACTAAATAATAATTACTACCCTAATTAATATTTCAAAAATCAAATTAATGAAAAAACTAGAAAGAAAAAGTTTCAAAATGTTCTTTAATTTAGCAAAATGAGCTACTTAAAGAAAAATTTGAGCCTAAAATTGGCTTGCTCGCTCAAGAATAAACAAAAAACACCCAAAAATTGCAACAACAGTACCTCCATCCGAAATTTCATGAACCCACCATCGATTATGGCAAAAATTACTCTAGGGTATAAATTCGGGTCTAAAACTTGAAAAGCTCAAAACTCTTAGGAGTATTTGTGACGAAAAGTCAAAAGGAAGCTTTTGAGTGAAAAAAGAGATGAATGAGAGCTTGCAACTGTTGAAGAAAGCCAAAAGCGCCGAAGACTCAAAAATTTCAAAGGTACAATTGTAGAGTTTAGAAATCGAGTGAGATTATAGCCACGAATTGTAACATTAACTTGTTGCTTCCACAAAAGGAATGTATGATTATCCAATTTGATCGAAAGAGAGTGGCTGAAAGTACTAGAGCAAATCGTGATAAGGAAGACGAAGCTCGAGCTCTTACATCCATGGCCGTCGAAGTAAAAGTTTCACTCCTAGATGTTTCTTACTCTGATACCATAGTAAAAAAGATACACTAAAAATTGAGATGAATTAATTTAATTTCATTGATAATTATAGAGTCTTAAAAACAAGTCTTAACATATAGTAACAAACTACTTTGTACATCTCTAACTAATATTGCTAGGTGACAAATCTATTAAAAATATTTACAACAGCATAGTAGAGACTAACTAATTGCTGAATCACTAATACTTTTGACTCCTAAATTATCTTTTGCAATGAATAATCTATAGTTATGTATTTTATTGAATTCGTTTGTAATTTTTGTTTGATTAAATGAAATTTTCGTTCAAATATGTTTTTTCCTAAAAGAAAAACTACGAAATAATATAGAACATTAGCACTTTTCTTTTTTTCCCCCGGCTTGTATAGAAATAGAACATTAGTTCTTGTGTGATGTGTCTTTGTACAGTCAGCAGTACCAACCGCCTTTTATCCAGTTGAATACTTGAATAGCCGAATCTGAACGCACCACTTTTTTAGAGTGACCCATTTGCCAGCTGTCAGATATTGATTGATAGTAGAATTAATCAACAAAATTTCCACGTTGGAAAACACGTGCAAATATTATAAAATATAATTTTACCACATGTACCAAATGCGAAATATTGGCCTAAAATCGGGGCCATTTAAGACAAGAACTAAATATATGTATATGAATGAAAGCATTAACTTCTATCCATACATGAATCCTTCTTATCTCCACTCCAGGTGGCACAGAGCACCAGAAAGCCTATCTAATTCTAGTGCATATCTTCTCAAAGCTTCAAAATTCCATAATTTCAAAAAAAAAAAAAAACAAAAAAAGGAGGAGGAAGATGGCTCCCGATGAAGTCCTAAACCTCTTTGATTCAAACTGGTTTGGACCCTCAATTTTCAGTACCATAACAAACCCATCTCATGATGATCACGATCTTGATGATCAAGAGCAAAATTTCCCAGAAAATTTGACAATCCAAGGAACTTGTTCTTCACAAATTCATGATCAAGATATCTGCTCTTCTCCATTACCAAAACCAAACCACCTCAATATCAAATCACAAAGCGAGTACCTATCAGAGTACTCATCATCACCCAAAGGGAGTTTCTTCTCTGATTCTCAGCTCTCTCCAAGCTCAGTTCTCAACCTCAACACCCCAAAGCTTCAAACCATTTTCTCGAGAAAAGAAGTGAAGGATTTTCCCGAACAAGAGGAAAATACTGGTACTAGTGCCACTACTAGTTTAATTAAAGAAGAGAAAGAAGAAGAAGCAGCAGCTGAAGTAGTAAAGGGCAAAAAGAAAGTCAACAAAAGGAGGAGGAGAAAAGTGAGGAACAGTACTAGTAAAAGCTTGACTGACCTTGAGTTTGAGGAGCTAAAAGGGTTTATGGATCTGGGTTTTGTGTTTACTGAGGAGGAGTGTAGAGACTCGAAGCTGGTTTCTATTATCCCTGGCTTACAGAGGTTAGCAGGGAAGAAACAGAGTGAAATTAATGGTCAAAACAGAGAAGTTGTTGATGGTGATGATCAAGCTCAAGATCAAGATATAGGGAGCTTGGTTTCGAGGCCTTATCTATCTGAGGCTTGGGATGTTTTGGAGATTCAAAGAAAGGAGGAGAAGTCTCCATTGATGAGTTTGAAGATTCCAATTTCAGGTAATGAAATCGACATGAAGGATCGTATTAGGTTCTGGGCTCATTCAGTTGCATTATCCACTGTAAGATAATAATTGTGTTTGATTTTTTTTTTTTTACCACCTTGGTGAATTAGATGGTTTTGGAATAAGACTTTTGTTTTGGAGGAATCTTCCTACATGGAAATAAATTAGTGGTATGTCACCAAGATATATGTGCCTTTTTGTACTTATTTTTTGGCCAAGTAAAAAATTGTGTTAGTTGGAGCAAAGTATAGGTGACTTCACTTGGGATTTTGATCAGGAATTTGGGTTTGATTGAAAAGTTCCAGAATTGTCCAGATTACGATTTTTTTTTTTTTAAAGGAGACGATGATTCATATTTTTTGGTGTATTATCCTTTTTCTTTCTTTCTTTTTTTTTGGCTGAATTTTTAGTGTATACAATAATGGAGATGTTTATTTCATTATTGAGCAATTTGGCCTATTTTAAAAGGGCTAAAAAGGTAGACCCACTGGCCACTAAATAATCATTTCACTCGATAACACTCCCCACTTTAAGCAAAGTGTTTGTTTAGACGGAAAAATTAAGTATTATTATTTACAGAAAAAAACAATGAACTCCAACATGAATCGCATTTCCTTAGGATAAGAAGACCAGAGGGGTTAATAATGACAAGACGCGATTTATAGTATCAATCGCATCTGCCAATTTTTATTTTTATTTTTATTTTTTGTCGGGGGGTGAATTAAGTGCTTATCTCTATCATGACACAACTATGGTTCATTGTACTCACTTAGTACTGACAGAGATCTATTTCTACACTTCTACTCCTATGAAAAACCAAATTTGCAGAATATACTGGAAATTGTTCCAAACGGGCATTTGGGCAAAAAGACAAAAATAAATAATGAAAGGGTGAGTTTGTAGTTGGGCTTGACATCAATGCTTAGCTCATCCATCTAACTTATGGATATTGGCAAATTAAGATGTTCTAACTTCCTGTACAGAGTGAGCAACGTTATGGGCACATCTTCTGTGCCACAATTAATATTTACAATAATCTATGTAAAATTAATAGTATAAGATGAATCTCTATTAGTATATGGTGTCACAAGTTGCTAAACCTATACATAAATTTAATGGTACAGAGTCTATCTGTATTATTATTCGGCAGCATCACAGTGATTTTTAGCATTCTCCTTATGTCAGGTACTAAGCAAAGATGACATAATGACAAATGTGGGTGCCACTGCCGAACCTAGTCTCGAGAAGGGTAAAACAATTTCTTTCTTCCCTTCAGTCGACGTCCTAAAAAAAATTTGCTTTATTCTCCTTTCCTCACCATATAGGTTGGAAAAATCCAAAATGAAGGCAATACAATATATCACTTCGAATATATATATATATATATTGAGAAAACTGAAAAGGTCCAATTCAGTTTACTCTAATTAATTAATTGTAATTGAGTATGTACCTTGTAAAATAATTGAACCTAACACGGTAATGTCATTTTAAGTTGACATTGAGCAAGTAGGTCAAATTGAATGAAGAATTGAAAGAAGATTAACGTGTTGAAGCATACAAGACTCATATTAGCAAAGTAAAACCAGTAAATCAGTCCTGTGTGTCTGTACATAATTACAGAGAAATAGAATCCAGATGAGCAGGAATTATACAAGACTACCTGAGGTTTATACATATAGTGCTAAGAATCGTTTTCAATGACAACCTGTAAACTTAATACTATTTCCAATTACAACTTTCATATAGTAAAAATAAAAATTATTAAGAGTATTGTGAAATACAAATTATGGTCAGTTTTGTTCGTTGTTGGAGATTGCCTCAGGAAGTTTAAACGTCGGAGGCTTGTCAGCACCCTTCCTTGAGTACTCCCTCCATCTCCGAGCTGCTGCCGCTGCTCTTTTCGCTCTATCTTTCACTTCCTCTTCTGCAAAAGCCACTTATTTTATTTAATTATATAACAAAGAAAAAAAAGTTTAAGTGGAGAAAAATAGTTTTTTCTGAGATAAGTATTAGACATTTTACCTGAACTTTGGTATTCTTTAGGATTTCCCCAAAGATTACTCCAGTATGAGTCAGTGCTGCCATTACTATCCTTCTGCTTTGTCATCCTTACTTTAGCTTGTTCCTATAATTTTTATTTTTGAGATTAAAAAAAAAAAGATAGTAATTATTAGCACACCAAATAGCTGGAACAAAGGATGAAAATGGCTTGTTCTTTCTGTCTGTTCAGACTGTTCTAAAAACAAAAGTAGCCTCAAGTCTTTTGAGTGTGTGCATTTATACTACAAAAAAATAGGAGTGGAACATGGTTTTGTCCGATTGCTTCAAGTGAATATAGAAGAAATTCAAAAAACAGAGCTGAATAGAAACAATACTGCCCATATATTAGATTGAGAAAATATAAAGGGGTAAAGGCGAAGTGACATAAATAGGAATTCCTACCAGTACTTTTGCTTGCCTCTTCTCCCATCGAGTACTTGCCTACAATTAGTTAGTCACACAAATAAACATTGGTAAGCCACTGACAAAGATAGTCAAAAGCACTAGCAGTTAGTTAAACCATTTTGAAATTATTTTAACTAATTAACAAAATCAACATCTAAGGTAACCATACGACAATCTCGGAACTTCAAAAACTATTTCAGAAACCCAAAAAGAATGAACTCTCAGTCATGATTCATGAAAAGATTCCACTTTTGGTTTAACTAAGGCTCCATTTGCAACCCGAATTTTGAAGAAAAAAAATTATGAAAAAAAAGAGAAAAATACTTTTCTTAAAAGTTTATAAAATTTTATTTTTACATTTTTAATTCTACTAATTAATATGTTAATATTCTATATACTAAAAAATAACATCAAATTAAACTTCTAATTATTTTTTAAAAAATTATTATTTTTTAAAAAATTATTATTTTTTATTTCAATCCAAATATAAAAAAATAATAAAATCTCTTGGAATTTATTTTCATTCGCTCCAAAAGTAAAAGTTCCAAAAGCCTAAGAGAAAAATTGAGCCACTGAGTCAAATCAACAACTGCTACTTCCGAAATAGAAATAGGAGAATCTTCGACTCAGAAATTGAAAAGGCAATTATATTGACGATATCCATAGATACGGGCCAGTGGACTGTGAAACAATACCAAACATATTTATCGAAAACATAAAGGTGCTTACCATTCTGAAGACATCTACTGATAAGCCCATTCCTGAAAGCATCAATGCAACCTAACCAATCCATCATTTAGAAAACCCTATTAGCTATTGAAATAGAAAAGAATTAAATACATGCATGATATGTAACATAAACATATTTCACTTCTACAGATAAGGAATAAAAAGATGCAGACTTATTATAACTAGTTTAGCCATGTTTTTCAATACAAAAGTATTACTATAAACTACAATGGTTCTTAATTTACTTATATTATTGGAAATGCCCTTGAAAGTGTACAAACAAAATATTAACTGTATAGCAGTGAAAACATAGAAATAAATAAAGTCTCCAAATGGAAAAGAAGTCTGCCCTGCTTTGGTTATCTGCTGAGCCTCTCAAAGTCAGAAGTCTTTCAATTTACTGGTTAGGTTTTTAGTTCGTTACTATGAATCTCATTGTCTCAAATATGACCATATTAACCTTCTTTGACTGACGATGGAGCTGGAAAACTAGGACATACGTGGAGAGTTTTAAATATGAAATCAGAGAAGCTAGAGTTGTAAGAAAGAGAGAAAGACCGAGAGGAGTGTAGAATACAAAATAAAGTAACCACATCACTCGAGTAATCCTAAAGCATCAAGCAACTTAGTTAAAGTATACGTACAATCTTTAACTGAAAAAAATTTAAAAATAAAAGGGTATACGTAAAATCGTACATAATATTATTTAGACTGTAGGGTAAACATTGAGGTAAACACAAACATATCTGCTATCGTTAATGAGGTAAAAGGCTTGTTGGCAAGTTAAGCAATTCAACATGGGAATATTAGATGGATAAGATATATTGCAGCTTTTCATATATATATAGATGTATTAAAAGACCGAGCACATTGAACTATCTACGTGGCTGAAAGCCCTCACAGCCTGGGCATAACGACGCAATTATCAAGAGTACGTTATTACGTTATTTCTCTTTCTTATTTTTTATTCTAAAATAAATATGCATGATAAATTTGTATTGGCCAAATTGATATTATGCATAAGTAAAAAAAAAATACTTATTAGATTGGTGTATATATGGTTGTCAATCCAGTAATTTTTTTTTTTTACCTATATGTAGATATTGTTCTTTAGCCGTTGAATCATCATTTAATATTATTTAATGATAATCTAACGATTATAATAAAATATATAAAAAAACCTGCATCATTAATGTTATTTCTGTCTTTTATTTTTTATTATAAAAAATATGCATAATAAATTTTCATTGGCCAAATTAATACTTATGCATAGGTAAAAAAATATCTACTAGATTGGTGTATATATATATGATTGCCAGTCCAATGTATATTTATTTTTAGTATTTTTTTTAACGGTTAGATTATCGTCTAACAGTGACCTATTATAATTAGGTTTATAAAAAAACGTATATTATTAATATTATTTTTCTCTTTTATTTTTTATGATAAAAAAATATGCATAATAAATTTTTATCTGTGAAAATAATACTTATGTATATTCGTGTCCTATAAATATATATATATATATATATGGGCACCAATCCAGTAGGTATTTTTTTTTTTACCTATGCATAGGTATCAATTTGGCCAATGAAAATTTANTTTTTACCTATGGGTAGGTATAAATTTGGCCAATGAAAATTTAGCATGCACATTTTTTTATTGTAAAAAGTAAAAGAGAGAAAAAACATTAATAATGCACGTTTTTTCATACACTCCATTATAGCCATTGGATTCCCATTAAATGGTGATCCAACGGCTAAAACAAAATATCTACCCATAGGTAAAGAAGAAAAATATCTATTGGATTGGCAACCATATATATATATATTCGACAGAACGAAGCAATACTGTGATTCTTTGCCTTACATTTACTCTTTCTACTCTGCGCATTTCATCTTCCAGCAAGGATAACTGTGCAGCAGAAGCCCAATGGATGCAGTCAACCGGGCTGACACACAAAGGATATCTCGATTAATCGTTCAAAGCCATTCAAGCAAAAATTGCTAATAGAAAATTCATCCAGAATCTATACAGTAAAAGATTAGAAGACTTGAATTTTCTGAAAGAAGTACAAATAACCAAAAGAAAGAAAGAAAGAAAGAAAAAAAAAAAACCCTATAATTGCAGAAAAATTCCACTATGAATTTATCAACAATGAATTACAACTACAGACTGAAAATTTATCAAATGCACTAAATTTAGCACTCAGATATTTTTTCTTTGATTTCTGGATTCAGGATCTTTTTTTTTTGTTTTCTTTTTTCTTTTCCTTTTCCGCGGGGGGGTGTTGGGGAATGCAGGATCTCTTTGTGACTCAAAATAACCGAAAATGATTGAGCTAAAAGCCAAGTACCAAAAGGCTTCTAATATACTCAAACTTCAATAAAGTCTCATTAGACCACTTATCACGACTTGTGGGACTGTGGCTATGATGGTAGAGCTAAAGACTAAAGCTGGAACATCAATTTGCTGTTCTTGCTTAAAAGAGAACAATAAATTCACAAGGACAAAATCCAGTGATCATATTGAGCCTCAAAAAGAAATAAAATCAGGAATGGCGACCTCTAAACAACTCCCCAAATATAACTTATGGCGATAAGTAAATAACCAGAAAATGGACTGACCAACTGTCAATTGCTTGCTGAACTAATTCTGGGTTCCCACACTGGTTATATACTCTAGCTCTTCCAAAGTCTTCCTCAATACCAAAAACATCCGGAGCCACGTTGGCACAATTTTTGCACCCTGCAAAAGGCAAGATAGAGATTTTGGTAACCCTGATTTCAATTTGTACAGCCATTTACTCCATTTCCACACCAGGCAATAACAATGATATGAGAATCATAATCATCATACAATGGTCAACGAACTCCATGTGAGAACCACAGACAATTATGCAAATGTTACATCCACGAGATCCATTAACTACTACCTTAACTCCCTGTCCCTGATGTTGGTCTCAGCAATCAATTGGTTTAACAGATTCAGGTCTCTTTTGGAATATACTTGGAATTTTAGGCCATGATGGAAAAGTAACAGCAGAATTTTACATATTGGTTAATGATGTTGATGCAAGAATCAAAAGAGAGATAATGATATCTCAACAAACTGCAAAAATCAGTAAGGTAGTATCTGACACCGAAGCTTGTTCATATTAGTAGAAAAAAGATTACTCTAAACATACCAATGCAGCTGAACTCATCAACAAATGCGTGATCCTTCATGCTCGAATCATCAAAGAACGGGTTGATTGCAGTCAAAGCATAGCCATGAATCTCATCATAAATCATGCGCTGAACGGGGTCACTGAGCACCTGCACTGCAATAGTCCATTTCTAGTGAAAGCACGACAGAGATACCGAAATAACATACTTGCTAGAAGCTCATATCCTTTCACTTAAAAATGGAAACCCACCGCGTAGACTTCGTTAATGAACATGCAGAAATTATTGGTCTCTGGATCATTTCCACTTAGATCTGGATGACAAGCTTTCATGCAGTTATAATAGGCTTTTTTAATCTGCGCCGGTGTGGCATCTGGAAGCTAACCACATTAAGCAACCAATGATTAGACATATCAAATCGAAGATCAACTACTGTCCACTGATCAAAATAGTCTTCCCGAATATTAACGTGATTTAAAGTTTCATACAAAACCAATGATTAGACATATCAAATCGAAGATCAACTACTGTCCACTGATCAAAATAATCTTCCTGAATATTAACGTGATTTAAAGTTTCATACAAAACCAATAGCACAGAGGAAGATTGACTTTCACCATAAATTGTTTTACGTGGTTAATCAACTACAGATCACTCATTTACATTATTTACTTGACCATATATTTAAATTTGATGCCGTTTGTTGTTAGATCTACATAACAAAACTACAATGTAGCATTGTAAGATGAGAAACTTTCTGTCGTAAATCCTAGTTTGCTGTCGTTTATTGGTCATGATACTTCCCATTTTCTAAACTATATACTAAATTCTAAATATTCTAAGTGCTCATCTAAGTCTACGACAATAAATACTAGAACAACAAAAATACAAAATAGAGTGAATTTGCACGTTTTCGATCAGAGCTCCTGACCAGAAAATCTCTTAACTGAGTAGCTAAAATGGAACATCCGCATTTTCAACAAGCGAAAGAATCTCAACTTTCTTTCCATTTCCCATTCATTTTCTCGGAAACCAAACAGAACCCGGATCAAAGTTTGAAGCGTTTACCAGGCCCAAGACCTCATAATAATCATCCGCAACAGCATCCACCGAAGCCGAATCCTTAGCCGCTACCTTGACTCTGCCACAGCTTCTTCTCCTGCCGCCATGACCCATGAAAGCCAAAGCACCACTGGGCCGCGAGAAGACCCGACATGGGCTTCTGGAACCCGAATTCAATAATGGGTTTTGGAAGTTGAGCGCTTCTGCACACAAAGGAGAAAGTAACTGAGCCATTGGAGAAGAAAACAGAGGTCTCTCCTTTTTGGGGGGGGCTCTAAAGCAGAGGAAGGGAAGCTTATAATAATAACGATAAATAAATAATAATTTAGAGGGGGGGAAAAAATAGATTTTTTTCAGCAAAAAAAGAGTAGAGCGAGATTTTTGGTGGGGGATAATGGAATTATATGAAATAATTTGCGGCTTAAGAAATTTTGGCGTGAAAGGCGGGGATGCTGACATGGCAATATGAGAGCCAAATGTTCTAGTTTAGAATCTGGACGAACATAAGATGAATCTAGCGTAGAAGTAAAGAGTGTTAG
The DNA here is from genome assembly GCA_002914805.1 of Parasponia andersonii. Lineage (NCBI taxonomy): Eukaryota > Viridiplantae > Streptophyta > Magnoliopsida > Rosales > Cannabaceae > Trema > Trema andersonii. The sequence goes on from JXTB01000471.1 coordinate 113,383, forward strand.
GGGGAGTGTTGGCACGTGTCACCTCGTGGATAATTGTTCCCTCACGCTTCAAGCCATCATTTTTGGTCCACACAGCCCATGCTCGCATGCTTTTTTCTTTTTTCTTTACTTGATCAAACCAGAAAAGTCGAAAGTTTGGTAGAAATTAGAAGAAATATTAGGAATAATACTTCTCTCCAATTTGTTGGGAAAACTAATCAACTTATTTATTTGACTTGAGGTAATAGTAGTGAATTCTTCTTTTTTTCAACTTATGGGCAAGTGTTGTTTTTTAAGGCTAATTTGATGTAGAAAGATTGTTGTTGATATTTATGTGTATATTTGATATTTCTACATTTTCAAAAGCTCACTACCATTTTAAAAAAAAAAAAAAATTAAGTAATTAAGTGGATTTCTTCGAATTGGATTCTTAAAACAATTATGCATGTTGTTTATATTGTGCATTTATACCAGAAGGACCTGTCGTATTGGTTTATAAATGTGGTGTCGTTTGATTCAATAACTATGAGTCACTTATGCTTGAAATTGAAAGGTTAATATTACTTACAGGATAACTTTTTTTTTAAGGGAAATCCTTAATATTTGAACAACAATTTCCATCAATTAACGTAATGTCGTTTTTTATTTTTTTGGGCCAGTTTGCAGTTATTTGACCGTTGAAAACGACAATCCCGTTCGTAGTTAAGAAGCTTTTGCTTTCTTTCAAGTCCAAAAGACGACATACCGTTTCTCTTAGCTTTTTCTACTCAAAATTGCGTGATGGATTGAAAACAGTGAGGGCGAGATTGGATCAAAACATCGCACAAAAGGCTCTCTCTCTACTGCCATTAAATAAATTTCGGAGGCGCGTAAACACAACGCGCGAGTTCTTCAACATAAAGGGGAAAAAAAAACCAGGTACAGAGACAGAGGCAATAAAAATCAATCGCCTTAGCTGAGCTCAACGTTCTTTGCGTCACTGAAACCCTGGAAGCCCCAGTCGGAGCACCGACTTCCCCATCAATCGAATGTCGGACTCACAATCCGGCGCCGGCGCCGACGGAGCCCAAGACAATACGGTGGCCAAGACCGCCGGTTTCGTGGTGTTCTCCGGCATCGCAATGAGTATTCTCAAAGCCCTAATCCCTCTTAACAAGAACAGGAGTGAAACCCAGCAGCCACTCACTGAGTCGACTCAGCCGATTCAGATTCTATCCCAGCCTTACCCTCCCAAGGAGCCCGCCGTCAAGGTATGGCAATGGCTCCGTGTGTGGTTTATTTGCTGCTCCTCATTTTAATTTATTTATATTTTATGCTTGATGATAACGATTTATTCGATGATTTTTGGGAACCCTTGTGTTTCCGTCTACTATCGATTTATGTACTTCTTTTTTTAAAAAAATAATAATCGATTTATGTACTTCATTTGCTTGCACTTGTAGATTTATGATATTCTGGTGTGACCCATGAATTGATTTAAATATACACAGTGTGTGATTTTTTGTTTCTTATTTTTGGAAAGACTCGATAGTTTTGTTTTTTTATGCTAGTTTATTATGTTAGATTTAGACCAATAGTTTTGTTTTTATGCTACTTAATTATGTTAGATTTGGACCATCGTTACTTGCTGTATGATTGTTTTTCTCTTCAAATTTTGGGTGTGCCATTATTAGTTGTAATTCATATTTTATGGAAAATTGGATTATTGTAGAAACCAGTTACATATATGGATCAAAATGCGGCAAAGGCTCCAGAATCCTCACAGAAGAGAATAGAGATTGTCAAAGGCGATACTCTTTGGGGGCTCTCCAAAAAATATGGGGTACGTCTTCACTTTTCGCCACACTGCTTCTGTGTAGCATATTTACCTGTTTATAGTTTCTAGAGAGCATTTGAAGAATGGAGTATCCTCTTGGTGTTTAATTTGGTTACTGAGAAAATTCAGAGAAAGAACATTAAGGGCTTGCCTTATTTGTAGATAAGAATCAATTTGCTTGTGAGCAAAACAAAGAACAGAGAAAGAACATAGTGTTTTTGGAAGTATTAGATGCCGTCTTTACCTCGCACATTCAAACACAACGTTATAGTTTCTCTCAAGTTTTAGCCATTTCTTGGTCTTTGATTATCGTATGAGGAATGCAAGAAGATGCGTTTCTATAGGCAATGATTATGTTAGTAGCTTAGTTACTAGTTGGACCAACCAAAAACTTTAAATAATCATTTTGATAAGAGTAATGCTACTAATTGGATGAACAGAGTCAGGCAGGCAAACCGAGTCCAAGAATAGAGTTAGTTATTTTTCCACTCATTTGTTTATTTGTAATTGTCTTAAGAGTTTGAATTATGGAACTGAGGATCGGGATGCATCTATGGTCGATAACTACCGAAAGTTTAGAAGAACTTTACAGTTACGACATGCAAGCTGTTTTACTTGTCCGGCATATATTCCTTTCGTGATACATAACCAATAAAACGAACAGAGTGATAATTCTCATTCAGCAAGTTGCTTTTTGGATTTTAGCATTTTTTTTTTTTTTGTTGCTGTACACTTGACAGGTATCCATTGATGCGATTAAAGAGGCTAATGGTCTTACAGGAAATACCATCTATGCTGGCAAGAAGCTCATAATTCCCTAATGCATTTCTTTCGTTTCTGGTGCCGCCATTTTAGGATGTTTGAGCGTCGAGTATTTTCATGATCCACTAAGATCGTCACTTTTGAGTAGTGTACCCAAGCCTTTTTGAACTAAAACGACACTGTTTTTAAAGTTTTTTTGGGTCGTCAATGAAGTATTATTTCAGGGTTGTTGAAGCCATTTCTGGTACTTTCGACTGCTAATCCAAGTTTTCTACGTGTACTCTTTTCATAAGAATTAATATTAGTCATTATCTGTTGTTTGTGTAGAGTATTTTTTTTTTTTTTTGGTGGCAGTGAGCTTGTAGTTATACAATTTTATAGTAAGCGTAAAACATTAATAAACCGTTTTGTTTTCCACTTGTGCAAATCTATTTAGAGGAAACGAGGCAGAGTGACACTCTTGGTGATCTGTTTTTTTTCCTTTGGCAGTGTCGCATGGAAGAAAGGCTGGAAGCCATCAAAATCTTCTAGCAAAGAGTACAACAGCCCAAGTAAACTATAAACGACCAATCTAGTTTCTCAAAACTTAAGCCAACAATTGGCAAATCACGTCTTCATGTTGTCACACAAACATGTCAAAATTAAACTACCAGTCTTAAAAGGTAACAAGTAACAGGTAATAGAATAAATCGAAATAAATGCTTAACTGTTCAAACAGGGTTACTATTGCTCAAACATTGTCCAACGAGATTATATTCCAAAGTACACAAAAAGAAATTTACCACTTTGTCCTGAAATCATTAATATCACCTCCAGTTTAGACAAAACTCAAAATTGCAATAAAAAGGTGAACATTTTCTAATATCTCAAATACTGAAACTAGTTCCACAGCAGGCCTATTTAACCGGTGATATTCTGGGACTTGTTAAGAATCACACCCTCGTATTTGACCTGGAACCATTTCATGGCATCCTCCTTGGTAACCCGGTGCTGGATCCCAACACGTGACTTGCACCTGCGACGGCGGCCAACACGGTAACCAGCACGCTCCAAAACGACAAAGAAGTCCATTCCATAAATGCCAGTTGAAGGGTCATACCTGAAACAAAAGTAAAACTCAGTCAATAAGATGAATGAAATAAGATTGGAACACCAAACCAATAGAATATTTAATTGCAAAACGACAAGACAAAATTCTACCAGAGTTTTTACTTTGAAAATCTATAACTCAATGCAACTAAGCTAATTGTAATCATAAAATGACTCGTGAAATGCTGATCCCAACAACCATAAATTTCTTTTGTCCTTTGGTTCCCCAAATTATAAACAAAATTAACTTACTTGATTCCCAGATCAATGTGTTCCTGAATACCAAAGCCAAAGCATCCAGTATCACTGAAGTTCCTCCTAAGGAGCTCATACTCCTTCACCTTCAACCCACTTTCCAACAGCTGCATTGCCTTGTCACCCCTGACGGTAACATAGCAAGCAATCTTTTCATTGCGCCGAATTCCAAAAGATCGAACAGTATATCTAGCTGTGGAAAGTCAAGGAAACAGAAATAAGAAATATGAAACAGAACAGAACTAAAGACAATAATACTCAAAAAATTATCCGTTCTTTTTCTTTCTTAATCAAAATTTTTAAACCCAAAACTACACAAAAAACACAACCTGTGCGCCTCAAAGTAAAATGGCTTACAAACATGCGTTACAAACTCAATCAATAAAACCATAAAAGCAAAACTAATCAACCTTAAAACATTAGTGACTTACAAAAAAACACAAAATCTGTGCGCCTCAAAGTACAGTGGCTTACAAACATGCATTACAAACTCAGTCAATACAACCATAAGAGCAAAACTAATCAACCTTTAAACATTAGTGATTTCCAGCAAATAGCAATATCGTAATACAGTCACACAATACAACAATGAAAGCAAAAGCAGTCCACCCAATTGTCAGTGTATACTAAATGGAGCTTCCCACGCCTTAAATATTACTAAGCAAACAGAATGATTATTCTTTTTGACATAAATATTAAGCTTTACAAATGTAAAACTGAAATGAAACCAAAAAATAAGTGAATGAAAAAAAATACATAAACTTATTCGGTGAGCAAAAAATAAAACTAAACATTACCATCATAGTTCTCAAGCAGCTAAACCCATGATAGTATTAAACACACAAGAAACACGAAACAGAACAGAACCAAAGACAATAATATGCAAGGAATATCACCTACCTTTTTGCTTACGCAAAATTTTAAACCCAACGTTATGCAAAAAAAACCACAAAATACCAATATGCCTCAAAGTACAATTGCTTAAATGCACCCTTTAAAACTATAATCATTTTCGCAATATCAATACAATAAAATATTACAAAGCAAAAACAATAACCATTCGGATATTAAATACCACACTTTACAGATGTAACACAGAAATGGAACTAAAAGACAATAGTACATGAACAGAAATACAAAAACTTTATACCGCGAGCCAAAAACTTTATACAGCGAGCCAAAAAAATCCCATCATAGTTCTCAAGCAGCTAAACCAATAACAGTATTAGACCAAGTGTAGAAAGCTACTTCGTTATCAGAAAAGGAGAGATTAAGGTCAAGTAATCTACTATGATTCCCTAATTCATTTAAATGACAAAGCCAAAAAATAGCAAGGATAAGAAATGTTACCCTTAGAGAAAACTGGTACTTGGCCACTGAGTTGCTCCAACACCTATAATTAAAAATAACAAAATGAAAATACAGATTATACAATCATTACCGACAGTAAAATTTTAATTACATATTGCTTAAAATAAATCAAGTGAGAAACATTGTGAACCTTAGCAGCTCTGGTAAGACGATCTCCACTCTCACCAACTGAGATGTTGAGGACGAGCTTCTGGACCTTGATCTCCCTCATGGGGTTCGATAACTTCTTCTCCGAAGCCTGCATTTTCAAAAGAAAATTAGAGACCAAAAATACTGAAATGGACCATGGAATCTGATAGAGCGACAGAGAAAATAGGAAGAGAGAGAGAGCAGAGAGCAGAGAGCAGAGAGCCAGAGACCATTTGGGGTTTCAGAAGATGCAGCCGCAGTGGTGAGGGGAACTGGGATGAAAGCAAAGGTTAGAGATGGAAGAAACCCTAATAAATATCTAGTGCATACAAAAGGATTTGGAGCTAGGGTTTTGATGGCCCATTTTAAGCTGGTGCTCGCAAGGGGGGCAAAGTTGCCATTACGGAAAAAAGCTTTCTGGGCCTACCATATGGCATTCTGTTTTCATTGGGCCTCTGTACTCTTTGGGCTACAATGGAGCCTTGTTGGTCCCATACGCCATATCTATCACAAAAAATGATAGAGTTCGAGGCAAATTACCGCACCCAAAAGATTTTTTAATTAAAAGAGAACTCATTTTCTGTGCATGAGGAAAATTTCAGGGGTTCCCTCAAAAAATAATAATAATAATAATAATAAAATTCAGGGGAAAAAGAAAAGGTCAAAAGTGGTAACTTCAAGATAAATTTGATCATTCTTTTCGTCAATAAACAAAAAACATTTGTTTATAAAAAAAACAAAAAACATTTATATATTAAACTATTAATTTATCTGTTATTTCTTGTATGTATTTAATAAACTATTGCTTTAAATATCAGCTGTGCCCTAAATAAATTAAAAAATTATTATTTCATGCATTTAGTAAGATTTTTTTATAAGAAACGAGACTTGCATTGATGAAAAAATAAAACAAAAAGAAAACAAACTTAGTAGATAAGAAATCCACTGAGAGGACAAACAAAAAGAAGAAAAGACTACAACAGCGGATTCCAATCCCTCACTTAATCCGAGAAATTAAAACTCTTAAATTCCCTTACATCATATAACCAAGTAGCTACCCAAAATTTGATCTTGTCCCATACTATTTCTATCCCTTCTTCTTCTCTATCGAAAATCCTGTGATTCCTTTCTAGCTACAGAGTTTAGAAATCAACTAACATAGCTACTTTCCATAGGATTCTTTAACTTTGATTAACAAGAAGACCTTACCCACCTTCTAACAAAAAACGTACCAGCTTGGAGATAGAGAATGGTAGGGTTTTTTTTTTTTTTTGGGTAAAACTTCATCAGTATTTAATTTTTCCAGAGCTAATAACCAAGCAAACACCTTTACCTTAGAGGATATTGGTGTTGTTTAGAGAGACGTAGTCTGGATAAAATCTATCGCGTTGCTCTCCTTGACAAAGCAAGAGAACGCTGACTTGCAAGACAAGCCATCTAAAAGGTCGTTATCCCAAATCCTCATATCTTCAATCTCCGAACAAAGACTAACTGAATCCAAATAGGTCAAAAGGTCCAGTAGCTAAGGGATTATTTCTGTGTCAGATAGATCTCTCAGGAGATGAAAATTCCAACTACTAAAGTGACTTGAAATTAGATCTGATTATTCAATGAAATCCAAAACAACTCTTTCTTTAAAGGAGGAAAGTCTATACAAACTCAGGTAGGCTGCTACCAGGTTATTATTCCCCACCCATTAGTCCTCCTAAAACCTAATCCTGGACCTATTTCCAACTTTAAAACTTACCAACTGAGAGAAATCACCAAAAAAAGCAGAGATAGCTTTCCAAGGGATTCTAAGAGTCGTCTTATCTGTTAACCCATTATCCCAAAGATTAGAATTAAGTACGCACTTACTTTTGATGACTTTATGCCACAAGGAATATGGTTTATTCGGAAACCTCCACAGCCACTTCATTAGAAAGGCTTTATTTCTATGCTAAGACTCTCTCTTGATACCTAGCCTTCTTTTTCTTTTTTCTTTTTTTTCTAAGACTCTCCCCATACCTCCACAGCCATTTGGCAAGATTATTTGATTTAGTATACTTTTCCGAGCGTGAAATAGTTTTTCATTTAGCTAAAATTATTACTTTATTGAGGTTTTACTATATAGTGATGCTTCAATGTTCTTTTGCTCTACTTGTAGAGTATAATCAAATGGCAGTGAGTACATATAATGGCTAGAGCTATTGTAACGATCCAGAATTTATTTGTATACGCATACATTGGTATTTTATAGGAGTTTAGCCTGATTCAGATAAACTAACATTATATAAAATAGTCAAAACAAGAAAACAAATATGGCTAATAATTAAGAAAACTTTTCAATTTCGTTTAGAAAAATAGAAAACTTCGTTACTTAATATATATATATATATAGAGTACAAACGGTATTGAAAATAAACAAGTATCCAAATATTACTCCACTCATTTACATTCATAGTAACATCAAAATATGACATTTCATCCATAATCTACCAAAATGTCCATATACACAACCAGGATAAGAGTCTAGTAGCTATCTATATGCTTGAGTATCAATTATTGTTGCCTGCAATATAAGAACTAATGAGTATTGACTCAGTAAGTAACATCATACATGGCATTATTATGAATATTTTCATAAAATTATATCTTAACATATGGCCCTTTGTGTACCATATTGTCTGGACAGAATAGTAGACCCGCTAGCCATATAACATGACATATCAATAGTGGCCACAACATTAGCAACATAGAAGTTTTTATATGAAAACTATATTAACATCAGTATACACTAAAGATTATCTCTATGTTGCAGACATATTGGTCCACACTAGGATTTGACTCATTATGGATATACTTTTCACATATTTAGGATGTCAGTCCACCATATCTTATATTTACCCTAACTTTCTAAGCAACACAATAAACAAAACTTTTTCTTTCTTTTTAAAATCAAAGTCTCGTAATCATAGCTGAAATTTCATAATCTTTAAAACTAAAATATTTTATACCATGTATGCATTTTATTATGACACGTAACACATAATCACATAATTAATGCAATCCTTATAGTGTTTTTACACAGATAAAATATTACTTATCTCAGAAGAACGTAAAAACTAATATTGTGAAGAGAAATCGTATCTTCAATACTAAAATCCTGAAAATAAAGTATATTCCAATTACTAACATGGTCATTTCTTCAATTACTAACTAAAAGTATACGATATTAAGAAATCTTTAGAGTTTTTCTTTTATTTTCCATAGATGAAAATAGAAATTACTTAGAAAAAGTTTAATTTAAAATTTCATCAATTTACTAAAATTGAGCTCCTGGTATACTAAACTACAAGCCTATATTCAATGTTTAAAGTTGACAATAAACCACGTATCAACCTTGTTGGTTGATTTTAGTATTCCTACTAGTCTTGCAACAAACGGACAACAACTTCTCATAATATATTCAAAGTAATCTATAACTTCTAAAAACCAATTTTTAAAGTCGTAACTCATATACAAAGCAACAATAAATTAGAGCTCTTTATATTAAAGTGTTAAGTACTAGGAAAATCACCATATTTTCTTCTATGACAAACATAAAATATATGGCTAAATTGAATACGTAGAATCTTTGGAACATTTCATAGATTAACACAAAGAAATCTGATTTACTAAACACTAAAAAGATCTATAGAGGATAACCAAATATCAAACTATTCCCCAAATAAATTATCGTAGTAACATATAAGAGCTCTAGCCTCAAAACAAATTCGGTTAAATTTAATATTATGAACCAATAAAACAATAAAAATATACTTAAACACTATTACTTTTTTTATTTATTTAAGGCTTACCCTTAATACTATTTTCTAACTCTATCTAAACTCCCTACTGGCCATCTTTCGAAGTCTCACACTTTAGACAATAGAAACTAAGTCTAATATATATGACTTAGTGTTGTTAACAGCTGTACTAGCTAAGTCGGTTTACTTAGCAAGTGGCGGTGGACACGTGCAAGCATAAATTATTGTTAATGAGGATTGATATATATTCTTAATAGTGAGGACCTAATTTAAAAGTGCTACAAAAATCATTGTTACACCGAGTGCAGTACAATACTTGACCCAACATAACTTAACTAAATCTATATATAAATATTTTTTTTACTCATGTCTAAGTATCACACGAAAACCAAGGTTCCAGTAACTCATAACTAAATATTTTCCTATTTCCAAACTTGATATCACTTTGTTCATACGATAACAGTTTAGAAACTAAACATAACTTTAGAATCTGTGCAAACGGATTAGTTCCCTTTCATAAAGAAAAGTATTCTAAATCTAAATAAGTACAAAAAAAAAAAATCAAATTAGTATACCTTTAACCCTTATTCTATATCTATAGAACAATAATCCTAATTTATCTCTCTCTCTCTCTCTCTCTCTCTCTCTTTTATGTCTTTGTACAATAAATTGTCCCATAGAAGATAGCATTCTCTTGCACAGTTGAACAAAGTGAACCCATTATAGCAAACAAATTAGGATCTAGTAAACTTTTCCTAAATAATTAAAAAGCAACAGTGAAAATAAATTCTTAATCATATAATTATGTAATGCAATGGAAAATATTTATCATTGGCTAGTTATTTTTAATGAGAACTTTGGTCCTTCGAGCTATTAAATGCATAACACGATCCATTAAAGTTGGCAGAAAGTCTTTTCCTATCGTGTTGTATAGTACTTAATTTTTGGTCGTGTAGCACCTAAAATTCAAAATTATTAGCCTAGTATGGCCTATTGGCCCATACTTAAACGTATCGTGCTTATTTCTTAGTTGTATTGTACTGTACCCAAAATTAAAAATCATTGGCTGCCATGTCATATCGTGCTTCGTACTGTGATGTGCTAGCTCACGTATCTACGTATTAGTCCATTTAGGCCCAAAATTGACTTATTTAGTTTGTAAAATTTACTTAATTTTAGTATCGTTTTGTAAATATTTTTTTCTTAAATCATTCATATATATACAAAAAACAAAAATTAACGTATAAATTAAAGATAAAAATTGTTAACACTAGGTTAAGCAAAAACAACATTTGTGAAATATTGTAAACTATAATTGATTATGGGTTATCTACCAATTAAGTTGGTACTTGTATATTGGAAAAATAATTTAAAATAACATATGTGTTAATATGTTGTGTCGTGCTGATGGATTGTATCGTATTATGTCGTGCTTAATCTATCATACTTAAGTTATGAGCTCCATATAACCCATATAACTGGAACGTACTTAGCATGACTTATATTTTAGCGTGTTATGATGTGTTTAATTCATATTGTATCATGTCGTGCTAATCGGGTAGCCTTGTCCTCTTGATGGCTTTAATCATTACTTATATCTAATTAAATCACAAAGGTGCATCAATTGAGTGTAAAATATTAGATAATTCCTCGTTTATTTTTTTTTTTTTAGTACACCTTTATAAGCATAGGGAATTTGAACTTTATAGATCATAACCTTGAAAGTTACTAATCAAGCTATGTTTGCAATCATAATTTCTCTTTGTTTTAATTTTTTTTCCCTCTTGTGTACTACTATATATCACAAACAAAATTAAACTACAACTTACCCGCACGTTATGCAATTTGTAAGTTAATGTAGAAACACCTATACATATATATACATATTTTCTTTATTTTTTGAGGTAATATTTACACATATTTATTAGGCCTGACAATTAGTGTTATCATGTCGTATTCGAGTTGACACAGTTATGACACGACATGATAACATCCCAACTTGAACACGATACGATTAATAAACGTGTCAAAAACTTAAACCCCAATACAACACGATTAATACATATATAACACGACACGACACATGTAACCCGTTTAATAAATGTGTCATGTATTATATTATGATATGTTTGGCATGATTATTCAAAATTGACATGATTACTCTAATTTAACATGATTATCTACTAATCAATTCAATTTTACACATGTAAATATGTTTAGAATTAATCAAGATCATATTCATAATATTAAAATATCAATAAATGTGTCGTATTAGTATCATATTGAGATGACACGAAAATAATCCGTGTAACTCGTTTAATTAAACGGGTTTTCGGGTTAAGCAAGTTAACCCAAAATCCACTCGTTTATTATACACGAAAATTAAATGGTTTACTCATACCTGTTTATTTCATGTCATTTTCGAGTTGTATCCTCATATCATATAGAAAATTATCAGTCCTAATATTTATAGAAATGATATTGGAAAAAAAAAAAAACATTACTTTTAGTGTTTTAGCCGAAACCTCACACTATTTTATTTATATTGAATAAAACTTTTAATTTGTCTTTTTTTTACTATCAAACCTGATCTGGTCTATATTAAAAAAGTGAAACTTGAGTTTAGATTTATACTAAAAAAAGAAGCTATTTTTCAGCTTTGAAAATCAAATAACATAAATCATAGAATATACTTATTGAAATTAAAAATATTCTATATCTACTGAAAACAACTTGTTTTATAAAAAAAAAATTAAAGACAAAGGGTTAAACATGACTATTTCAACATCTCTTTAGAGAAATTTTTAATTTTATAATGTACAACTTTGTAAATTGGTCCTAGGTTTTGTTGTATTGATATTTTTATTTAGCTCGTCTTTCTCTTTGTTTCTTTTTTTTTCATATTAATTGTTTTCAATAATTTAAACTCTTTTTATCCTAATAACTTTTTCCTTCTAAATTAAGTCATAGTATTTATAAAATATGTCTTTTTTTCGCATCAATTTAAAGCAATGGCAGTTTTTACATCTATTTAATAAATAGCTATTTTTTTCATTCTGTTTTGTTAAATGAACATTTTTTGGCAGATTAATTTTATGTTTGTATATCAATATTATATATATAT
>JXTB01000471.1:125849-155000 GCA_002914805.1 Parasponia andersonii
TATTTAAGACTTGAAAAACAGATATTTTATTTCAAAGCCCTATATATATATTAGAAAAAAGTGTGATTATCACAAATGAAATTTTGTTTATAAGTTATAATTGCATAGTCTATGCTTGTTATTATAAGAAATTGAAAGCAAAAAATAATTATATTATAACTAAAACACATAATAAAACTTTCTGTTTTTGAAAACTTTTTGTTATTATCCACATGGATTATGCACAAAAAGAAAGGGGGAAAAACCATTAGCAATGGCCTTTATGTAACTTTAATCTTATTTTTTAGCTTGTGCAAAGTTATATCTCAATAATAGGAATTTCTGAAAATTTGCATCTGACCATTATTTTCCATTATCAAATTATTCCGCATTGAGTTTAATATATTCTTGTTACAAAATATTCAAATCCTATTAAAATGCCCCAAAATAATAGAGTTAGAGTTTTTTTTTTTTTCCTTTCTTTTGGCCATTCATTGTCACTAAAGTTTTAGGGTTAATGGCACAAATGGTCCCTGAAGTATTTAATATGTAGTAATTTGATTATCAAAGTTTCAATTGTAGCAATTAAGTATATTAATTTTTTGATTTGAAATAATTTAGTTCTTAAACTATCTAAATTGTAATCTATTATTAAATTTTTGACCAAAAATACATGTGAGAAGTACGTGGTAATATCTGAAAGTGCATTTGAAAAGTAGTTTAAAAATTTCAAGTATAAAAATGAATAATCATATAATTTTTTTATTCTAACTTTGTAGCTCAAAAAACCTTAAAAAATACAAATAATATATTTTTCATTCTCTCTAAATCCTTATGTTCAGTTTATTTTTTTTAAATATACTTTTTGATCCTACAACATGCTCTTTATATATATTTTTGGATAAAAATTTAACAGCAGATTGTAATTTAGACTGTCTAGAGTCCAAGTTGCTTCAATTCGAAAAGCTTAGGAGCTTAATTGCCACAATTGAAAGTTTGAGAACCAAACTACCACAAGTTAGATATCCAATTTGTAGTCATTTAGTCCTCAAAGTTCCAATAGTAGTAATTAAACCCCCCAAGCTTTCCAATTTGAAGCAATTTAGTATTTGAACTATCTAAATTGCAATTTTCTGACTAAAAACACACGCAAAAAGTATATTGTAGATTCTAAAAGTATATTTAAGGAGAAATAAACTGAATAAAAGGATTTGAAGAGAGAAAAAGTATTAGGATTATACCCAAAAAGTGTTTATTATTTAGTGATATTTATTGAATATTTTAGATATTTAATAATGTTATAATTCATGCATAGTGACAATATTTTGATCATTCATACAATAATAAATATCATAAAGGTTCCGTAATTTATTTATTAGAGAAATGTTTTAATAAAGTTATTTATTAAAATTAAGACATATTTTTTCTAATTAAATCAAATAAGTTTTTTCACAACTAATAAGAGAAGTTGGACAAGTTTCTTAGATCATGTTGCAAAGCTTTGTACATTTATAGTGTGTCTTAATTTATATTGGTGTGACCATGTACAAAAAAGTCTTAGCATGTAGACATTGAACATAAACCATGTGAAATATATTTTTGTAATAAGTGTCGTCGACAAGAACATATTCTCATAAATTAGATAACTAACACATGTCTTTCTTAATCTTGAAATAGATAAAGAACTCGTGTTCATAATTTGTATTATTTGAGATGTTAAAAAGTACAGATTAAGAAATTAACTGTCAAGACCCTAGTATTTTGATAATACATTATTATAGGCATTGGAAACCTACGCTTATGGATATGGAATTCACAACTCTATTATATAGAGAAGTGAATACCGCATTGAGGAGATATAAGAGCTTAGATGATTTAAATCTTAGCTAAATAATTAATAAAATTAGATATTTTTTTAATTGAAGACTTTCTATAAGTCTGGTTATTTATTGGATATAGTTTTGTATCAAAGAATTAAAAGATATAATTTAAGGGGCAAAATAGTAATTTTACCTAGCTCCAATTATCAATATTCATGTGGAGATACACATATAAATGTTGATTATCTAATGGACATGATTTTAATGATAAAGTATCTTGTGATATTTATTTAATTCAAGAGTGTAGTTTGGACCTTTAGTGGAATAAATCCATAACTAATAGTACAAACCCACTTATATTAAGAGTTAATTATATCTAAGCCTTGTCTATTGGAGCTTGAATTAAATAATCTATATAGGTGCCCAACCTACACCAACATTTTAGGTTGCATGAGATTAATTGGGTTCAAACAGTTTTATGGGCAATTACATAAAAGAGGAAACATGCTAAAATGACAGTGGGCTTTTAGTATCCACTATCATTATGCCCCTTAGGATATGATGATTTTCGGCAAACCTTGGCTCACTAAGGCTGGCCGAATTTTGTATAGGGAGGAGCCTATTATAGGCTCCTCTCCCTCCTTTGTGTCTGTTGTTCAGCACTCCTGACATATTATTTTGGCGGCTGCTGTAAAAAATTAAGAGAAAAGTGAGAGAGAAAAATTCTTAGAGTCATCGTAAGAGGCCATTGGAGTTATTGGATTCTCACTTGAAAATTGATCAAGATTGAGGTGCCCATTTGCTTCTGTAGTTACAAGCTTGGTATATAGGAAAGAAGATTTATTGGTTGAGGTACACAATCTCTTGCATGTATTTAGATCATAAAAAAAGTCATAAAAAGTTTTATGAAAAATCATAATCAGGAAAAATTTTTATTTTCTATGCTTCCACTCATCTTTGATTTTTTCATATTTTTCGTAAATTATAGCCAATAAAAAGAAGTATAGTTTGCATTTTTTAGTATTTTTAAAATTGCAAATTTAGAAAAAATTCTAATTTGATTAATCATAATTTATACTTAAAATTCTCAAATTGCCTCTCATATACATTTTTAGATGCTATCATGTGCACTTCACTTGTGTTTTTAGCTCAAAATTGAACACTAAATTACAATTTAGATAATTTAGGAATCAAATTATTTAACAAGTTGGGAGACTTAATTGCCACAATTACAACTTTGAGGAACAAATTGCTACAAGTTGGATGCACCGTTTGTTCCATTAACCTCCTATTTTTTTTTTTTTTTTTTTTTTTTGCAAATAACCCAACAATAATTATCTAACGACAGCCAGGATAGAGCAAACGACACCTTAGGATTTAGTGCAGATCTTCTCGTGTGTTTGATGTTAGCAAATGCCATTCGTGGGCGTGCTGTAGTGTTTGGCAACCTCCCCTCCACAAACTCCAAATCAAATATTTTCACTTCCGACTGCACTTGTACTGATTTTGACGCCATTAAAACGGCTCTCTGCCAAGAACTGACATTTCCAACTTCGCACAGTCTATCCTGTATTGGTCCCCGAAAGGCCAACTCATTACTTGTACTTGGTTCGTCAAGCGGCGACTCGTTTCTGGCTTAATCGCAAAATCTAGACCTTCAAAAACCTCTCTGGCTCACTTTTTCTGGCCTTCTCTCTTTCTGGATCCAAAGCTTAAGTGGGCACAAGCCAAATAAAGGTAACGATAGATATTGGTTTTGGTTTTCAGGAATTGGTCTATGCCTAAATGTTATTTTAAGTGCTTTTCTTTTAATCTGTATGAGACATTTTTATTGAATTGTTTGAATTGTTTCATAGTTAATCTGTTTAAAAGTGAGTGTCACATCACAGATAAATAGCTTGCTTTGGGTGTGTAGAGTTGTGTCCTGTTTCACTGTTCGCATATGTAATTTGGATGTTTTAGACAACTTTGAGGCATTTTCAGTAAAGATCATTCCCAAGTTCGAATTGGGTTTCTGTCAAGTACCCGTGACTCGATGGGAATTGTGAGAAACCCCTTTATTTTTTGGAGGTAGTTGACAAAAGCCTGGAGCGATTTATCCATGTAGGTCTACAAGATCGTGTTTGTTATTGAATTTGTGTTCTTGGTGATATGAATTTTTCGGTGGAGAAATCGAAAGTTATCCTGGATAACGAGGCCAGATTTGTTTTCAAAATAGATTGGAAGACGATTAGCATTGTCATTTACTTTGCAACTTTAGAAATGTACATTTTCCGCTGAAAAAAACGCTTATAGTTTGTTTATCTGGTGGGAAGCTTTGAATTATCTAAGCCCACGAGTATAATAGATTGAACTTGATGTGATGCAGGTTCACGTTTTCTCTCGGGAAGTCATTATAGCTGATGTAAATAATGATTAACAGGTTATCAACTAGGCTGATGAATATATGTGTAGCCTCTTGTTGTAAAGCCCGGAACTTGGTGAAAGCTGAAGCAGTTATTGTTGACGGTATAAGATTAGGTATACTTCCCAGTGTGACAACTTACAATACTTTGGTTGATGCGTATTGTCGATTTGTTGGTCTAGATGTAGCTTATTCTATTATTGGAAGAATCAAAGAAGCTGGAATGAGACCAGATGTTGTTACTTACAATTCTTTGATAGCTGGGGCCACCAGGCGGCAATTGTTATCACAAGTCGTAGATCTGTTTAATGAAATGATTGATGCAGGTATTACTCCGGATTTGTGGAGCTACAATACTCTAATGCATTGTTTCTTTAGTTTAGGAAAACCAGATGAAGCCAATAGGATTTTTCAGGATATCATACTTAGTAATTTTTCTCCCTGTTCAACTACATTCAACATCATGCTTCATGGTCTTTGTAAAAATGGTTATATCAACAATGCCCTTATGCTATTTAGGAATTTAGAGCGTCATGGATTTATTCCTGAGATAGTGACATACAATATTCTTATCAATGGACTTTGCAAGCATCGCAGATTGGGAGCAGCAAGGGAAATGCTCCAGGAGCTTGGGAAATCTGGTTTAGAGCCAAATGCCATCACATACACTACAGTTATGAAATGCTGCTTTAGGTCTAGGCGGTATGAACAAGGGCTTGAGATAATGTCAGTAATGAGGAGCAAAGGATACACCTTTGATGGCTTTTCATATTGCACAGTTATCGCTGCTTTAGTTAAAACTGGTAAGATGGATGAGGCAAATTATTACATGGAGGAGATGATGATAAGTGGCATTGAGCTTGATCTAGTGTCTTATAACACATTGATGAACTCGTATTGTAAAGAAGGCAAAGTGGAAGCTGCCAATCAGCTGTTGGACGAGTTAGAGAAAGGTGGCTTGGAATGCGATCAGTATAGCCACACAATTATTATTAATGGATTGTGCAAGGCTGGTAATATTGAGGGCGCTCTACGACATTTACAATATATGAATGTGATTGGATTTAAGTTTAATTTGGTTGCCCACAACTGTTTGATTGATGCTATGTGTAAATCTGGTCAGATTGATCGTGCAATGAGGTTTTTCGAATCAATGGAGATCAAAGATTCTATTACCTATACCTCCTTAGTGTTCGGTCTCTGCAGGGAAAGGAGGTATAAGTGTGCCTCTAAGCTCTTGCTATCTTGTTTGAGAAGTGGTATGACAATACTCAAGTCTGCTAAACGGGCTGTTCTTGATGGGCTACGTAGTTCTGGGCTTACAAATGAAGCAAAGAAGCTTCAATCAAAAATTCGGGTGGCTCGGACATACCGTAGTGACTTGGATTTGTTATCCTAAGACCTGCTGCTGTTCTAGGGTCTGTTGTGAGCAAATTGATTCATTATGAAGAACCATCCTGTTGTGATTGAGTTCTTCATCAGCACCATGAAAAGGAATTCTGTTTCAAATGCAAGTAGTTTTGGGCTGATATAGTTGTACCAAGACACAAAGTAGTAATAGTGAGTACTGCTGAAATGACATAAATAAAAGGTGCCTAATTACTTGTTATAGCACGCGTTGCCTATTTGGAAGTGGCTATCTGGTGCATATGACTGAAAGATTAGATTATGTAAGATTGGTCAAAAGTAATGGAACCTTAATTACCTGGTCAATTGATGGGCTTGCATCTATGTTATGATGGATGATGGCTGATAAACTTCTTTCGAGTTCAAATGATCTAATAATTGTGAAGAGTTGCCAAAAGAATGTGTATATTGATTCTTTTTGCCTTCTTTTTGGTAACACATATTCATTTGGTGTGGTACTGAAGAAGATTTCTAATATTTCAGCAGGAAACGTAAATGACATTGTCTTCAATCAGGAGCTCCAACACCATCTGGGTGGGATTTTTGTCAATTATCGCCTAGTTTTGAGTGAGTATTGTTAACATGATGATATTCATTTCATGGTCCTAGAAGAAATTTTTTGTATCTTTGCACACAATTTTAATATTTTTCAAGAATATGTTTGATGTCTTTTTTGTTTAGGATTCTCTTTCTCGCCTTTTTAATTTGTACTATCGATGTACAGCTTCAAAAGGATTACATTTTCTTAGAAACTTTCACCGGTGTACGTTTTGATTGTGCTGTCTACTTGATTCTATATAGTTTAGCCTTTATTTCTCAAAATTGTCAAATGTACAGATGGAAGAGATATTGATTTCAAATCTTTAAGTTGGTGTTTGTATCATTTCAATAACTTCAAGTCAATGGGGGTTGGTTGATTTTGTGTTTGTCTGCATTTTAGCTCTCACTTGGAATGGATCCAAATAGTTTCTTGATTGGTGATTGTTTTCTTTTTAAATAGAATTGACAAAATTTAACATTGTGGCCAATAGATCTCTTCCCTGATGTTATGAACTTGTGAGCATGTTTTGTAAATTAAATGGTGTTATGAGCAATATTATCACACGACAAACAAAAAATATTTTACCATAAATCCGTAAGCAATTAAAATCAGTGTGCTTTTATTTTTACAGTCATTCTCTGTGTAGGTGATACACGAAATGTTTTAAGATTTATTAGAAACTGAACGTGAACATTAACTATAGCAATTGGTTCTACTTGGGTGGCTATCGTGTCTTTTTATTTCTCAATTCTGTCATTGGCTTAATGCTCTTGCTTTCTAGATCTTCTAAGTTAAAAAGCGTCCTCTTTTTCGTCCGCCAGAAATTCTCAAGATCTGAAATATGTTGTACTAGGTTTACTTCATTCCAGTCATTCTTATGATAGCATAACAAATAAATGCAGAGGTCAGGAACAGTTCTTTCTGTCCTGCCATAACCAATTTCGATACTACATTTAAGCAGAGTGTAATGCCTTAGTATTGTCATCTAGCTTTGGAGAATCAAAGATTAGATGCTTCAAGCCGCCTTTATTTCAATAAAGCTAGTCGAATGCACCAGAAAATTAAAATGACTAGCAGCAAGAATGCCAACAGGAAACTACATAGGTGTTTGGACAGACATGAAGTATCACTCTCAGAGGTGGTTGTGCTGCTATGCGTTGTCGTTGTCGTTGTCTCACTCCAGCTTATCTCAAATCTGGTATCCTCATTCTCCATTATGTTTTTTGCTGTCTCACCACAAATCTCACATACTCTGCACATAAGAGAAACCAATTTAGAATTTTGAAGGGAAATTTTATGACAAAGGACTTTTGAAAGTGTAGGTACAGGTATTAAGAGTTGTTGACCAAAATAATCGTTGGAATTTTATGAAGTGCAAAACCATCCAAGTTGCAGTACTGTCATTATTTTTCAACCTGTATACTTGGGATAAAGCTACGAAACAACTGGGAGTAATGTCTTGAACTGTTAATCCCCTAGTAAATAGAATAGTGGGCTGCTTCTATAAAATTCAATTGACCAGAAAAAATTGATAGCTGACACTGGGATTATGACAGGTCCATGTAAGAACTGAGTGTTATCGTATCTGTCTACTCTACATTCATTGATTAGATGCTTATGCTCACGTGTGACTCCACTTTCAGGTGTTCAATGTGAAAATGGTTACTGATTCAGATGAGCTATTCCCCCAAAACTCTGACGAGCTAGCTGACTAACTTGTAATTCCTACGGATGTTACTTGTGTTAATACTGCGCTGTCTCCAGATTGTGGGAATACTGAAGAAATATAATCTATCATATGGATCTTATCAGGGTCCGGGGGCAGGTACACTTGAACTTACAGAGAGAGAGAGTGCTATTAAGTGGTGCTTACTGACAACAAAAGGAGCAAGGTAGCTGATAAGAAGATAGTTCCACTGTTCCATATCCTAATTTTCGATTCGACACAAAACAGATAGAATTTTACCTGTTCTCTTAAACCAGGTCTCGGCACAGTGACGATTTGAAGTTCCTAGTCCATCTTTGCAGCCACAACCGAGTTGGATTAGTTCCAAACTTCTTGACACAGGATCAGCACTTAACATATTCTACAGATCTCTTCCGAACCAGAATTCTCTGTAACTTAACATATTCTACAGATCTTTTTCGAACCAGAATTCTCGCTACATGCCATTCTCTCGTCACAATTGCGGCCTATTACAACAATTCTACAAGCATGGTTCTCTTGTCCTGTGGAGGTCTTAGTTTTTCCCGTTCATCTCTATTCACCATATTTGTCTTCGGACTCTTGTTAACATATTGCCCACCATTTTTTCCCCTCTTGGAACACCTAATAATGTCTGTAGACCTTATACAGAAATAAGGCATGAGGTCTCTATATTTGCCTCCATTGTGGTAATTTCTTTGGTATTACATGTTAGTCTTTGTTACTTCCTGATGCATGGTACTATGAAATTTTGACTTGCCTCTCTTGTACTTTCAAATTACCATCCTTATAATTTATTGTCAAATCGAGTTTCAACAGCTTGAAAAATCACACTTCGCATTTCAATGTAAGAAAAAGTTTCGACAATTTGCTAGACGCCTTTTTGTTAAAAATAAACTTGTTTAAACTCATAAGAAGTGTTTTAGGCCCATCAAAATGAGGCCTAATAAGTTGGAGTTAGCCTAAATGCAAAGCTCATAAAAGAAAAAATCCAAGTCCAAATTGAAGAAGCCTTCTATGTAAAATTTTCTAGTGTTAGTTAGATATTAGTTTTTTACATTATTTGATTACTTAGATTATTATTAGAAGTGTGTAGAAGAAAATATGTGTGACTTAAGGATTTTTGTAATTGTTTATTTATGTGGTTCCCATTGTTTCTCATGTAGTATAAATACCCTTCCCCATTTGAGTTCTAAGCATCAAATAAGAAGCAAAGCTTGTATGAGTGAAGAGAAGAGAGAAAGAAGCATAGCTTCTAGTGAGTGTGTGAGTTTAAAGAGTGAAGTTAAAAATTTTCTCTTGTAAAAGTATTTGAGTGAATAATAAAGTTTGTTTCACTTTTCAACGAAGTGGTATCAGAACGATGTTGTGAGTTCTCATGAAATTCTAACTATGCTATGTGGTTGCAGTTTTGACTGATCTTCCATATCAGAAAAGAATTCTTAAGATTGAGAGTATTATCTATTTGTTCCAAACAAACTACTATTACATATCAAATTGAAGAGCTTGATAGGACGAAAACGCTGCCGCAAAAATTAGCCCAATCGGAGTCTGAACGACTCTGAACGAGTTGTCGGAATTTTGCTGTCATAACTGAGTCAATTCACCGAGTTAAGTCGAGTCAGTGCCATTTGACCAAGCCGTCATAACCGTTGACCTAGCCATTAGAGTCGTTGACCAAGTCGTCGGAGCCGTTGACCGTGCTGTTAACCCGATTGTTGACCAGCGTTGACCGTTGACCAAGTTGATGTATAAGTCAATCTTAAAGTTTTTCGACGTTCCAGATCAATCCATGTAGTCGAAATTTCCAAAAGCTTATTCTGTTAAGAGTTATGGCTACCGACAGTTTAGCATCTCTTCAAGTTCTACCACTTCAAAGTAGCAACTTTGATAATTGGACGATCAAAATGAAAGTCCTCCTTGGAGCACATAATGTTTGAGAAGTAGTGGAAAAAGGCTACGAATAGCCAAGAGATGAGGCAATACTATCCTTGACACAAAATGATGGTTTAAAAGATTCAAGAAAGAGAGACAAAAAAACTCTCTTTCTCATCTACCAGGCCTTAGATGATGACAGGTTTAATAAAATCTCAAGTGCAACCTCCGCTAAGGAAGCATGAGAGAAATTTCAAATTTCATATAAGGGAGAAGAAAATGTTAAAAATGTCCATCTTCAAACTCTAAGAGTAGAGTTTGATTTACTACACATGACGGAGACTGAGTCAGTTTCTGACTACTTTTCAAGAGTTTTAGCCATTTCGAATCAAATGAAGTGAAATGGTGAGAAACTTGAAAATGTTATGATCATGGAAAAGATTCTTCGATCGTTAGACCTAAAGTTCAAGAATATTATTACTGTCATTAAAGAAACTAAAGATTTGGGAGCCATGACGATCGAACAACTCTTGGGTTCTTTACAAGCTCACGAGCAAAAGCAAAAGAAGAAGCCAAATTTTAAGGAGCAGCTTCTCAAGACATAACTTGCAGAAAAAGAAGATAGCCAATGTAGTGAAAGAAGTCAATGTGATCGTGGTAGAGGACAAGCCCGAGGACAAGGACATGGTACAAGTCGAGGTCGTGGATGAGGTTGGAATTCCAATAATCACAATTATCATATCAGTAATTTCGAAAGAGGAGAAAGCTCTACAAGAGGTCGTGGTAGAGATCAAATGAACTTAAGGCCTGAAAAGTCTCAAGTTGGATGTTTCAATTGTCACAAGTTTGGCCATTATGCTAGAGAGTGTAGAGCACCCAATAGCATAATTAAAAAGAAAAAGGAAGAAAATGGTACTGTGCTACTAGCATATAACGACAACAATGGAGGACAAGACAACACATGGTATCTTGACACAGGTGCTAGTAATCATATGAGTGGGCATCGATCAATGTTCATAGAGATTGATGAATCAATCAGTGGGAGTGTTAGCCAAAGCTATTGCTGACTTATTATCGATACAAATCTCCGTTGGCTCCTTTTAAGGCATGTTTAACTCTATCAATAATCTTCTTAGCCAGATTGCATGACTACTACATGATGTAGCAGCTACGTACTCAATTTCGTATATTGAAAGGGTGACAACCGGTTGTTTCTTCGATACCCAGGTAAAGGTGGTTTCTCCCATGAAAAATACAAAACCAGTTATGTTTTTTCGATTATCAGTATCTCCGGCCCAATCATTATCACCATAATCAACGAGTTTGTAATTATTAGAAACTGAATAGAACAAGCCAAGATTGATCATGCCTTTTAGGTAACAGAGAATTCTCTTTGTAGCTTTGAAGTGAGTAGTTGTTGAAGTTTTCATGTAACGACTCACTAGTCCAGTTGCATAGAGAATGTCGGGCCTTGTACATGTCAAGTACCGTAGGCATCCAACAAGGCTCTTGAAGAGTATTAGATCCACCTTTTCTGCTTCATCGTCTTTGAATAATTTTATTCCGCACTCCACTGGTGTACTTATCGGCTTGCAATCATCCATATTGAACTTCTTCAGGATCTCCTCTGTACAGCTTTCTTGAGAGATAAAGCTGTCTTCTTCCTTTTGCTTGATTTTTATGCCGAGGTAGTACGCTATAAGTCCGATATCTGTCATTTCAAACTTATGTGTCATTACTCTCTTGAATTCGTCAAACATCCTTAGATTACTTCCAGTGAATATGAGATCATCCACGTACAAGCTTACGACCAGAATATCTCAATCTTTAGTCTTAACATAGAGAGCATGTTCATAAGGGTACTTAATGAATCCATTTTCTTGGAAATATTTGTCAATTCGGCTATTTCATGCTCTTGGTGCCTGCTTTAGACCGTAAAGAGCTTTCTTCAGCTTCAAAACCTTATCTTTATGTCCTTTCATCTCATTACCCAATGGTTGTTCGATATAGACTTCTTTTTCAAGAACTCCATTCAGAAATGCAGACATTACATTCATCTGATTTATCTTCCATTTATTCTGTACAGCAAGAGAAATAATTATTCTTATAGTTTCTAATCGTGCAACAGGAGCGAATACCTCGTCATAATCAATGCCGGCTCTTTGACTATAGCCTTTCGCAACTAGCCTTGCTCTGTATCTTGCTATCTCTCCGTTGGCATTCTTTTTCACCTTGTACACCCATTTTACACCGATAGCTTTATGACCTTTAGGAAGAGTGGATAGTTCCCAAGTGTTATTCTTCTCTATGGCTTTGACTTCTTCATCTATCGCATTCCTCCATTTTTCATCTTGTACAGCCTCTTAGAAGTTCACCGGTTCACAATCAGCAAATAGGCAAAATGGAGTGAGGTTTTCGAGTCTATCGATCACCTCATATAGACATTCAAGACTCCTTGTACGTTCTTCATGCCTATCAGTTAAGAAAGATGGATGTCAATCTTCATGAGTGGATGATGTTGGTTAGGAAGGTAGAGTAATAACCTCCTAATGGACTTCTCTTGCTTACTCTACTGGTGTTTCCATATCTTCAAATTGTGGAAAGAAATTGTAGTCATTTGTTTGAGAACCAAAGTCCTATTCACCTTCTTCATGAATATTACATCTCAGCTGATTATTACTTTTCTATTGTTAGGATTGTATAACTTATATCCTTTGGAGTTGGTGTTGTAGCCAATGAAAATGAACTTCTTGCTTTTATTATCAAGCTTAGTTCTATGTTTGTCTGGCACATGCACATGGGCTATGCTTCCAAAGATTCTCAAGTGGGAGATCCCAGGCTTTCTTCCCCTCCATGCTTCTTGTGGTGTCTTTCCCCACACACTTCTTGTTGGAGATCGATTGGACAAGCAAACTGCACATGCAACAGCTTTTGCCCAGAACTCTTTGGGTAATCTCTTATTTTTAGCATACTTCGAGCTGTGTTGAGGATGGTCCAGTTCTTCCTTTCTGCCACACCATTCTCTTGAGGGGATCTTGGAACGGTTAAAGGTCGTCGAATTCCATTTGCTTCGCAGAATTCTTGGAACTCTTTTGAAGTGAATTCGTCTCCTCTATCAGATCTCATGGCTTTAATCTGAAGACCGCTTTCCTTCTCTACAGCAGTCTTGAACTTCTTGAAAGCTTCAAAGACTTCTGATTTTTGCTTTAAGAAATAAACCCAAGTCTTTCTTGAGAAATCATCAATAAAGAGCAAGAAGTAATTACTCTTATCGAAAGAACTTAGTTTGATAGGACCGCACACATCTCTATGCACGAGCACTAGTGGCTTCTGGGCTCTTGAATTCGACTATTTTGGAAAGCTTTTCCTGAATTGCTTACCGAGTAAGCATCTTTCACAAAGTTGATCAGGATGATTGATGTACGGTAAGCCTCTCACCATTTCTTTCTTAGATAGTAGCTCTAGTCCTCCAAAGTTGAGATGCCCGAATCTTAAATGCCATAGCCATGATGAATCCTTGTAATATGCTTTCAGACATTTTGCCATATCATTTTGAATGTTCAATAAGAACATTCTATTTCTTGATATAGGCACCTTGGAAATCAAGTTCATCTTGTTATCTCTTATTAGTTTTTTGCATTATTTGATTACTTAAATTATTATTAGAAGTGTGTAGAAGAAAATATGTTGAGCTTAAGGATTTTTATAATTGTTTATTTGTATAGTTCTCATTATTTCTCATGTAGTATAAATACCCCTCCCTATTTGAGTTCTAAGCATCAAGTAAGAAGCATAGCTTCTATGAGTGAAAAGAAGAAAGAAAGAAGCATAACTTCTAGTGAGTGAGTGAGAGAGCTTGAAAAATGAAGTTGAGAATTTTCTCTTGTAAAAGTATTTGAGTGAATAATAAAATTTGTTTTACTTTCTAACACTTTTATCGTATAATGAAACTGTGTCGTTGAACGAGTTTTCGATTCGTTAAAGAGGCACTAAATCTGAAGGTGTAGCTATATATCTAGCACATGTAACCAGACTACAAGTTCATCCCAAAAATAAATAAATAAATCAACAAAGTACAAAAATAATAAATAAATAGAAAAGAAACTCTGCTTTATAGTGACGAGTTGACGACCAAGAAAATTGATGGAAACTTGTTAATCTACTCATTGGATTGTGTTGGTGAAAATGATAAGGTTTTGGCGTGGGTTAATTGCATTTCTTTATACTTTATTTGCGTATTTTCTTATTAATGATAACAAAATCATCCCTTTTTAATCAGCTAAAACATTGTCTTGTAAATTATAGAGGTTTCAGACGGTCAATTTGGGAAACGATCCTCTTAGAATATGCGGGAACGTATAAATTTGTCAGTGCTAAACATGCAAGGCCAAACCAACAACAAATGCCAAAAAAAAAAAAATGTAACTAATGCTTTTTGCATTTGTTAAGCCTTCGGATTTCGGATAAACAAAAATATTTTCATCATAATTGATCATAAAATAAAAATAAAGAATCACGTCAATAATTTATAATATTGTGAAATTTATAATTAAGAGTCCAACCAAATTTATTTGTACATGCCTAAAATTAATTTTCTTCTCAAAGTATGCAATATTAATATGTGGACGGTGTTTTGATCCCAACCGAGATGAATAGCATTGCTCTGGCATACATGCTGGTAAATTCTAGATATCTCGGACATGCGTTTGAGGGAAGTTTTTCTAATCCTTGGCCGTAAGGTATATGCTCATTTGCAAGTGCGGCCTGGCGTGGAGGATGGTGGACCATCATCAACTTGCATGGGATGGTCTGTCTCAATTGCTCACCTTTCCTTTATTCTGGATTCCATGATACTTGTTTGAGGCATGCATGACTTGTCCACTGGCAAACTTTTAGGTAATCTCTGCCTCTAATATTCTTCATTCTTGATCACATTTGGCGTGCCCGAAACGATTTGATTTTTAAACAGACTACATCCAAATTCCTCTAAAGTAATACACAGAATTGCTAATCCAAAGGAAAGTCATCATACACATACAACACTCATTTTGATCTCTCAAGTTCACCTGTTGGTATTGCTATGCAGGAGAAATATTACGGAGTTGTATTGTAGTTATGGTGGTTCGAAGTGATTGCTCGGGCATCTCTTTGAATGTGCATGTGTGTTAAGCGTGGTTTTGGTTGATTTCCTTTTAAGTACTTGGAGAAGCTAGCTAGTCGGTGCATGGTTTATTTGATGTATGACTTCGTGGGTCGATGGGTTAGGGGAACAATTATTTGTGAAAGTGACTGCTTAGTTATGTTTCTTCGCATGCTTGGAACTTTTGAGCTATGGTGGAAAAGTACTCTATTCTTGCGGCATATTCTTTTTCCTTTTAGTTTTGACTGGATAGCTAGAGGGTAACACTATTTTCCGAGTCTGTTGCTAAGTAGGGCTCTTGCGCGCTAATTGCTAAATGACCTTTTTCCCATTGAGTGGTGGGTGGAAGTTGATCCTCACCATTTATATCTCATTTTGATCAGTTCCATCAGACCGGTTGGCCTTGTTTTTATATGTTTAGTTGGTTTACCTGATTTATGCTAGCATTGATTCATTAATATTCAATTATTTAATCAGATCAAAAGCATGTAAATAAATAGAGAACACATCAAGATTTGATACAATTTCATTGTACGTAAATCCATGGAACCTAATCCAATATGCAAATTTATTGTGAGAAATATAGTAATATAACAAGGTCTTGCACACAAAACAAGTGTTGTGCTAGCGAAAGTATAAATAATTAATCTTGTTAGACAAACGTCAAATTATATAGATTCATGAAAAAATATGAATAACAGAAAATCACAAGTGATATAAAAATTTATCAAGATTCAGTTCTAAAGTATAAAATACGTTCATGTTAGAGATAGCAAAGAAATTCCACTATAACCAAGGATATTACAGTAGTCTAACAAAATTTCTCTTATACCCAAATCCTATATACACCAAAATCTATTTCTCACAGATGCATTCAAGACAGTAAAGAAAATACTTTGCAAGTAATCTTGATGCTAAAATCAAAAGGAACTAGAAATAAACATACAATAAAGAAGCAAAACCCAAATGCTTCTTTGTACAAAATTGCCACAAACTAGAGAAAAAAAAATTATATATGGAGATATCAAGTTCGTGATGACTCCTAACTCAAGCGGTAAGCTAAGACTAAAGTAGCGTGGCTGTCTATTCCAAAGAGTGCTTCAAACCTCCAAGCGGCTATACAAGGTTATGCACACATGCACGACTTCATATGGCTGCCGCACAAACAAAAAATAGCAACTACAAAACTATAAGATCTTTTTTTTTTTTAAGTAGAGCTTAACTAATGACCACTGCTTATTACAAAAATAAACGAAAATAACTGACACATCTGTCACTACTAAAATTTGAACTTCTAATCCCTTAAACTCAGGCACACATTCCTCAAATCTTAGACTAACTGAACTAGTCTCAATTGGCAATAATCTTATGTATATATATAGCCAAACTCATGACCACTACTTTGAAAAACATGAAACTAAACTTATGCTTTTGGGCTTGAGCTCAAAACTTAATGGCTTTATTTTAAGCCACAATCCAACTACCAGAACTAGAGATGCACATCGGGCCGAGTTTCAGGTTTTTGATTATTCAGATTCGAGTAAACGAACTTATATAATCATAACTGAAGTGATGCATTTTGGGTTTTGATTTTTCAGGTATTTGGGTTCGGGTATATAGAATTGTATAACTATAATCGAACCGAAGAGTGTTGGTTTTTGGGTATCGGGTCGGGTATACGTTGGTTCAATTCAGGTATAGATCAGGTCAGGTCGGGTCGGATATGCGTGTACCATTTTGGATAGTTTCATATATGGGCCTTTCAGTGTTTAAAAAATTCTTCTGGTCCATTTTTCTTATAAAAATCAGATCAATGACAAACATTTTAGAAGTTATATGGGCATTTTCCCAAAGGCTTATTTTCAAACACATTCTTTTTATTTCAACTTTTTACAAAATATAAACTATAAAAGTTTTTTTTTTTTTTAATCAAATGATAAACATAGAAGCATGAAAGTCCATAAAATCTGAAAAACATAAAACCATAAAAAGTCCATAACCCATAGTCTATTGTCCATATTTCATAGTAACATATATTAAGAAATACAAACAAATAAAATTAGGAAAAATTACATATCTCAAAATTCCCGATGCCTCAGATTCTTCTGACTCATCCATATACTTACATTCTGACATAATCACAATTCACACAAACATGGGGCCATCTAGATTTCCAATATTCGTTTCTTAAACACTTTTGACTCATCTATATAGTTCTTCATGACAATGGGTTGATATGTTTCACTCAACCAATATTAAAATGGTGGGCGAATAATGAATGCAAGTTCTCGGTCTTAGCTCTCATTGCTTATGATATATTTGCAATTCAAATCTAGGTGCAGTATTCTAATTAATTATGCAATTCAAATCTAGGTGCAGTATTCTAATTAATTACCTAAACTTTTTCCCTTCAATCTGCCTAAATGACAATTCATCTAATACGATGTATCGTAAAACCGCTTGCCTATATGCCTCCTTGTTGTATTGTACCGCTACTAAATTCACTTCGCCATCTTTCTCCCCTTTCTTAGGTTCAAAGGATAATGTCTTTTGCTTTTTCTCTTCAATCTTATATGGACTTTCCTCACAAACTTGCCTATAGTGATGTCATAAACTACTAGTGCTATGTCTTTTTGTGTCACACATATAATCATTTCCACAATTGCACAAACACCTAGAATTATTTAGCTCACACTTTTCAATTTTTGTAAAATGCTCTCAAATGGAAGAACCTTTCTTAAGGACTAAAGGTGGTCTCCCTCTCTTTCTACTAGCTCTTTTGGTTTCATTTTGGGTTGGGTTTTCGGTAGGGGTACTTTTTACTTCTCCATAACCTTACATTAATAATCAGAACACAACAGTGAGAGAGGGTGTGGTGGCTTGAGCGAAAGAGTGAGGTGAGGGAGTGAGAGCCGAAGGGTGCTGCGAAGGGCTGAGCTAGAGAGAACGAGCAAGAGGGCATGCAATGGGGTGAACAAGATAGAGAATGAGGTGAAAGGTGAGCTGAGAGCTTAAGAGTCAAGACTTGAGAGTGAGAGAGAGTGCGGGCAGCTCCTGCATATGTGATAGTGTGATTGTCAGCTGAGCAAGGAAGAGGAGGGGCAGGGCATTAGACGTAGTGCATTGTTACATTGATTAGGGTTTATTTATTAAAAAAAAATAAAACAGAAACTGATTTGTTTGGATCGGGTTTGGGTAACTTGAACCTATGTATTTAACATTCGAACCCGACACAATAACTCAATTATCGCGTCGGGTGTTGCCCAAATGTTCAAGTTTGCCATTATTACCCGATTTTTGGGTCGGGTCCAGTTAGGTCGAGTGGGTGGGTCGAATATTTAGTGATCTTGTGCAGTCCTAACCAGAACTGCCTTTGGTTGATGACCTTTGCTATCTCATCCTCTTTTCGTGAATCTTGTTGTATTCTTCAGTTCTCATAGAAGTGATGGTGATCGAACTCACTTCAATCACCATTCCAACTTAAATCCCTTCAGCTCGTCTAGCTAAACTCCCTTTAGCTACAGCTTTGTTGATATCCTTTTTGTATTCAAGCCATATTGAAGTCCCAATGAACAATCAGTAGCTGAAGAATAACTAAGCACGATTGCAATAGTAAAAAATTACTTTACTCTAAAATATTCTAGTAGAATTCCTTATTGAGCGCAAAGAGTTTGTCTAGAAAGATGATTATCAGATATCCATAAAAGACACAGTCAATTTAAAAATGAATGTTGGCTACATATAGTAGAGAGAATTTGATACACATTCATAACTAAAATTCAAGAGAAATTTCAATGAATTATATGCTCCATAGGTGCTCCAATTACAATCATGTGCTTCTTTCAATATATATTCATAATATATAACTATAGAAAAAAAATCCTAAAAGCATAGTTTTATTGATGTTTAAAAAAAACACGTAAAAACTCCTAAAAAAGAGACACTCAAAAATTATTCTCATTTTATTCATCCCCTCTCTTTATAAATTTCTCCCATAATATCTTTCTCGTTCATAAAATCTCTCAGCTTTCTCTCACTCTTATCTCTCTCATACATGATTAAGAAACTTCTATATTTAGATATCGTGGGTATAATCTATAATAGTTTATATTTGGTTTTAAGATGTTCTAGAATATATTCTGTATCAAAAATTAAATTTTGATCAATTCTACGAGGTTATAAAAATTTGAATATTCTTCCTTGACGAACATCGATAACTTTGATATTAATTGGATGCTCATTCGATGCAATTAGATGAAGACTCTTTAATAATTGTTTCTAAAAAATTACTTGATGGTCACCGAAAAGGCATAGAAAATTTGACAAATTTCGATGCGATTTTAATACAATTCGATAATAATTGATGTCATTTCAATGACCATATAATAATTTTTTATATTTCATTATAAAAACACACTTTGTCAAAATGACATCGAATTTTCATCAAATTAGTCTCGAAATTTTATTAAAAGCCATCATATTTCGATGAACCATCGAATTATGACCGAATAACTATGGGAAAATATCGAGTTGTTTCTATTTTATATTTTTTGAATAAATTATCGAGCCAATGTCAAATTTTATTGAAATTTTCAATAACTTTCAGGGTTTTCGCTCTAGATTTACTAAATTCTTAAAAATTGACCTAAGTTCTTTTTTTTCCCCCTTTTTACTACAAATTAACCTCAAAACACATATAAATCATAGCTAGACTATTTTTAACATTATTCATAATATTTAAACATAAAAATTGCTTACCCGTTTGAAGAATCTCTCTTGTTCAGAAGGTAATACACCTTATGAAGAGTTATTTTTCTTTCTTTCTTTTTTTTTTGGATATGCAATATCTTTAGATGAGTTTGTAGATTATTTATTTAGCTTTGATTATTAGAAAACTATGGAATTGAGAGAAGGTGGAAGATTAAAAGAAAGCATAGAAGAAGAGAAAGAGAAGGACAAGATAGAATAAAAGAGAAAAAAAGTCTAAAGATAAAAGTTAAAATATTTTGAGGATAATTAAATATTTTCAGAAGGTATAGTCATATATTTTGAACAAGGCAGCATCTAGTACCACTCATTCCGCTGCTCTACTCTCCCATCATTTTAGTAAAATTCTTTATTACAAAAAAAAACTTCAATGAATTTACTCCTTGGTACATATTTTTTTTAGGGAAAAAAAATGGAAATTCTTCACACATATCTCCCTAAATATTTTTTTCAAAAAAAAAAAAAAACATTTTCAAAATCACATTTAACCAAAAAAAACAATCGAAACAAGATTTTGAACAAAAATTCAATAAATAAATAAAAACTCTCGTGTTTATCTACATTTGTTTACCTAAATATCGTCCAAAGTAAAATACTATGCAGTCTTAATGAATTGCTCTTGTTGCTTTTCTTTTTTTCATATTTCATTTCTGTTTTTCATATTTCATTGCTATATGTAGTTATCATCCCATTTCAGTTATCTTTCTTCTTCACGAACTTCTAATTTGTATTTACTTTTTTAATATTTCTCTACTAAAACTAATTATTTAATCTTATTTCAATTTTAAACTTCCATGAACTCAGTGCACGATTACATATGTAATAATTCTTCTTTGATGAAATTGAAATTATTGTGCACGGATCTTTTAAGAAGAAACTGGGATTCAGAAATTAATGCATACCATTCTTATTAACCATCCTTATATACATCCACAGAGGACAAGATAGGGTTCTTCACCGCAAGGGCGTATTAGGAGAAAAATCAATACACTTTAATTAGAAAGAAGCCTTAATTTCGTGTATATATATATATATATATATATATATATATATATATAACAATCAAATTAAGGATATATAAGTTTTCATTTTAGATTCATCACCGGGAGAGAATTTAAGGCGTCTATGGGCAAAAAAAAAAAAAGATAAAAGAGAAGGACTAGTAACTAGAAAAATAATGGATGAGAAAAGAAAATACAAAATTAAATTTAGGGGTGATTTAGGAATAATTAGAAATGCAATAAGTAGAAGGTCGGGTCTATTGCCACCCCCTTATCTACTCTCTCCACCCTTATTTTTTATATACTTTTTTATTACAAAAATAACCCTAATTGAAATTACTTTTTAGTACTACAAATATTTATAAAATATTATATCTAAAAATATTTATTGTGAGATTAGATGTTGTAGTTTTTTCTTTTGGGCAGGGTGCTGCTTTTGATCATTTGTGTGATAATTGTACTTGATACTGCCGTTTAATCGGTTTAATTTAAGTCCACGAGGAATTTCTTTATTAAAAAAAACTATATAATAATTTAGTACCCAAAAAGAAAGAAAAAAAATCATTACAACACTACAAAAAAAATATGGATTTGTGACATTTTATATAGTGGCATCTACACAAAAATGTCACAAGAATAATATTTTAGTGTCATTAGCTTAAAATATCATTAAAATTTGTATTTAGTGGCATTTTCTAAATGTCATTAGCATTTTAATTTTGTGACATTTAATCAAATGTCACTAAAATTATCTTTAGTAGTATTTTAAAATTTTTATTTAGTTGCATTTCAGAAATGTCTTCAAATTTAAATTTAGTAGCATTTTTTAAAATGTCTCTAGATTTTAGATTTAGTGATATTTTAAAATGTCACTTATTCATTTTGAAAGTATTGATTGATTTAAAAATTGGAGTAGAATAAAAACTATAATTTGAAATATATATATATATATATTTATATATATAAAGATATAATTTCAAAAACTGAAAAACTCCTTCGAAAAATAAAAAGATTTGATTAACCTTTAAATAGAGAAAAAAAGTTCTAAATACATATAAATATGTGTTGAAAGAAAACCTACACGGCACATACATTTTTATATTTATTTATTATTATTGTTTAGTATAGAATATATATATATATATAAATATATATACACACAAATATAGGAAACGAGTAAATTTATTTAGTAAATTGAAAGCACGATACTTTCACAATATGGCTTCTTTTTTTTTTTGAGAATTTTCACAACACGGCTTTTAATTATATTGAACCATATTTTTTTGTTCCAATCTGGTTAAATTTATAGACCTTTATCTAAAAACATTGAAGATCTCAAAAAAATAGCTTAAAAATTTTATATAAAGAAAAGCATGTGTAGATCTTTTTCTTAAAATAAAAAATTGAAGACCTTAGAAGATGAAAAAAAAAATATAAAACTCTTCAAAAGTGGAAGAAAAAAAAAATTAATAAACGAAGGATAAAGACCAATTTGAAGAGCGCCGCATGGAACAACAAACCATAGGAGAAAGAGACAAAAGCTTAACAAACAACCTGAGCCAGAGGGGGGTAAAATGGTAAATTGAGATATTAAGTAGCGCAAGCCAACGTCACGTCGTCCTGCAGCAAACAAAAATAAAAGAAAGTCTAGGCTGAAGAACCATAGAACAGCGTCACGCATTTGAAGGCAATATTTACTCACCAACGAATCGCTCCAGTCCTTCTCTCTCTCTCTCTCTCTCTCTCTCTCGCTCTCTCTCTCTCTCTCTCGTTTCATACACCTATATATACACATATACATATAAACAAAGAAAGCAAACTGTGGGATCCTTCCAAATCATATCATACACTACGTGAACGATAAAGTGGCAGAACAGGTCACGAGTAGGGTCCACCGTCCGACATATGTCAAGAGTGACTAGCTAAAGATCACGCGAGTCGCACATGATACCAGATCAGCCATTGGGTTGTCTGAGGTTAGGGCCGAGCCCATCCCAGACCCTGGATGAACTCGGCCCAGTCCGATTTTTACCTCGACAACTGGGGTCGGAAGCCCAAGGATCTTCCACCAGAATATAAAAGAAAGCAACTCACAGCTCCAGACCCAAACAGAGCATTTAATGCGATCCTGAGTAGGTATGCACAGGAGTCAAGCCGTCTTGACAGAACGGCGATTTGTTCAAATCTCGCCTCTGACAGACTCGAGCCATAGGAGACGGCGGAAACCAAGTTACAGCGGTACAAGGGAGATTACGGTAATCTCAGCCCGTAACCTCTGGAAAAAGTCTGGAGGAAAAAGGTACTCAGTCCTGAGATTGTAAACCGGGTGGTTCACAATCTCAGAACTATACATATATGAGACATGCGTCCCCCAATAGGGGCATGTACGCATACAAAAAGAAGTATTTAAAAAGCTTACAAGAAAGAAATAAAGATATACTCGTATAGAACTAAATCATTGCTACCCTAAATCAAAGAAAGACCACTGACTTAAGCATCAGAGAGTTTTTGCAGGTGGCCACTCCGCCTCTCCGACTTTGCCTGGAGTTTAGAACACTTTAGGATAGTAAGGAAACGTACAGTTGGAGGACATAACATCAACGGTTTTTGAGATAGTAAGGACACGTAGATAATTGGAGGACATAACATCAGCGGTTCAGATACACGTGGACGGCGAGCGGTTCAGATACACGTGGACGGCGAGCGGTTCAGATACACGTGGACGGCGAGCGGTTCAGATACACGTGGACGGCGAGCGGGTGAGAAACCGATTTAACACAAACAAACAAGGTTTGCCTCACTCATAAATCTCAGGTCTCGTCTTTTATTTACTTGGCCTCCAGTTTCTCTCTCTCTCTCTTCAACTACCTTTACTGCTCCATTAATTATATCTCTCTAAAACTTAGAGAGAGAGCTTCACAGATCAGTATATAGAGTGTGTGTGTTGATTTCATGGCGTTTATTCGCACCGCAATCTCGAGCAAGGTTCTTCCGCGGGGGAACTCCGTCGCCGGAGCGAGATCCATGTCGTCGTGGTGGCAGACCGTCGATCAGGCTCCCAAGGATCCCATTCTCGGGGTAACCGAGGCTTTTCTTGCGGATCCAAGCCCTGACAAAGTCAACGTTGGAGTTGTAAGTTTGACTATTTGATATATCATATACATATATATATTTATATGTATATGTATACAGCTCAAGCCTTTCTTCTGATCAGAGTGCCTCCTTCAGTTCGCTCTTTTGGGCTTGATCTTTCTCGATCCGATGTGTTTGTTTTCTCAGAAAATTGAGAAGAAAGAGAAGGAATTGTAGAGAAAGTAGCTGTGGAAAATGAGAAATTGTGGAAAATTACTAATCCGATCATTTAGAATGATATTATGAACTGTGAAAGTTTCTTTTAGGCTGTAATATTTTTTTTCGTAACTCGGCAATAATTTTCGCATTTTCTAGTACACAGAAAATTTTCGAGTTTTGTGTGTCTGGCATTTTTGTTTATTGGCTGAGAAATATAAGGCATTAGATGAAAATTTACGTTTAACCGACTCTCGTTGTTTTGTTTGTTCATAAATATGCACTCTCCTTTACACTCTATCAAATCTAACTGTTTCGGATACTATCAAGTTTCAATTATATATATATATATATATATGGGCACTAATTCAGTAGATATTTTTTTTTTTTACTAAGTATCAATTTGATGTAAAAAATAAAAAAAAGAAAGATTATTAATGATGTACGCTTTTTCATTCATTTTATTATAGTCATTGGATTAGATCATATAGTCATTGGATTAGACGATGATCTAATGACTAAAAAAAATTACTTTAAAAAAAAAATACTTATTAAATTGGCAACCTATATATATAGTATGGTTTATAAGACGATTAAGAATAAATGACCTTGTTCTGTTCATCAGTGCGTTTATCTTAGTTGCCAAACATAAATTAAATTATTTTATTCTAAAGAAATCTGATCCTGAATTGACTTGGGTAATTATATAGTTCTTTTGATGCTTGTTTGGCCTGAATCTCAGCTTAATTCTATGGTTAAAGTTAACAAATGTGATGTGGAAATTATAAACCGAGTTCAACATTCTGATTCTCTGTTATTTTCTTTTGCTTTTCTGGTATCCAAACACACTATTGATGACGTTGATCATCTATAGCTTCTGTTTTGGTTTATTCATTATAAGGATTTTTATTTTTATTATGGAATTTGATTTTAGGGTGCCTACCGTGATGATAACGGAAAGCCAGTTGTTCTGGAATGCGTCAGAGAAGCAGAGCGTAGGATTGCGGGAAGCTGCAGCATGTATGTTTTTGGTATATACATACATATATATATATACACACATATTATCGTAACGTAATGTAGTTTACTTGAATACTTTGAGTGATATTATCATAGTTAATAATATATACTTTTGTCTGTGTTCAAAATATATATATATATATATTTGTTTTGTAGGGAAACAGTGTTATGGAAATGTAGTGTTCTGCTTTTGCTTTATTTTATTCTACTTGCAACTTTTACAGTGGTCCCTTTTATCTTTTTTTTTTTTTTTTTTTTGCCACTAACTGCTTTTATTCTTTTGACATTTTCCACTATCCATACTCTCGGATGATGACACGGTGGAAAGTCATATTTTCTTTTTTTTTTTCGCAGTGTATAATAGTTTTTAAAAAGAAAAGTTGTCTTCGAGATCATGCATTGGGTCTCGTCTTATATCTAGTATTTCATTTTATATGCAATTGGGCGTAACTTATCCATAATTATACGGTTTATATTTATACATTAAGCAAGCGTAGAGGATTCGGCTAGCAAATGTGTGTGGGAATAGTATTTAACTGTAAAAGCTTACGGATAATAAGATTCTCTTAATATGAAGATGGTGATGTAGAAGGGACCTTTACTAGGCTACTAGCTATTGATATGTATATATTTTTGATGAGATACTAGCTATTGATGTTGTGCACACTAAATCGAGTCGTTTCCTAATGCATGATCATGTGTTTAGAAGTACGGCTTTGGAACTGATATTCCTTTCTAGGGAACCGTATTATCTATATATTTAGTTAATAATATCATCAAATAAATGTTAGGAGGGACCTTTTCAACATCCTCCAGATTTACTGATTAATATATTGTTTTCACTATAATCTAATTTCACATATTTTTAATGATTTAAGCATAGCTTCGCACCTTTTAATAATATAATAAATGATAATTGAATAAAATACATTTGAAATTGGAAAAGAGAGTGTATTTATATTGCAAAATCATTTGTGTGATCACTGTCTCTATCAGATAGACTGGATTAAGTACCAAGGATGTGGGGTTTTGCACCATAAGATCATGAATCAGTAGTTTAGATTTAAATGATGAAAAGGCAGGGTTGCCTAGCCCACAGTGCTTTTTAAATGGTACGTAGATAGAAGTTTTTTTGGAAGAATAGTAATCTATGGAGGATTTGAACTGTGCAATATTGTTGGCGCCTTAGTGGAATTAAAGAACCGCTAAGTTTTTAGTGTTACACCTAAAGCACGTACCTCAAGTTTGTGTGCTTGAGTGTAGACTTACTGGTTTTTTTTTTTTTATTTGTGAGACTTTTGTCTTTTGGCTTCCCTTATGTGTACGATATCTGCATTGACGATGCTTTTAATTTCTTTGGTTAGTAGCTTCGTTTCCAGTTTGTAATTTAATGTGTTATCTCTTGTTTTAAATTAATCGAAGATTCCTTCCTTAGGGAGTATCTTCCAATGGGGGGGAGCGTGAAGATGGTGGAAGAGACTCTGAAGCTGGCGTATGGGGAGAATTCTGAGTTCATTAAAGACAAAAGGATAGCGGCTGTGCAATCTCTCTCTGGAACAGGTGCATGCCGGCTCTTTGCAGACTTCCAGAAACGTTTTCGTCCTGATTCCCAAATCTATATTCCAGTTCCTACATGGGCCAAGTGAGTTTTTGTAATTCTGAATATATTACACGTGATGCTCATCAAATCTCTCTCTCTCTCTCTCTCCTGTTTTTTTTATTTATTTATTTTTTTTTGTTGGATTCATCTCTGATTATATATATTGGCTTCTAATTAACATGATGTTTCAACAGCCATCATAACATCTGGAGAGATGCCCAGGTTCCTCAAAGGACTTTCCATTACTATCACCCAGAATCTAGGGGTTTGGACTTTGCTGGACTGATAGATGACATTAAGGTAATATTGGGAATGACAATGAATATAAGGATGGAATATGGATTAAAATATGGATTAAGGAATTGATGCAGTTACTTGGTTCAACTATTAGATTAACTATGCATTGAAATGATATAAATTATCCTCTAACAAGAATGCCTTGTACTTCTGAATTAATGCATGGTAAAGTCAAATTAGACGGGAGAGATAGAGAAAGTCCAGAGAGAAAGAAGAGAGCAAGTGGAGAGATAGTACTGATCATGAGGTGAGAGAAAACACATTAGAGGATATAGTATTGCTAGGGATACACATAATACATGCAAAATATAAACACAGTTACGTGGCTTGTGCTTTTAGTTACTCATGTACATAGTAGAGAATGAAGAGAGATAAAATATAGGACTGTAGAATAAAATTTTATGACGTTTATGCATAATAAGCAACACGTCTGTGTATATTTAAAATCTATTCAAATGTCTAAATGTCTATTATTTGTGTACAAATTAACCAAAAATCGTTTCATTAAACACGATATATATTCAAATTGAGAATACTTTTGTGGCCAAATCCTTAAAATTTATTGAAAATAACTTAAAATGTACAATATAAATCATCCAATTTATACATGGGATATCTTATCTTATCCTGACTCTGTTTTGATGATTCTGCCCTTCCCTTGCCTCCTGTTGTTTTTAATGAATCTCGTATTGACAAAAAAAAAAAAAAAAAAAAAAAACATTCTCCTCATGTCCTAAAGAGAAGTAGAGAGAGGTAGGGATCAACCGTATTTCCCCACTGGATTTTTTTTAATATTTGATAAATATATATATATATATAATTCAAATAATGTTCTCACTTGATAACAATTCTTAAATTAAGGCCTAATTACACTTTTTTTCAGCGCCTAATTTCACTGTTTTTATACTCCGAAAAAAAAAAAAGTAGTAAACAACCCAATTGCTTATCAAATCTATTTTTTGGGGGCCTAAATTAGTATAAAAAAAATTAATTAATTTCATTATAAGATAATCCATTTACAAAAGAGGGAAAAAAAAAAAGAAGACATAATAAACTGCAAAAACAGAGACAAAATTTAACCAAAAGAAAAAGAGTTCATGTCGAGGAAAATAAATAAATTGGCCTGAATAGCTCATGTCCTATTGAAATAAATATCTGGCTCCATTCATCATGCTAAGTTCAACATAATAGAAGTAGTGAGAGCTCTTTTTACATTCCATTCCTTCAAAGTTCAAACTAAACATTATCTAAGGTATATGTGATAGATACTTTTTGTTCCCTTTTCTGGCACCTTTTGGTTTAACAACGTGCTCTCTAGAATACTCTCCTCGTTAGACTCATGCTTCTTCAACATTCTTATTGGTCACGAATCTTTGTATATAGAATGCTCCAAATGGTTCATTCTTTCTACTTCACGCTTGTGCTCACAACCCAACAGGAGTGGATCCTTCGGAGGAACAATGGAGAGAGATCTCAAACCAGTTCAAGGTAAACTCTTTTTGAATTTCTTTCCCTATAATTTTTGCCCGTTGAATTGTTTTCACTATTTCCTTTGACAAGTATCTGATTTTTGATGATATCAGGTGAAAGGTCATTTCCCCTTCTTTGACATGGCATATCAAGGTTTTGCTAGTGGTGACCCTGAGAGAGATGCAAAGTCCATCAGGATTTTCCTCGAGGATGGCCATCTCCTTGGACTTGCCCAGTCATATGCAAAAAATATGGGACTGTACGGTCAGAGAGTAGGATGCCTTAGGTATATATATGTTCCTCTCTACACATGCATTTTTTTTCACTTTTAAATATGATTTTTTTCTTTATATGACCCCTTTTTAACTTTTTTAAAATAATAGGAGAACCAACTACGTACATTTTGTTCTAGGTGTTCTCATTTTCATGTTGGTGGTTAAACAGCTAAAGTTGACATAATTTACATTTCATTTCGGACTTCCACAGAGCTGCATAAACTCATTCTGATACTTTCATTGTTTCAAATATTGACAGAAGTGTGAACTCAAATAATATGGATTTTTTTCAATTTTAATTAGGACCCCTTTTCAATGAAATATATATATATATGGCTGCCAATCTAATAGATATTTTTTTTTTAACCTATGGATAGATATTTTTTTTTTAGCCATTAGATCACCATCTAATGGTGATCCAATCGTTATAATGAAGTACATGAAAAGACGTGCATCATTAATACTCTCTCTCTTACACTTTACAATAAAAAAATGTGCATGCTAAATTTTCATTAGCCAAATTGATACCTATGCATAGGTAAAAAAAAAAATACTTATTAGA
>JXTB01000471.1:165028-256259 GCA_002914805.1 Parasponia andersonii
CACATTATAATTTTGAGTTCTTGTAATTCTCCAGAAAATAGTAAAAAACAGTGGATGTAGACTCATCTTTTTTGGGGCTGAATTACTATAAAATTCTTGTCTCTTTATTTGCTTTAGTGAATTAACCATTTTCACACATAAGCCACATCTTGTAATTTTCCTAAATTTATTGTTGACAAAACCTCCGTCAATAATTGGCACTAGAAGGAGGGCTATTCCGGCAGAAAATTTTGTCCATTCTGTTTCTTTCAACAATGGCAAACACTAGAAACACTACCAGAAATACCGGAACTAGCCAAAATCATCCCCAAAGTACCGCTGCTGCATAGGCAGATCCTGCTCAAGATCAGCCTGCCGTGACCGCACCGGAAAATATTGTCTAGAGACAGGATCGCATGGAGGAAGCACTAGTGAATCTTCAGCAAATTACAAGTCAGATTAATGACTTTCTACGGTGACTTGCTGAAGGACAGATGCTAACTCCACCACAGCACGAACGTCCCAAAGAATGTCCTGCTCAACAACCTGAGAGAGGAATTCAGATTCTGGAGACAGAGAACCGCGACCAACCTAAAGCCCAGTAGGAGCATCGAGGAGATTGCATCTCTAAGGGAAAAGTTCGAGCACTGATCATGATTATGGACAACCTTCCGAGAGAGCAACTGTCAATCGTGATTATCTTGAACACGAGCAAAAACGTCAATCCAGGAGTGTCTTTAAAAGGATCAGTAGGGAATCTCGATAGAATCCAACATACCTGAGATAACATCTGGATCAGTGACATAGTTAGGAGTGATCCACATCGCATCACAACGAACAAAGCCGATCTCGTCGCACAGTTTCATCAGAATCCCTAAGGTCGTAGCACACACTACCAAACCAACCCACCCTATATCATGACAACGATCAAAGGCCACTCTTGCTACCAATAAGAGAGAATGTTCCCCCTTTGAACGTCGATGTTCATAATCTGAGGATTACATTAGATGCACGTACTAGTTAGGACGATAAGCTCACTGATGGGTATCGTCAATCGCCATTCAGCGAGGAGGTTCGAGCTGCTGCCTTATCTGCTGGATTTAAACTTCCCACCATAAATACTTTTGATGGGAAAATTGATCCGCAGGACTATATGGATTACTTCAGCAACCTGATGAAACTTCATCGTCTCTTTATTTGCTTTAGTGAATTAACCATTTTCACACATAAGCCACATCTTGTAATTTTCCTAAATTTATTGTTGACAAAACCTCCGTCAACAATTGGCACTAGAAGGAGGGCTATTCCGGCAGAAAATTTTGTCCATTCTGTTTCTTTCAACAATGGCAAACACTAGAAACACTACCAGAAATACCGGAACTAGCCAAAATCATCCCCAAAGTACCGCTGCTGCATAGGCAGATCCTGCTCAAGCGGTTATATAATTACTCAAATTGTATTGTCCGATTATACAGTTACTCATTCTCAAAATTGAAAAACATGGAGCTATCCTCACCTATATAAAAGGAGTTTAATATTTCGATCGGGGATCTTTTTTCTTTTGGGGAATTTTTGGAAGAAACTTTTAAATTCTTGATTCTTCTTTTCGGACAACACATTGTAATTTTGAGTTCTTGTTATTATCCAGAAAATAGTAAAAAACAGTGGGCGTAGGCTCATCTTTTTTGGGGCTGAACCACTATAAAATTCTTGTCTCTTTATTTGCTTTAGTGAATTAACTTTTTTCACACACAAGTCACATCTTGTAATTTTCCTAAATTTATTATTGATAAAACCTCCCTCAACAAAGAGTGTACTTTTTCTCTATTTATTGGCCAAAATTAGTAAATAAGATTCAAGATAATTCAGTAGGTAAATTTACTTACATAAGCGACCTCAGAACCTACTCTGGTACTGGGTCAACATTCACAATTTCAAATCTAAATCTCTCTCTCTCTCTCTCTCTCTCTCTCTCTCTCTCTCTCTCTCATTTCTATACACGCCTTTCTGATGTTAACCTGAAAGGTGGAATTAAATATCTTTCCTTTAATATGTTATATACGTACACTAATTTACCAAAGAGTAATACGCAACTTCCACTTGTTTCCTATATTGTCATTGTTCAATATTAATAAAAGGAAATGAATTATAGGATTAACAACATGGATTTTTCAACTTTTTTTCATAAGAATCCTATATTTTTTAAAATTATAGTCTAAACCTGACTTTGGATTTTTTCTTTCAAATTTTTCCTCAAGAGTTAAGTCATTAAGAGAAATTTAGGTGGAAAGCTAATATTTTAAATTTGATTAAATAAATATTTATTTTTAAAATTTTATAATTAAATGTTTAAGTATATATATTTTTACACTTAATAAATATATTTATTTATCAATTTCAATTAATATAATAAGTGCATAAATTTTTATATTTAGCGTATAATATTTTATATTTAGTATATAAACATATATATATATAATATATATATATATATATATATATATATACACCTAACTTTCTATAACATTTGAAAAATAAATATTTACTAAAATTAGTCTCAAAATTCGGTCATTTTGTTATAAGATCCATCAAATTAATGCAACTTATCAAAATAGTGAATGAAAATTGAAATTTATACTCTATAAACGCTTTGAAAAAAACTAATGAACAAACTTAAAATGTAAGAAAAAAAGGAAAAAAAAAATTATCGAACAAAATAAAACTTTGCTTACTTAAGTAATCAAACATGATATAAACTATCATAATAATCCTATTTGTTAAACTTTTTTGATTAAAGAACTTATTGGTACTTAAATTCTAAGAAATATCTCATTGTAGTCCTTAGACTTTAAATACTGTCTCTTTGGTCCCTTTGCTTACACTTTTTCATTTTGGTCATTAAACTATGAACTAATATCCCCGGGGGTTCCCAAATTTTTCTCAATATATCACTTAGGTGTACAAAACTTATTTTTATAGCATTTAGATCCCCAGTTATTGGTTTTTGTCGCTTGCTAGTTCCTGGGCCTATTTTTATCTAAAACAACCGTTAAACGCACATGTTCTTCTTTCCAAGGGTATACTCAATGACAAAAAAAAAAAAAGAAAAAAAAAAACTAACTAATTTGGCAGTTGATTGATTTTCTTCTTCGAAGGGAAAATTTGGAAGAAAACCTTGGCCAAATCTATCTAATTTCAAACCAGAGAAAGACACCAAC
The DNA here is from genome assembly GCA_002914805.1 of Parasponia andersonii. NCBI lineage: Eukaryota > Viridiplantae > Streptophyta > Magnoliopsida > Rosales > Cannabaceae > Trema > Trema andersonii. Next base: position 168,226 of record JXTB01000471.1, read on the forward strand.
TGGATAATGTATTCATATTTAGCTCATAGTATCAAGTTAAATTGATTTCAATTGTTACGAATACAATAATCAATTTGCTTCCTTGAAGATCATGAAAAAACTTAATATTATAATAATCCATAATAAAAGTTCAACTTATACGCATCCAAAAGTAAACATACCCCGGGAAAAATACTCAATATGTTCTTCTAGTTCCACTCATTAGGTTTATATCTTTTCTCATTAATTAATTAATTCAAACGCTATTGTCAAAAAAAAAATAATAATTCAAACCCTTTTAATATGGGCTCAAATAAAATCGATGCCATGAAAGCACTTTACTTCACACTTGAACTACAATACATATGTCAGAATTGGAATGATAACATTTGATTTAACTTTAACACACATCAGAATTTCCAGCGACATAGAGAAATAAAAAACGTGCGAAAAAGAAAGTAATAAAGCCTATAAAGCCCACTAAACTCCAGCCCAACATAATCCACGTAAATCCCCAGTTCCTGATGTTCTGATATCTTCTCCAATAGTATAGGTATCAATGATCCCAGTGGTTCCAACTGCTTCAGCATTTCCAGCTTTAGCTCCATCGTTCTCTCCAACCCAAATCTTGGAACCTAGTGATCATGATTCTGAAGACAATTTGTCGAAGTTTAAATCATTATCTAAGGGTTAAATTTTTTAGATTTATCTTATGAAGTTCAAATTAATTAGTAGATATTGTTATATTTATCTCTTTCACCTATCTGTATAAAGTTGAAACCATATAATGAATGAAAATAACAAGCATTCATCGTCAGTTTTCAACATTCTCCTTTATCCATTACTTTCAATAGAAAGAAAAAAAAATAAAATTAATATCTTCAATTTCCACCAAAAGTGTAAGAACCCGGATTTTAGGAGGGTAATTTGGACATTTTATCTATTTTTCGGATATAATATTGGGGGAATTAATTTACAAAAATTTTCTGCAGAAGAACTAAATTGTAATTTTTGGGGGACTAAATTGATAGAGATTTGAAATTTTGAGGACTTATGTGTAATTTTTGAATTTAGATATTTTACCAATTTTCCGAATATAATATTGGGGAAATTAATTTGCAAAAGAACTAAATTGTAATTTTTGAGGGACTAAATTGATAGAAATTTAAAATTTTGGAGATTTATGTGTAATTTTTGAAAAATTGCACAGCCATATAAGACAGAGCCACATGCCCTATCCTTTTTCTCTCTCTCTATCCCATCTCTCTTCCCCACCCCCCTCACCCCCGCGATCTCTCTCTCTTTCTCTTTGCGTTTCTCGGCCGCGAACCACCGGAGGAGCAGCCACGCTGCCGCCAGCCATCGTCCGGCCGAGCAGACCATTGGCGACGCTCCCCCAGGCCGCCAAAAATTAGCGCCGGCTAGCTGTAGGGCGCCAGAGCTGCCCGCCGTCACCAGAGGAGGAGAAACAGCCGCTTCAGTTTTTTCGTCGCCGACGAAGATTCTGATGTCTATTCGACCTCCAACCAGTCCCGTTAGATTCGTCTCGTCCCAAGGATCATCAAGGTATATATATCTCAACCCCATTTTACCCGGATTAAAAGTTGTCATTTTTAGCTATTGAGTTTAAGTTTGACTTTTTGATCCGGCCGTTGGATTGTGTTTTTCTTGTCATTTTTGGAATGTGCTCAGAAAAGGGAGAAATTTGATATATATATTGTCTATGTTTGGTGACTGGCACAGAAATTGAGATCAGACCGTCGAGATTTGTCTCTTTTGTGAGCCACCGGTCCGGTGTGGGCCCCGACCTGAATTGGACAAGTTATATTTCTATCCTAGCTATTTTTGGTGTTAGGAATTTAGTGAAGAGGTCTGTTTGTGGAATTGAAGCTCCAGTGAGAAGTTGGTTTTTTGCAAGAGGACGATCAAGGGCTTGGAATTGGTTCCCGACCCTCTGGGTGATCGTGAAGGACACCTTGAGGATTCGATAGCGTGGTATTGCTATTCGAGCGAGGTAAAGATTCAATTACCTCTGTTTTATATCGTTTTCGAATAAAACTTACTTTCTGCAATATATGAGAACAAATATGATTTCTAGACTATTTAAATATCTGTGATGGGAATTACTTATATAAGATATATACTGTATTACTATGGGAATTTTCTGAGTACAGATTATGTTGGGTATATTAAAAATAAGGCCGTTATACTGCCCGTTTTTCTATAAAAACCTAGTATACTGATTTTACCAAAAAACCAGAACATAATTATTTTCATACTTCGATTCTGTATTGCATATGTCATAGGATTCTATATGAGCATCGTCTTAGCATCATAGGTTTACAGTGTGGTGCTGCATACCCCACCATCGGTGAGAGTCCGTAAACTCACGCGGGGTTTTGTTACTTCTGATTACCTCCCTATTTAGCAGGCGTAGGCAATTCGGTTGCCCCTCCAGGTTTGGTAGGCGACACACGAGTGTCCTCTCTGGGTATGGGCTTAGGTGTCAGGCAGGCTGTTAGGCATACTTAGTGCCATCATCCTGAGTTTCCACAGATGAGAGGATGAGAGCTCATGGATATGGGTTGATTTGTGTCATGTGCATATATGAATTGAATGGTTTTGATTACACCGCTATATATATATATATATATATATATATATATGAATTTCCGGTTTAGATTATATATATATGGAAGTTTTGGACTAAACTAACCATGCAGGATTTTCCCATCACAAAAATATTTTCGATCGAGGTAATTGTTTTTCCTATTGAGCATTTTATATTCACCCCCTTCCTCCCTTCCTCAGGTGGTGTCCAGTGCGATCTTGGTGGTCAAAAGGAATAAGAGATCATCTGGATTGCAGTTCACCTCTTGGTAATACTAAGAGTTTCTTGTTGTAGTCTTTAGACTATTTTGGGTTTTGTAATAGTATTGAACCAAGATTACTGCTTTTTATTTTGTCTGTAAACTTATGTATGCCATTCTGGAATTTAACTTATGTTGTGGATGATGGTGATACTTGAACTTATATTTAACTTTGGGATTTTTAATTATTATTCAGTCTATATTTAATGGTGTATACAAATTGTGGAAGTGGTTCACGGGATGAAATTCTAATTATTTTATATAAATGGACTGTTTATAAAACGAAAACTTTTTCCACATTTTTTAAATAAATTAAGGAATTTCTCATCTTTGTAAAATTCCCCTTCTGCCACTAGCCTGGGTTTTGGTTGTGACAGAAATTTTTTGTATCAGAGCTTTGAGTTTAACAGCTCGGATGTATCACCATTAAATTAGATTGAAGTTGTTTTTATGGCAAGCATGCATCATTATCTCACTAACAGTTTGGCATACTGTTTCAGACTTGTAAAATGCTTCCTAGTAGAGTTCTAAGGCACCAGCCAGGTGCCGAACCTCCTCGTCTGGATTTCACTCATCTGATCGAGGTAACGCAGCAGGCATTTGTCCAGATGAGTAATCCCGATTATCAGCCTCCAGCTCTGATGGAACGTCAGTTGGATCAGTCTGATCATCTGCAACGGTTCATGCGTCTCCAGCCAGGGTAGTTTGATAGTAGACTAGAAGCTCTCATGGTAATTACTTGGTTACATAAGATGGAGAGACATTTTCGAGCCCTTGGTACTACGGTTGAGTTTTGGGCCATGTTTGCTGTTACCCATTTGACGGAGAGTGCCATTCATTAGTGGGAGATAGTGGAACAGATGCAAGATGTGGTGGGTCTGACTTGGGAAGACTTTGAGCGGATTTTCAAAGCTCAGTATGCCAATGAGGATCAGCAGGATAAAGTTGTGAACTGGTTTGAGATATTGATTCAAGGTAATAGAATGGTGAATGAGTATCTGATAGAGTTCACTAAGTTGGCAAGTGTTGCTCTTCGACCGAGTACGAGTGAGAAGTACCGAGTTGCCAAGTTCAGGAGTCGTCTGAATCAGAACATTTTCAACAGGATTGGTACCCAGACTTTCTATACTCTTCCTGAGATTATAGTGGCTGCACAATAGGTAGAGGCCATCGAAGAAAGTTTGGATTCCAGGAGGAGCCTACGGAGAGGTAATGACAGGAAAGCCACCAGAAGGAACCAGGGGCAGTGATCAGCCCAGGGTACTCCGAATAGTGGGAGCTCAAATAGTAGTGGTTCTTCATGGGGTGGCAGAGGTAGTCCCTACGGAGGATGTTTTTGTTGCCAGCAGGGTCATCAGAAGAAAGAGTGTCCCAACCGTCTATAGAAATCTCCTCTTTCTCAGGAAGGACCGTAGAGTAGCCAATCCGGTTCTGTTTCTTATCAGAACACTCAAGCAAGGCTGCAACAGCCATAGGGCACTTCGCAGGCTTTTACTTCCCCTCAGGGTTTTTCTCATAACTTTCAGACTCCTCAGGCCTCAGGGAGTCAGAGTGGGCGTGGTTTTGGCAGTAATGGTCCGGGATCCAGCAGTAGCCGTCCTGGCCAGGGAAGAGACAACAAAGGGAAAGAGAAGATGACTGGCCAAGCCTATGCTTTTACAGAGGCAGACGACACTCAGGATCGCACCGGTCGAGGTGTTGTTGACGGTTTAATCCTTCTTTCACACTCTTAGGCACATATTTTGTTTGACACTGGTGCATTCCATTCATTTATATCCTTATTATTTGCTCAACTGTTGGGGTTGGAATTTTCTGATTTGGATTATGTATTGACATTGGGTACACCTTTGGGAGGAGTAGCCGATGTGTCTAGTATGTGTAAGACTTGTCAGATTGTGGTTAGTGATATGAAGCTTCTTGCTGATTTGATTATGTTGCCGATAGGACAGTATGACGTGATACTCGGTATAGATTGGTTGTCGAAGTATCGGGCCGTTGTAGACTGTCACAAGAAGCAGGTGACTCTTTTTCCTAGTGATGGATATCCTATTGTCTATCAGGTTAGGATGAGTCAGTTGAAGCCTAGTCCTGTTCTAAAAAGCTTGCATGGGTGGAAGGAAGAAACTCGAGTGTTATGGGAACTTATTTGCCATAGATGGCGAGGTGAGGATAGACAATCAAGGCCCATAGATTTTGGTGGTGAGTGAGTATTCGGAGGTGTTTCTTGAAGATTTACCGAGGTTACCACCAGATATGGAGATCGAGTTCTGTATTGAACTAGTTCCTGGAGCTTAGCCAGTTTCTATTCTAGCCTATCACATGGCACCTATTGAGTTGGAAGAATTAAGGGGAAAGTTGGATGATTTGCTTTCCAAAGGCTTAATTCGTAGTAGCACTTCTCCTTGGGGTGCTCCTATTTTGTTTGCGAAGAAAGCCGATGGTTCATTGAGACTTTGTGTGGACTACAGAAAGTTGAATCAGTTGACAGTGAAGAACAAGTATCATTTGCCAAGGATAGATGAATTGTTTGATCAACTCGGTGGTTTAAGATTCTTCTCTAAAATCGATTTGAGATGCGGTTATCATCAGTTGAAGATAAGAGAGGATGATATACCTAAGATAGCATTTAGAACCTGATATAGTCACTTTGAGTTTCTGGTGATGCCGTTTAGTTTGACGAATGCTCCCGCAGCTTTTATAGATCTCATGAATCGGATCTTCAGTCTGTTTTTGGATTATTTTGTGGTTGTGTTCATCGATGACATCCTGGTTTATTCCAAGACTCGAGAAAAATATACCGAACATCTGGAGATAATATTCAAGACCTTGAAAGATCATTTATTGTACGCGAAGAAATCGAAGTGTGATTTTTGGATGTTAGAAGTGAAGTTCTTAGATCATGTGATTTCTCACGGAGGTATTTCAGTCGATCCTGCTAAGATTGAAGCTGTCTTGGAGTGGGAAAGACCGAGAAATGTGACAGAGGTATACAGTTTCCTTAGTTTGGCAGGCTACTATCATCGTTTTATGCAAGATTTTTCAAGGATTACTTTGCCTTTGACGAAGTTGGCCAGGAATGACGTCAAGTTTGTTTGAGACCACAAAAGTGAAGAAGCATTTGTCAGGTTGAAGCAGAATTTGATCACCGCACCTGTTATTACTGTTCCTGACAGTAACAAGCCTTATGTGGTATATACCGATGCTTCAAAGACGGGTTTGGGATGTGTCTTGATGCAGAATGGTCAGGTTGTGGCTTATGCTTCTCGTCAGTTGAAGCCACATGAGAGAAACTATCCCACCATGATCTGGAACTTGCAGTAGTGATCTTTGCCTTGAAGATTTGGCGATGTTACTTGTATGGTATGAAGTTCGACATATTCTTCGATCATAAGAGTTTGAAGTATCCCTTTACTCAGAGGAATCTGAACTTGAGACAACTAAGATAGGTTGAGTATATAGAGGATTATGACTTCACCTACAGTATCATCCTAGTAAGGCCAATATTGTAGCTGATACACTGAGTAGGAAGCCTCACGATGCACTAGCTGCACTGGTGTTTGAAGACTGGAAGAACTCGGTTGCGATTGTTGACTACAACTTGCAGTACTTCGAGAACGAAGGGGTTGCCTGAGCGACATTGTGACTTCACCATCTCTTCTCCAGACTGTCCAGCAAAGTCAGTGGCCAGACATGGAGTTGAGAACAATCTAGAACTAGTTTCAGAATGGTGAACAGTTAGATGGTTGGAGTACTAACAGAGAAGGGTTTTTGCTTTTCAGTGGGAAATTGGCTGTAGCTGATGACCCTAATTTTCGAGAAACCATTCTAACTGAGGCTCACAAATCAAGGTTTGCAGTACATCCAGGTAGTACCAAGATGTACCAGGACTTGAAGCGGCAGTATTAGTGGAATGGTATGAAAAAGGATATAGTTATCTTTGTGGCTAAGTGTTTGACTTGTCACCAAGTCAAGGCTGAACACCAGAGGCCAACTGGATTACTTCAGTCGTTGCCAATTCCGGAATGGAAGTGGGACAAAATCACGATGGACTTTGTGACTAGTTTGCCGAAGACCCTGAGGAAAAATGACACAGTTTAGGTGATAGTTGATCGGTTGACCAAGAGTGCTCACTTTATACCGATCCGGATGGACTACTCTCTCACTAAGCTCAGTAAACTATATGTGGAGAACATCATACATTTGCATGGTATGCCTTCAAGCATAGTATCTGACAGAGATCCAAGGTTAAGTTCTAAGTTTTGGAGAGCCTTGCAGAAAGCGTTAGGTATATAGTTGGATATCAATACGACTCACTATCCTGATACAGACGGCCAGTCTGAAAGGACCATTCAGATTCTTGAGGACATGCTACATTGTTGCATACTAGATTTTGGTGGGAATTGCGATGATCATCTTCTTTTGGTAGAATTTACTTATAACAACAGTTACCAGACCAGTGTGGGTGTGGCTCCATATAAGGTATTATATGAGAGGCCATGTAGATCGCCTTTGTGTTGGGCAGAACCCAAAGAGCGTATTACTCTTGGACCTGAGTTGATTGAAGAGACTACTGAGAAGATCAAGGATATCCAAGAGAGACTCAAGGAGATTCAGAGTCGTCAAAAGAGTTATGCTGACCCGAAGAGGCGTGAGGTAGAGTTCGATACTGGTGATTCTATGTTTTTGAAAATGACTCCAAGACATGGTGTTACAAGATTTGGGGTAAAGGGTAAGCTTGCTCCAAGGTATATTGGTCCCTTTGAGATCATTGAGAGAACTGGACCAGTGGCATATTGCTTGAATCTACCTGCACAGTTGGGCTACGTACATAATGTGTTTCACATGTTGATGTTGAAGAAGTGCACGCCGAACCCATCTCATATTGTTCAGTACGTATATGTACCGATCTAAGAAGATGTATCCTATGAAAAACAACTTGTTCGTTTGTTAGCTAGGGAGTTGAAGGTACTTCGCAACAGAGATATTCCACTTGTAAAGGTGCTTTGGGAACATCACAAAGAAGATGAGGCTACTTGGGAACTCGAGACGGAGATGTACGAAAAGTATCCTCATTTATTTGACCTTTAGTTAGAAGTTGTATTGTGATGTAAATCTTGACCAGTACTTTGAATTTCGGGACGAAATTTTTTTAAGGAGGAGAGAATGTAAAAACCCAGACTTTGGGAGGGTAATTTGGATATTTTACTAATTTTCTGGATATAATATTGAGGGGATTAATTTGTAAAAGTTTTGTACAGAAGGACCAAATTAGAATTTTTGAGGGACTAAATTGATAGAGATTTAAAATTTTGGGGACTTATGCGCAATTTTTAAAAATTTGTACAGCCCTATAAGACAGGGCCACGTGCCATGTCCTTTTTCTTTCTCTTTCTCCCTTCTTTCTCTTCCCCCCAATCTCTCTCTCTCTCTCTCTCTCTCTCTCTGCGTTTCTCGGCCGAGAACCACCGAAGGAGCAGCTGCGCCGCCGCCAGCCGTCGTCCGGCACAACAGACAATTGGCGGAGCTCCCCCAGGCTGCTATGAACCAGCACCGGCCAGCTGCAGGGTGTCGGAGCCGCCCGCCATCACTGGAGGAGGAGAAATAGCCGCTTCGGTTTTTTCGTCGTCGGCAAAGATTTAAGCATCCATTCGACCTCCAACTAGTCCCATTGGATTTGTCTCGTCGTAAGGATCATCAAGGTATATATATATCTCAACCCCATTTTACCCGGATTGAAAGTTGCCATTTTTGGATATTTTGAATTTAAGTTTAACTTTTTGATCCGGCTGTTGGATTGTGTTTTTGTTGTCATTTTTGAAATGTGCTCGGAAAATAGAGAAGTTTGATGTATATATATATATATTGCCTATGTTTTGTGACCGGCACGGAAATCGAGATCGGACGGTCAAGATTTGTCTCGTTTTGTGTGCCACATGTGCGGTGTAGGCCCGGATCCGAATTAGACAAGTTATATGTCTAACCTAGTTATTTTGGGTGCTAAGAATTCAGCGAAGAAGTCCGTTTGTGGAATTGAAGCTCCGGTGAGATGTTGGCTTTTTGCAAGAGGACGATCGAGGACTTGGAATTGATTCCTAACCCTCCGGGCGATCGTCAACGACACCTTGAGGATTCGATAGCGTAGTATTGCTATTCGAGCGAGGTAGGGATTCAATTACCTCTATTTTATATCGTTTTTGAATAAAACTTACTTTCTGCAACATATGAAAACAAATGTGAATTCTAGACTATTTAAATATATGTGATGGGAATTACTTGTATGGGATATATACTGTATTGCTCTGAGAATTTTCTGAGTGCAGGTTATTTTGGGTATATTAAAAATAGGACCGTTATGCTGCCCGTTTTTCTATAAAAACCTAGTATGCTGATTTTACCGAAAAACCAGAGCATAATTATTTTCAAACTTCGGTTCTGTATTGCACGTGTCATAGGATCATACACGAACACTGTGTTAGCATCATGGGTTTACAGTGTGGCGCTGCGTGCCCTATCGTCAGTGAGAGTCTGTAAACTCACGTGGGATTTTGTTACTTCTGATTACCTCCCCATTTGGCAGGCGTAGGCAATTCGGTTGCCCCTCCAGGTTCGGTAGGCGACACACGGGTGTCCCCTCAGGGTATGAGCTTAGGTGTTAGGCAGGCTGTTAGGCATACTTAGTGCCATCATCCTGGGTTTCCACAGATGAGAGGATGAGAGCTCAAGGGTATGGGTTGATTTGTGTCATGTGCATATATGAATTGAATGGTTTTGATTACACCGCTATATATATATATATATATATATATATATGAATTTCTAGTTTGGATTATATATATATGGATGTTTTGGACTAAACTAACCATGCAAGATTTTCCCATCACAAAAATATTTTCGATCAAGGTAATTATTTTTCTTATTAAGCATTTTATGCTCACCCCCTTCCTCCCTTCCTCAGGTGGTGTCCAGTGCAATCTTGGTGGTCAAGAGGAGTATAAGGTTATCTGGATTGCAGTTCGCCTCTTGGTAATACTAGGAGTTTCTTGTTGTAGTCTTTGGACTATTTTGGATTTTGTATTAGCATTGAACCAAGATTACTGCTTTCTATTTTGTCTGTAAACTTATGTATACCATTCTGGAATTTGACTTATGTTGTGGATGATGGTGATGCTTGAACTTATATTTGACTTTGTGATTTTTAATTATTATTCAGTTTATGTTTGATGGTGTATACGAACTCTGAGAGTGGTTCACGGGATGAAATTCTAATTATTTTATATAAATGGACTGTTTATAAAACGAAAACTTTTTTCACACTTTTCAAATAAATCAAAAAATTTCTCATCTTTATGAAATTCTCTTTCTGCCACTAGCCTGGGTTTTAGGTTGTGACAAAAAGAACCTTAATCCTTAGTAAGACCGGTAACTATAGAAGAAGAATTACAGAGCAGTCAGAGCTACTAGAGCCTCCGCCAATGCTATCTTCAACGAATCGCATTGAAAGGGAATGAGATTATAGAGCCTGAGTGTTTCTGCCGAATCTAAGTACATGTTTGGTATTATTTTCTATTTTTTGTTTCAAAGTGGTGTTTTCAAAGACAAGAATAAAAAATATTTCTTATTGTTTTAAAAAAATACTAGGTCTTTGGCAAATATTTTGTTTCTAGGGGAAAATTAAATGAATATAAAAAAAAACTCGTATTAGAAAAAAAGAGAGAGAAAGTCAAGAGAGAGTGAGGAGAGAGAAATTCAAGTGAAGAAATGAGAGAGAAAAGTCATAAAAGAAAATATAATGAAAAATAATAATAAGAGAGAAAATGATAGGATAGAATGAGGAAATAGAAAGTGATGAGAAAGACAGAAAAGAGAAACTAATGAAAATAAACAAGAGAGAAAAAGTTATAAAAATGCATAATGAGAGAGAATAAAGATAGAGAAAGTTATAAACGACAAAATAATAATAAAGAATACGATTTGAAAAAAGAAACAGAAAATAATAAGAGGAAATAACAAAAAAGAGAAAGTAATGAGATAAAATAACGAGAGAAAATGAAAAAAGAGAAAGTGACGAGAGAGAATAATGAAAGAGAATGAGGAAAGAGAAAGTGATGAAAGAGAAAATTACGAGATGATGTGTATGTGAAAGTTATGTGAAATAATAAATTTAAAAAAAAATAAAAAAACACTTTGAGAACAATATTTTATTATTTTCTGAATTTTCATTTTCTTTAACTCTATTTAAAAAATATTCTTAGAGAATAATATCAAACACTCTTATTTATTATCAGAAAATAGTTTTCTACTTTTAAAAATAAAAAACAAACTTTTTAATTATGATGTCAAACATCCCCTAATGACATGTAACTCGGGTGAGATCGACAGTCAACTAGGGCTAAAGCGAACTAGAATTGGGTGGGCTTTCGAGAGAAAGAGAGGGCGAAGACTCATCAATTTGGATTTTCATATTATATAATTAAAAAAAAAACACATGTGTAGCACTACTAGGAATAATTCCCTAAAATCATTGGTCTTCACGTAAAAATAATTTAAATTTAATAAAGATAATTTTGTTTTATCTATTCTAAGCAGTATTTATAACGCTTGTAAAATTATTTATACCAAAAGTATAATCATAAGACTGCTCGACTAAAAGATAATAAAAAGTTATTTACGTAGGTATGATAGACATAACTTTTTATCAAGTCAAAATTAAGCAAAACCTTAAACATTAAAGTTAAACACTTTATGTAAAAAAAAAAATGCTGCTTTTTGTTTCAATTGGAAGTAAAGAGTCTAAAACTATCAAAGTATTGACTTTGATGAAATGGATCAGCTCAGACAGTAAGAGTACCTACTACCTAATATTTCAGTCATAAGTTCGAGTCATATAGGGATAGACATGAAAACATATTATTCCTAATGGGTTAGGGTGGAGATTAAATAGTAATGTGTATTTCTCTTTAATTTGTAATAAGTGGAGGTCGTTGATTAAGCTCCACTATTTAAAAAAAAAAAAAAAAAGGAGTCTAAAACTATCAAAGTATTGACTTTGAATAAAAATCTTAGTGTATGCTAAATTTTGTTAAGATTAGTTTATAAAATCATACATTTATACAAGTATAATTTATGTATCTATCTTAATTATAAAATAGATAATGAATACATATTTATGAAATGTATTATTTGGGCTATTAATGAGTGTGACCTAAAAGATATAATTTGTTCACAATAGCTTGGTAATATAATCTTATGGATTTGAAGAATATATATTTAATAATCTTATGGATTTGAAGAATATATAATTATAGACATGAAAAATCATAAAGTCTTATAGTTAAGGACTTATTATCATTTTATTTATTAATAACATAAAGGTTCATTGAATTATGATTTTTTTGATAAAGTCAAATTATCTCTTAAATGTATACGAGGTATCAAGGATTAAAATAATTAGATTGACAAAGCGAAAATTTTACCTAACTCCAATATTTATTAGTAATTTCTTAAGGATATATATCCACTTTTTTAATTATTAATTGGTTTTCATGATATGTATTTAATTTAACGATTTAGTAAAGGACCTTTAATAGAATAAACCATTACCAATATATTGGTCCAATTAACTAAGAGTTAATTGGAATTTGACATAGTATATTATAGCATAAATTAAATTGGCCCAAAAGGTCCTTTCCTTAGGTAGTTAAAATTGGACTACTCAAAAGAAACATAAGGGGCTAATTGGTCCCTCTTCCTATGAGCATCTAATAAACTGCTTGAGCCTAGTTTGGTTTAGTTTTTTAACAAACTAAAAATATTTTTTTTGAATAATCTATGGGTCAAAGGGTATTTGGTAAAAATCTAAAAATCAAATTATTCAATAATATTTTATAAAACTGCATCCAATTAGATTATAAAGGAATCTACATTATCTTTTAACGAATAAATCATAATAGCTAAAATATCTTCATTTTAAAGCAAAAATTCTTAGCATTTAATTGAGTTTATTTTCATATCAAAATTTTTAAAAAATATTAATATATTTGAATCATAATTGACTAAAATACTCTTTATATTAGTTATTTTGAAGTAACCAAATTGATTCTTTATTGAAATTTTAAATTCATATAAAAATAAATTAAATTAAATTAAAATAAAATAAAATAAATTGAGATTATTTTCATATGATTTTTTTAAAGTATTAATATGTTTAGTATATACAAATATGCATAATTATAAAAATTATTAATAAACTCTTTCGATAAATATACATAATTGTATAATAATATTTATTTTTATCATTTTATATTTGTACAACAATTCAGTCATACAATTTATCAAACATTTAGCCATTTTACACTATAACCAATTTTTCTCTAGGCACAACTTAAAAGGTGTTTTACTTAAAACTTACGACTTTACTAAATTGTTCCTTGAAGTTCATCCGAGGCTTCCGTAAGTCCTGGCTTCGTGAGATAAGTGGCAGAAACCTCTTAATTGCGCCACCATAGAGTCCCAGTAAGACTGACTCCTAGTCTATTTTGTTTCCTACTGTGATTAAGATTCCTTCATTTTAAGTGTTTGAATAAAGTTGCTCTTAGAAAATACAATTCACGATGGCAACTATATCACAAAATTATGGAGAAAATTTTTGAGAATAAAATGAAGTTGATATTTCAGAAATCCACCGAGAAAAATCGAGTGAGTTTGATTGGTTGACGGTGGGCACGTTCCACAAAGAGACTACATTCTGAAGCAATTCAATCTTGCGTCATGCTAGAGAAGAGAAGTATAATTCTTTATTTTTATTGTGATTAATGTAAAATTTAATGTATTAAACTCGTTCCTGTCAACAAAGGGTAAAAATAGTTTTTCTTTTTGCCTTCCGTACCTTAATTTCCCTTCAAGCACATGGAATTTTTATAGTTTCTTTTAGACGGAATAAGGTAAGGACTAACTTGTGGCAAAAATTAGTAATTGAGGATCGAAATGCATGCTACCAAAAAGAAAAAAGTTTGGGGATCGACTAATAATAGGTCAAAGAAAGTTTGAGACCTCATAAAACGAAAAAAAAAATAGGAGGAAAAGAAAAAATGTAGAATGGAAAAAAAATTATTTTGTTTATGATTATTTGGTAAGTAAAGAAAAAGAAAAATTAATTTATTTTAAATGATTATTTTACTCTTAATATAATTATTGTTAAAATTGATATATAAAGGTAATATAGTAATTTAAACTTATTTATCAACTAATTTCTCTTCTTCTTTTTTTCCATTTTCTCTCCAATTTAGAGAAATTATTTTTTTTAGGACCTACCAACCAATTTTTCATTTCATTTTCTCTTTCCTTTTCTTTTCTCCTCCTTTTTCCTTTATTCCAAACAACATATTTTTCCATTTTCTCTCCCACTTTTTCTTTCTTCTCCCTTTTTCCTCCAAGCAAACATAGCCTAAACTATTAAAAGTGTGAAGTTGTTTGCAATACTTTGTTTGATTCTTAACATAAAAAGAGCGTGAGCTGCAGTTTGAATAAATTATGACATTTCAAAGATATTCTAAATGCATTCTTATCCAATATACAAATAGCATTTTTTTTTTGGTACTAATTCAGTCATTTGCATTTTTATTCTTATTTGTTAAGTTCTTTATTTCATGTTCAAGTTCCATTATAAAATTTTATTTGTGTATGCAATAAATAAAACAGGAGGACATACATATGTGTTTTTCGTACTTGTTCTTTTAAGAACAAAACAAAATATATAGCAAAAATTAAGGACTAATAGGTACCAATGTCTTTAGTTTAAGGATCAATTGGGTTATTTTATCATAGTCTTTTAGGATTATTGTTTAGTTTAGGTTTTCTCTAGTGCTTAGGGATGATAATTTTGTATTTTCAGGATCTAAAAGAAAAAGGGGGAATTTTATTTGCATCCCATAAAGATATAAAGGCACCCATTTTTACGGTAAAATTACCAAATAGGACAATTTGCTAAAATTTTGAAACTAAAAGACACTTTCCGTCCACTCAATAGTGCAACCCCAAGGCACCCTTCTCTCAAAGCTTGTTCAGTCTCTGTCTAAATAATTTTTTCTTTTAGATGTTATCAGAACAGTGTTGAAAAAATTATACAAGCTAAAATTTGTTCTATTTATTTCAAAATAAATTTAAGTGACAACACTGAAATTACTAGCAAAATATTGAGGTACTTATAACAATACGATTTTTTTTTTTCTTCTCGACAGTTTGCACCTTAGATCTTCCTCAATTGTTTTGGTAAGGTGAAATTAACCAAAAAAAAAAACAAAATAAAAAACTGTGAAGGTTCCTTATTTAAAAGAAAAATGGAAAAGCCAAAACAAAGGAGTTACGCTGGAGAGATTCTGTTTTTCTTTTCAATGATTCATGGACAAGAGTTAAATATTGTAAAATGGTTTGAGCTGAATATGGAAGATTGTTTGATAAGCTGAAATGGAGATAAAAGAAGTGTAAGAATATCTATAGAGATGGGGTGCCTCAGAATAGTAGGATATTTTGTCATTGTATTTTAATAGACTCAATTAAGATATATATATATATATATATATTTTTTTTTTGCTAACTGAGACTAGCCAAATTGGTCCAAAATTTTAGAAATATATATGTGAGTTTAGAAGGATCAAGAGTTCAAATTTTAGCAGTGTGTGTGATATTTTTCTTTAAATTTGTGAGTGTACCTAAATATTAGTTAGGTATCAATATAATCCCCAAAAGAAAATCCAATAATCCAAAGTTGATTTTAAATTTTTTTTGTTAATAAATAGATCCTATTGCCAAAATAAATATGAAATTTTTACCTTTATGTCATTGATAAAACATGTACAATTAATTTGATTAATTAAACACGAATTTAGCGTTTAAACTTCATTTCTTGGAAAACCCGCAATGTAAAAACTTCTACTAGCTATAACATTGTCTTTGCTATGGTTCAATACATATATATATGGGTAATTATGAAAATCTCAATGTCAGTTTCTGTCTAAATTAGACTATCAACCTTTAGTTTTAAAAATGACAAAATCCTCATGTTGGATTTCAGTTTATGAACACACATTTTGGTCCCTCTGAATTACTATCAATAAGAAATGACAAAAATATCATTAGTCAAAGCTAAAAATAAAAATACAAAATTCAAAGTACAAAAAAAAAAAAAGAAAATTCTTTTTTTTTTTTTTGTACTTTGAATTTTTTATTTTTATTTTTATTTTTTAGGTTTTTCTTTTGTTTATCTTTTCTTTTTGGCCTTCATTTTTATTTTAATTTTAGTTAGAATTAAGTTTTGAACAAAGGATATTTTTTTTTCTTGATTTTGAACAGTTTTGACTTGGGCCGAGGTGAATTTATTTATAAACCGCAAAGAAACTATACGATATTTTAGAAAAAAAAAAAGAAATTAAAAAAATACAATGGTCTTTTTTTTTTTTTTCAAATCTGGTATATTTTTTTATTAAAAAAATGCNAATCAGTTTTCAAGGTACTGGTAGCATAGTAACTTAAGATATTTATAATTAGTATATAACTAGTAACCAGTTTTCAAAAACTAGTAATTAGTAACCATTTTAAAAGTAATAATTAGTAAAAATAATAATTGGTATATAACTGATAACCGGTTTTTAGAAACTGATAATTAGTAACCATTTTAAAAATAATAATTAAAAAAATATATTTTTTCAAAAAAAAATAATAATTAGTAATCGGTAACTAGTTTTCAAGTACCGGTAGTATAGTAACTAAAGATATTTATAATTGATATATAAGTGGTAACTAGTTTTCAAAAACTGGTAATTAGTAACTATTTAAAAAATAAAATTTTTCTAAAAACTTTTTTAAAAGTGATATTTTTCTAATAGAATTAGTATGAGAATTGGAAACAAAAAAAAAAAAAAAACTAAACTCTGTATTTTTGTAATTCTTTTTGTTTTTATAAGTAAAAGTGTTAGAAACTCAAACTCAAACTAAAGGGGAATTGTATAATTTAGCTAAAACTGAAGAAATTTTGTTTCTTTATATGTAACATTATATTTATATGTATATATATATCAGTAAGAGAAAGTATACATAAATCATTTACGATGGAGCTTCTGTTACGGATGGTTGACCCTTTGAAGACTCCTAATACAATTAGGAGATTAATCTAGTTGTGGTATACATATTAGGAGGAGTTGGGCTAACTTAGGACTCTATTATTAGATGGAGTAATCGGATAATTGTAGGAATATTCTAGGTACAAGAGATCAGTTGTGGGTTTGTTTTAGAGTCCTAATTGAAATAAACATCTAGCTTTTGTTTTCTCTACAAATAGACTTTTATGGGCAGCTCTAATCTGACGAGAGCCAACGTGAGGCATGGAGAGACCCGTTAAGAGAGAGCTAGAGAAAGAACAATATTACTTTATTGGGAGAGTTTCTTGGGTTTCCGAGTTAGCGAAGTTTAGGACGGGCATATTATCGGTTTTTGGAGTTTTTGGGTAAGTGAAAACTGTGAGATATATATATATATATATATATATATATATATTATTAGGAGCATTTTGGAGCTTTAAGGTAATCAGAAATTGTGAAATATAAATTGTTCCTTTTTTCCTGGTGTAATATATTTTGGTGATCCCCGTGAATATAGGCTACAATTTCTATCTAAACTACGTTAAATATCATGTTCTTTATTTTATTTGTTTGTTCTTGATTATGTGGGTGTTAGAAAAGCTTCTATAAATATGCTATTGATCACATGGATACTGTGAAACCCCTTAATTTTGTAAGGGTATCTTGGTCTTTTTACCATTTAATAATAATAATAAATAAATAAATATTCAAAATTTGGACTTAAGTGTAAAACTTTTCAAAAATAGGGGATAAATTGCAATTTCAAGGGACTTAGTTGACGAAACTCTTGGATTTGGGACTTATTAGCAAATGTAGAATCCCATTAAATGCGCACGTGCCCCATTTATTTTCCCCCAACTTCTTTCTCTCTTCCCCTCCCGTGTTTTCTCTATGCTCCAGTCGGCAAAAATGCTGAAATTCTGACGAGACTCTGACGAAGCACTCCCTACCATCATTGAACTGTCCCACTGACTAGCGTCGACACCCCATTGCCAAAAGATCCTCCCGCCACTAGCCGAGCTGCCTGAAAGTCCCTCCTCCATTGTCAAAAGCCGAAAAGCTCCACAGATTCAAAAGCTCATCGTTGTCGATTCTGGCATCGTTTCGCCATGAAACTGTTCGGGTTCGATTCGTCTCTTCACGATCTTTCATGTTGTATATATATCTAAACTCAAATTTTTCAGATTGAGTTTTACTATTTTTGACAATTTTAAGTTATTTTAGTTTTGCATTAAAATTTTTCAATTCGACCGTTAGATTGTCAAACAAACTTCATATTTGTGATGTATTCATGAATACATGAATTTTGATATATATATATATATATATATNTATATATATATATTATTAGGAGCATTTTGGAGCTTTAAGGTAATCAGAAATTGTGAAATATAAATTGTTCCTTTTTTCCTGGTGTAATATATTTTGGTGATCCCCGTGAATATAGGCTACAATTTCTATCTAAACTACGTTAAATATCATGTTCTTTATTTTATTTGTTTGTTCTTGATTATGTGGGTGTTAGAAAAGCTTCTATAAATATGCTATTGATCACATGGATACTGTGAAACCCCTTAATTTTGTAAGGGTATCTTGGTCTTTTTACCATTTAATAATAATAATAAATAAATAAATATTCAAAATTTGGACTTAAGTGTAAAACTTTTCAAAAATAGGGGTTAAATTGCAATTTCAAGGGACTTAGTTGACGAAACTCTTGGATTTGGGACTTATTAGCAAATGTAGAATCCCATTAAATGCGCACGTGCCCCATTTATTTTCCCCCAACTTCTTTCTCTCTTCCCCTCCCGTGTTTTCTCTATGCTCCAGTCGGCAAAAATGCTGAAATTCTGACGAGACTCTGACGAAGCACTCCCTACCATCATTGAACTGTCCCACTGACTAGCGTCGACACCCCATTGCCAAAAGATCCTCCCGCCACTAGCCGAGCTGCCTGAAAGTCCCTCCTCCATTGTCAAAAGCCGAAAAGCTCCACAGATTCAAAAGCTCATCGTTGTCGATTCTGGCATCGTTTCGCCATGAAACTGTTCGGGTTCGATTCGTCTCTTCACGATCTTTCATGTTGTATATATATCTAAACTCAAATTTTTCAGATTGAGTTTTACTATTTTTGACAATTTTAAGTTATTTTAGTTTTGCATTAAAATTTTTCAATTCGACCGTTAGATTGTCAAACAAACTTCATATTTGTGATGTATTCATGAATACATGAATTTTGATATATATATATATATATATATATATTGACTATGTTTCGAAACAGGTACGAGAAATAAAATCTGACAGCTCAGATTTACTTTATTTTACATGCCGTGGGCCTTAGTTCAGCCCAAATCCGAATTGGTCGAATCATATATCTAACTTAACTAATTTGATTGCTAGAAATTTAGTGGAGATATCTGTTTCTCCATTCGAGGCTCTGTTGGGAAAACAACATTTCAAAACGGATGATTGAGGGTTCGAAAACGACTCACGACCATCCAAACGATGTCAAACGCTCTTGATAGTACCATAGTATTGTCTAATCACTTGTTTGAGATAGGAATTCGATTACTTGATATTTAAATTGATTTAATTTTTTACATATTTTGAATAAATATGAAATTTTATAAAATAATTCATAGAAATATGATTGATACTTATTTTGGCCTGAATTGATATTTAACTGCCTGAGAGACACGTCATACTAGTTGGTATGCCAAATTATTGTGTTTTAGAACTATTTTCTATATGAATTGGATTTTATTAGTTTTGATGAAAATGGCTATTGTACGGCCAAAATTTTTATAAAATCTAATTTAAGTATGAATTTAGTTTTGAGAACTAAACTAGCTAGGTTAGTTAAAAATATTGCATGGTCTGTCTTGGTATTTTGTAAAAAAATTGTACATATTCTCATTCATGTCATACATATAGCATTGTATGCATTCATCATACCTACACGATCGACGGACTTACAGTACCCCTATTGGGCGCTCGGATTTACGGTACCCTACCTAGAGTACTTGGACTACATATCATACTCACAGTTACTAACTTAGGTAACTCGGACATAATACATATGTACAATCAATCATTTGGATAACTCACACTACATTGCATACTTATGGTCATCAATCTTTGGTGGCTTGGACTTGTCATTGATCGAATTTCTTGTTATATGCTTGATTGAGTAGATTTGTATTGGATTTGATGTCATATTTTACAATAGTTTGGAATGTTTAAACCTTTAGACAATGAATTTATTTTAAGACTAAGATTTATAATAGTCTGGAATATTTGAACCTTTGAAAAATGATTTCGGTTTTAAGACGATGTTTTATAAGGTTTTGGGAGATTCAAACCTTTGGCCAATACTTTTTATTGGACTTCAATAAAACTGCTTAAGTATTTCATTGAATATGTAGAACTTTGAAAGTAAGTATTTATTTTTGTCAAAAACTTCTAATTAAATCTCTACCCCCTTACTTCCTCTCAATTTTAGGTGTTGATTTATTTTTAGGATAATTATCATGGTAGCTTGACAAGCTTGTTTGTCATATGTACGTTGTTTCCTATATCTTCATTAGTTGGTTCCTATTCTATATTATTTTTTCCTTTCTATGTCAAATTTATTTAGTCAATAGTAGTGTATTTACTAAGTGGGTGTTAAGTGGATGTATTATAATGATTTTATTATTAAATTAAGTACTTAAAAACACAAATGATTTTATGTAAATTATTTGGACATAGGATCTAAGGTTTTAATTTAACTTTTTTACTAAAATTCATGATTTAATAAAAATTTCTAAACTAATTAATTAGAATTTCTCTAAACTTTAAGCGAAAGTTTTTTTTTCTAAGAAATTAAAAGTAATGAAAAATTTAATAATTTTGTAATTTAGTTACTTTTGAGAACTAAAAATTTTAAATTTTTGATATCCTGGAATTTTAAAAACTCTCTATTTATTATCATTTTTACTTAAAATTACTAAAAAATCACGAGATTAGACTTCTGACTGAGAGATATTCTAACAAATAGATGATCATCAAGCATGAACACATATGTATGCTACAGAGCTTATTAATTATAATAATAACGCCTAGATCTTTCTTCAGATCATTCAGGACATTAATTAGTTATTCAATTTATTACATTTCAAATATAATGAATACTTTGCAAGTGCCCTTCCCCTTCTGATCTTACACTATTGACCAAAGACAAATCCTCGACGACCAAGGGATATTGCTCCCTTTTCTTTTTTTTTTTTTTTTTTTTTTCCTCCTCCACGCGTACAAATCTCAATCATCTAGATACCACAATAATAGACCCGGCGACACACAAGACCAAGCTTAGTAATCAAATCAACAATAATTGTTGTAATCAACAATATATAACGTAATATATTATCTAAAATTAATAAATAATATCAATTAATTGTAATAATAATTAGTTCACCACCCTACAACTCCTCCTAATCTCACCGTTAGTCCCAGTCAAAGGGCTAATATTCCCCATCTTCACCATGGCATTGGCAAAGTCTCTGAAAAAAATCAACGGCCTTGTACTGTAAGTGGTGACCAACGAGTCCTGAGTTCCGTTATTGAAGAGCTCCTGATCAGAGTGGAGAAGTCCGCGCTTGTTAGTCAGTTGTCTGAAGTAGATGTTATCGAATCTGTTCTGGGTGAGGTCGAAGGGAGCCAGGTTCGAGTCGCCGCCGGAGGCAGGGCAGTTCGCCTGGCGCGTGGCGGCGAAGTTGGCGTCGATGTTGGCGTCGTTGTAAATGCGGCTGCGGAAGTTGAGGCACTGAGAGAAGCCGATGGTGTGGCCGCCCGAGAGGGCTGTCATGTCGGTTGCGCTAAGGCCTTTCGCGGCGAATTGGCGGATGAGTGTGGCGAGGTCGGAGCTCGGACCGGGGAGGTCGCTGTTAGCGGCGCTTTGGCTAGCGGTTCTGGCGTCTCTCCTTCCTAGTGGTACTACCCACGATGGTCCTCCCAACTGCCATAACCATTATAGGAAATATATAAGGTTTGAGTTGATTTGAGTATGTATAAATGTTAATGAATTTCAGTGTACTTTCTCAAAATGAACAGGAAAAAAAAAAGAAAAAGAAAGAAAGAAATATTTAAATTGAGTTTAGAAAGAAATCAAATATAGATACGTTGCATGTAGGTATAATACTAATATATAAGTACTACTAATCGATTGACTCGTAAACGTCGACAAGTTGAAAATAAAGTTCATTAAAGTACTATGAGAGTGTTACGAAGATTAATAAATAAACAAATAGTTAACCTGTATCTTTAGTTGTTTATAAAATACAAGAAACTGGACGAAGGATGATTTAATTAATTAATCATGGTTAGCGATATATATAGATAATCGACAAATTATCCGATAAATAAGGGGAAAAAGATGTATGGTTAGCGATATATATATAGATAATCGACAAATTATCCGATAAATAAGGGGAAAAAGATGTATCTTTCCTTTTGTGGAGTTGGTTTAAGTTCTTGGCGATATTCCACTTTATAATATATATATATATACACAACAATATAAAAACAATAAAATAATAAGTGAAGACGAAATAAAGAAAGAGAGAGATTCGAAATCAATTTCATCTGTCTTAATATATATGGGACCTGCAGATGACATTTGGCTTAATAAGGTCATGGGAATTATATATATATATATATTTATATATGCCACTTATACATATATGGGTAGCGGTAGATATTTTTTTTACATAAACTTTTATGGTAAAAAGTAAAAAATAGCATTTTTATAATGTATATTTTTTTTTATAAATTTATTTATAACTGTTAAATCAGATAAATGATCCAATAATTTAAAAAGAAAAAATTGACACAGAGGAAAAAAAAATACCTAGTGAATTGGTATTATATATATATATATATATATATGTGTGTGTATAATATCTATATGCACGATCATGTAATTATAGAGATGAAGAAATGGGTTCTGTTCTGTGTAGAACAGGTGAAACCCATCCATATATACTAACCGTGCATATATATATTGATCTATTTCTTTTTTATTATCTGTTTATCCAATTATTTTTTAACATATCATTCCATTTGAGTAGTTACAGAATATTAAGTAATTGATTTATGTTAAATGCCTAAATTCATGAACTAATGTGTCAAAATATGATAGTATAGACAGAAAAAAGTCTAGAACATGATCATCTGGGACCATTATAAATCCACATGCTCCATGCTTCTTGACAATGTACGTTCATTTTTAGCAAAAGCGATAATTAAGAGACACAAAAAAAAAAAAAAAAAAACGAGACTATGAAAAGAAAAGGCAAAAAAATCTGAAATACAGTTGAAAAACATGCACACACATCCAATAATAGAAGACCTAAGGAGAAACCAAACAAATGTAACTATGGCCCTCTAGAAATTCTTAACAATTCATGTTTGTCTGCCAAAATATATAGTGTGAAAGCGAAGTTTGGTACGCGAAATATTATGCATTTCATCGGTTACTTGCATGCTGTGAACCTTATAAAATTCCAAAGGAGATTAATTGTAGTAAAAACTAATCAATTAGCAAAATAATTGTAAGTTAAATATATACCAAAACGACTGATTCACGTGCTGCAAGTGCTAAAATATCTGCACAAGACACTGTGTTATTGCAAACTCTCTCCACTCGTCCTTTGAGGTCGTCGATCACTTCGAAACCCCTCGCCGAGTTCCGGTTTGGAAAGGCATTTTTTTCGCCAGTGAACTTCGCAGTGTCATCCAACAGTATCGATCCATCGCAACCCTATAAATTAGTTAATTAACAAACTAAAATTAATTGTCTTTACAGCTCGAAATTTGCAAATTACGAAAATAATACCATAAATTTAAGGAAGTGTATAAAACTATATGGTACATGTTAGGTGCATGATTATAGCGTGTATGATTATGTACCAAAAAAAAAACAAATTAAGATTAGAATTATAATAAATTACATTTACGAAGCAGTCGTGGAAGAACAAGCGAAGAATAGAGGCACCCATGCGAGCTTCCTTCCGAAGAGCTTCCCTTACGCCTTCGCGTACGGTGGTCTCAAGTAATGAACATGAGGATGCATAGAAGGACCTAGAGAGTTGTGCATTAGTTGAACTAGTCATAAATATTGAGGCAATTATCATGAAGAGAGCAAATATATTGAAGAACTCAAGTTTAAAGGAAGCCATGATCACAGAAAATATATTTGTATGTTCGTGAATATATATTCCAGAGAATGGATTATGTGATGAGATAGAAGATGTTACAAGTTTATATAGGGAAACTTATTATGCATGAAGACATAATAGAGTACTTTGATGGTCTATAAGTGTACAAAGTGTCTTCAAATTCAAACTTTGCTGGCGCCGCTGAAAACGCGGTTTTTCAGAACGAGTTTGATTAGGGTAATAGATATTATATCATTATTTGTGGAGTAAACTAACAAGAGAATCTCCCACAGTCCCACTGATGGGAAAAAAAAAAAAATGGAAAAGTAAGAGAAAGAAAAAATAGACTGTCTTTCCTACATGGCTTCCTCCAAAAGTTAGTTTGACTTCTAATGTGTGTTAAAGTATTTCCATGCACAACAAACTAGTCACTTCTAATTAATTAGTTATAATGCCATGCAATAAGGATGATTATGACATGTATACAATTATTAACAGTATAATATTTTAAAACTTTTCTAAGAATAAGGAATTATCTTGGTAACATTCATAAAATGATTTACATTTTAATAAAGATTTCAAAACCCTGCAGAACGAATATACATGTATTTATATATATATATATATATATAAATACGAAACTGTGGGTTTATTGATCCAATTCGCTACGCTTCACTAGAAAATGAGATCCTAAATTTACATGCAAATGTAGGAGCTAATTTTGTATCCGTTTTCATGTCGTTAATTAGTATAAATTTCCAAACCAAATAATCTAGGCGCGCAGTGCCATCATCAAATTTAGAGTTTTATTCCCATACATGGTTTAATTAATAGTTTGAGTTTTTTTTTTTTTTTTAAAAGATTGAAGCAAACTTTGAAGGTTGATTTTCGGTCTGATACTATAGTCAATGATAAGTTAATAACAAACGCCCATGTACCTTTATAAAAGCAACAATTAACTATATATATATACACCAAGGTAGAGCTCGTGCCGGTGAATATATAATAAGAATAGAAACTTGTTGATCTTATTAATTTGTATTTGAACTTACATATGTCGGTGATTTGGACCAATTGGTACACGTCACGCTATGAAATTATAAATCTTCTACTATATAGTCCGATGTCTTGAGAAAAATTTGTGGGCATAATTATTACAGAGTGGAGTTGTATATTATATATCCCTACCCTATATATATGTATATACATCTTAGACTCCACAGTTAAATTTGAAATGGTCTTTTTCTTTGAATCTTTGATGATCATCACGAAACAAAATAGCTATCTGGACTCTAGTATCCCACTTGATCATAAAATATACATCGATTTGTTTATAAGTCAAATTAAGTTATCCAAAAAACCCGAGCTGTAATGCATGCACCTGATTTTTCTAAAGGAACTAGCTAGTGAAAACAATGTTTCGTCATATATTATATGCACAAATTTCAAATCATATTAATGAAGTATGAATTGTTTTCTCTCTAATTTTCTGTTCCGTATATTCTTTATATTTATATGCACATACACATTTTGTATTATTGGTACGAGATCCCCAAGTGGGATATGGAAGTGGTCACTTTTCTCTACGCTCCGACTACTCGAGGGCTGACTGAATTTCGCGCGATCTGTTGATAGTTTTCATAGTTATATATATTTATATTTTAATCGCTTTGTTGAAAATGTGGAAAGTTCAACTGCTGAAATACCAATAGTCAGACTAAAACTTTTTTTTTTTTTTTTGGTGGAAAGGGAAAAATAAAAAAGTCAGACTCAACTTGATAAAAGTATCGACAATGTGTTAGCTTCTAGTAATAATCCTAATCGATCGGTTCGTGATAATTAATGTTAGGGACGCTCGTCTTTGGCCAGTTATTATGAAGTGGTTGTACGTCCAATTAATCTACATATATATTGGTACCCATTATCTTAAAAAAAATTTAAAATTAAAGCCTTTTCTCTTTTTTATTTTTGACTAACAGGTCAATCTAACAATTGCAATAATGATTTTTTACAATGAAAACGTGCCCAGGTAATTCTTTTCCTATGTTTTTTTCCTTGTGTAGTATATTATATATATACGATACGAACAATATATTAGTAATAAAATGAAATAATGATAAGAGTAATAATGATATTTGCAGAACTAACGGACATGAAACCTGGAGCCACGAATAGGTTCAAAAATAATGGACAAAAATATAGAAGACAATGATTGAGAGAGAAACAAATGAGTCAAGAGTCAAAAACCATCGACTAATTAATGAAAGTTGAATTCTCTTAGTAAAGGTATATTAGAAGAATATAGAAAAGTAATAGTAGTGGGTAATTACTAATTAATTAAGTTTGGAGCTTTGTGTGTATATATACATATATGTATATAATGTATAGGTACAAAAAAAAAAAAAAAAAGCCTACTGGATTAATAATATATAGTTGACTAATCTGTCTCACGGGCATCCCATACTTCTCCGCCGATCGACCCGTTACACTCACAGCTAGCGTTACAGCTTGAAGCTTCTGTTCGGTTGGATAGAAAATTAAAGTGAATCTCATAAGGTTACAACTCACAGCCTTGCTTAAGTTGGGATCACTGCGGTGATCGGGATAATATATTATAGATAAATTCACTTCGAAAAGATATTCACATACTAACTGGAGGATGCAAAGTCATTCCATTCCAAAATTAATTATCTGATTACGCACGCCACCTTATCCTAAAGATCTTTTAGCTTCAGCCTAAAAAAGACAAACCTCACGAGTCACAACCCTACCCTCGGTCAAAATAGCCTCCACTTGCACTATCTCTTTCTTTTAAAATAGAAAATAATAATAATAAAAAAATTACTCTAGTTTCGAATAATATTAAGGGGTATAATATAGAACAATATCAAAGATTGTACTCCGCACCACATAATGTATCAATCACCAAATAATAATCCGATCCATATCATTTTATCGTTGAGCCGCACGTACATCCATAACATCACTCTAAAGACTATATACATAATATACGAAGATCACTATAATGTAACAAACATTTTTTGAAGTTGAAACATCTTTATCAAAACCCTTTAAAAAAAGAAAAAGTTATAAAGAATGTAAATTAAATGGCCATTGAAACGGACGGTATAATTCAAAAAACTATAGTGTAAAGAAGTGCGTAAACAATTTCAGCATAAAAAAAAAAGTCGAGACATTAAATTTATACATGTGTAATATGGTTATTTTTAAAAAATACGCATATATATATATATGCCGATAAGAGTTACAAATTTTTATACGAATTTTACATTTATCATGATATTAATTTGATTAGACATATTGTATATATACTATTTATAGAAAATTATTAGATATTAAATATTTCAAAACGAAATCAGTAATATATAATAAATGTTGACAACAAAACCTATTGGCACAAAAATAATTGGCTAGGAAAAGTAATTTAGATGATCGAAAAACACATACTTTTGACAAAAATACTTAATTCAAAAATTATTTCTACATGTATAATTGAAACATAAGTTAACAAACACTTTATAACATGCATAAAGCTGGAGTTATAAACTTATAATTTACGTTTCTATTAAAAAGGGAAGTTATAATTGATAGTTAGAAATAACAAACATGCCAATAGAATGCGCCAAACTGAAAATCTTTAGGAAAATCAAGGTCGACTGTTGTTGCTTAGAAATCCGACTCTTTAAAATTGACAAACGATCTTCATGTTTCAAGTTTAGAGTATTCGATCGTCACGTTTGAAGTTTCGAGTCCTCTTGGATTGTGGATGCATGTGGGTTGTGGGATTCATCTTGCAACGATGGGGCTCACATGAACATCACATCACAGGAATCCAAATCAATATGAAATGGTCCGGGTGGAGCCACATGATACTCGGGTGACCCCACCAAATTCTTCTCAAGACGAGACACCTAGCAATTATAGTCTCACAAAATTTCTACAGTATTTATCCCAGTCAGATGCTTAACACGGGCCACTGGAGAATAAAATAAGACATAAAATTATGCATTCATGTTATAGGCCAATTAATCTCTTATCAGTTATTCTAATTAAATATGGATGGTTCGTATCGTGCGGTCGTATGTTACTCAATACCATGAAGAGAAAAGTTGATCAAGTATGTGTCAGGTCGCATGAGTAAGTTAGTGCGACTTCTTCCAAAAGAGTTACGTGCGATTTTCACAGCAAAAGTTAATACGACATCTTCCGAAAGAGTTAAGTGCGACCAAAATGAAAAGAAAATTAGACTAAGCTTCGTCAAACGGGTAACCTACAAAGAAAAGGAAATAAAGGTTTCTCTTTCAAGATTGACCAGTCATCTCATTTAAATAATTATCCAATTATATTGTTACTCAAATTGTATTGCCCGATTATACAGTTACTCTCACAATTGGGAAACATTGAGCTATCCTCACCTATATAAAAGGAGTTCAATATTTCGATGAGGGATCTTTTGGGGAATTTTTGGAAGAACCTTTTAAACTCTTGCTTCTTCTTTCCGGACAACATATTATAATTTTGAGTTCTTGTAATTCTCCAAAAAAATAGTAAAAAATAGTGGACGTAACCTCATCTTTTTTAGGGCTGAACCACTATAAAATTCTTGTCTCTTTATTTGCTTTAGTTAATTAACCATTTTCACACACAAGTCACATCTTGCAATTTTTCTAAATTTATTATTAACAAAACCTCCGTCAACAATTGGCGCTAGAAAGAGGGCTATTCCGGCAGAAAATTTTGTCCATTCCGTTTCTTTCAACAATGGCAAACATCAGAAACACTACTAGAAACACTGGTACTAGCCAAAATCATCCCCAAAGTACCGCTGCTGCACAGGCAGATCCTGCTCATGATCAGCCTGCCGTGACTGCACCGGAAAATATTGTCCAGAGGAAGTACTGGTGAACTTTTAGCAAATTACAAGTCAGATTAATGACTCTCTACGACGACTTGCTGAGGGATAGATGCTAACTCCACCACAGCACGAACGTCCCAGAGAACATCTTGCTCAACAACCTGAGAGAGGAATTCAGATTCTGGAGACAGGGAACCGCGACCAACCTAAAGCTCGGAATGAGCGTTGAGGAGATTGCATCTCTAAGGGAAAAGGTAAGATCGCAAACTTGCCTTTGGTATCTGGTACTGAAAGTTTGAGCACTGATCGTGATCATGGATAACCTTCTCGGAGAGCAACCGTCAATCATAATTATCTTGAACACGAGCAAAAATGTCAATCGAGGAGTGTCTTTGAAATGGTCAGTAGGGAATCTCGACAAAATCCTACAGACCTGAGACAATATCTGGATCAGCAATGTAGTCAGGAGCGATCCACATCGCATCACAACGACCAAAGCCGATCTCGTCGCACTGTTTCATCGGAATCTCTAAGGTCGCAGCACACCCTACCAAACCAACCCGCCTTATATCGTGACAACGATCAAAGGCCACTCTTGCCACCAGTAAGAGAGAATGTTGTCCCTCTGAACGTCGATGTTCATAATCTGAGGATTGCTTTAGATGCACTTGCTGGTTAGGACGATGAGCTCGCTGATGGATATCGTCAATCACCATTCAGCGAGGAGGGTCGAGCTGCCGCCTTATCTGCTGGATTTAAACTTCCCACCATAAACACTTTTGATGGGAAAACTGATCCGTAGGACTATATGGATCACTTTAGCGACCTGATGGAACTTCATCGTGTTGATGATCTCGCACGTTGTATGTGTTTTGCTGTAACTCTCACGGGAGCAGCAAAGAAGTGGTTCCGAGAACTCAAGTCTGGCTCAATCTCATCTTGGCAACAACTCCAGACTGCATTCTTGAGGCAATTCCAGGCTACGAAGAATTTCACTGTTCCACTAGTCAGTTTGTTTGCTATTCGGCAAGGTCCGGAGAAAACTCTACGATCTTACCTAAATCGCTTCATCTCAGAATTAGCAAAGGTTAACAACCCACCCGAAGGAGGAGTTTTAACTCTAATGATGGCTGGGGTGTGACCGATAACTAAACTCTGAAAAGATTTACTTGAGCAAGAATGCAGAACCCTTGAAGACTTCTATCGAAGAGTTGGCATCTAAGGGTGGAATCTTCACCCGAAAACCTTAAGATGACAAAGGGAGGAGTAAAGGATGCTGTCAAAAATGCGACAATAAACAACAACAACAATAATAAGAAGTCGAATAAAAGGAGTAGTGAATAATCGACTAAGAAGCAACCCAAACAAAAAAAGCAGCAGATTTCAAGAGCTCCCATGAGGTTCAATAATTATACTGAATTGAACGTACCCATAGATCATATCTATGTGGTCACAAACCAACAGGAGCGTTATCGTCAACCAGAACCAATGAAAAGAGATAGACCGAGGCGCGACCCCAACAAGTTTTGTCAGTATCACAATGACATTGGACACGATACCAATAACTATTTTGCCCTGAAAGATGAGATCGAAAGATTGATTAAGGAAGGGTGGTTGCGACAGTACTCTAAACAGAATAATGAAAGGCGAGAAGAAAACCGACAGTGACCTCCAGAAATTCAGCGCGAGGTGAGAACTATTTTCGAAGGACCGCACGTTAGGGGAGATTCCAAGAGAGCACAGGATAGGTATGCGCGAAAAGCTCGACAGCAGCCGTTGACCAACATCATGCACCTCGAACAGCGACCACGAAAGCTTCAGTGAGTACCGGATATGGATATTACCTTCACGGAACAAAACGCGAGAGAAGTCCATTATCCACATAATGATACGTTGGTCATAAAGATCAACTGTGGAAGCACGCAATTATAACGAGTATTGGTCGATAACGGAAGTGTTCTTGACATCCTGTATTACGATGCCTTTAAAAAAGATGAGGTTGAATGAAAGCGACCTAAAGCCCACCGTCACTCCACTATATGGATTCACTGGTAACAGCATAATGCCTATGGGCATGATCGAGTTAATGGTCAACGTTGGAACCTACCCTAGGGTTTCAACGGTAATGACCCAGTTCTTGGTTGTAGATTGCCCCTCTGCATTCAATGCTGTACTGGGAAGACCAACACTGAGGGAACTTCGAGCAGTAACATCGATCTATCATCTCGCTATGAAATTCCCGACTCAACAATGAGTAGGCGAGGTGCGTGGCAACCAATATGATGCGAGGACTTATTATAACAACTCCTTAAAGCTCGCAGCAAAGGATGCGACACCTTGCACAATGGTGGTCCAAAGCAAAACGTCAGTCGAAGCATCAGGCGAAACGTCAATCAAAATGACAAGTGAAGACCTCGACCCTCGAGAAATCGATGGAGAGGTCAAAACGGGACCCATTGAAGACTTGGAGGATTTGCTATATGACAGGTTCTCCAAGCTTTTAAAAATTGGAGCGAGGTTTCAAGAACTTATGCAAGCTTCATTGGTCGCTTTTTTGGAATCTAATTTGGATGTCTTCGCATGGCAACATTCGGACATGGTTGGAGTCGATCCGAATATCATATGCCACCGTCTTAACATAGATCCAACAAAGAAGCCTGTACGGTAGAAAAGAAGAGCTATGAATCCAGAATGTTATGTTGCGCTGAAAGAAGAGGTAGAAAAGTTGCTCGAAATTGGATTTATCAAGGAATCTTTTTATTCGAACTGGCTTGTGAACCCGGTTTTGGTAAAGAAACCCAACGGGAAATGGAAAACATGCATCGATTTCACAGATCTCAACAAAACATGCCCGAAGGACAGCTTTCCCCTTCCAAGAATCAACCAGCTTGTAAATGCGACGTCGGGCCATGAACTTTTAAGTTTCATGGATGCATATTCTGGATACAATCAAATCCCCATGTACGAACTAGATGAGGAGCATACCTCGTTCATCACTGATCGAGGATTATACTATTACAAAAAGATGCCCTTCGGACTCATCAATGCAGGAGCAACCTACCAGCGTCTTGTCAACATGATGTTTGTAAAATAAATTGGCAAGACAATGGAGGTATATGTTGATGACATACTGGTGAAGTCGAAGAAAGCCGAAGATCACATCAAACATCTTGATGAGAGGTTCAAAATTCTCTGAAAATATCAAATGAAGCTGAATCCTCAGAAGTGTGCATTCGGGGTGGGATCCGGAAAGTTTCTGGGTTTTATGGTGAATCAGCGAGACATTGAAGCTAATGCACAGAAGATACAAGCACTGATTGATATGCAATCTCCTCGCAAACCCAAAGATGTGCAGGGCCTGGCAGGAAGAGTGGCCGCATTGAGTCGATTTGTATCCAAGTCAACGGATAAGTGCCAACCATTCTTTGAAGTATTGAAAGGTTCGAAGAGGTTCGAGTGGACGGAAGAATGTGAGCAAGCATTCCAAGAATTAAAAATACACTTAGATTCTTCTCCACTCCTGTCGAAGCCAAATCCGAGGGAAGAATTATATTTATACCTCACTGTTTCTAAATATACGACAAGTGCTGCGTTAATTCAGGAATGTGAAAAGATACAGCGACCAATGTACTACGTAAGTAAAAGATTACTCAATGCTGAAACAAGA
The DNA here is from genome assembly GCA_002914805.1 of Parasponia andersonii. Taxonomy (NCBI): domain Eukaryota; kingdom Viridiplantae; phylum Streptophyta; class Magnoliopsida; order Rosales; family Cannabaceae; genus Trema; species Trema andersonii. The sequence continues at coordinate 200,949 of JXTB01000471.1, forward strand.
TATCCAGAGATAGAGAAATTGGCATTAGCATTCATTGTCGCATCCAGGAAACTTCGACCTTATTTTCATATACACACCATCAAAGTTTTCACGAACTTTCCATTAAAGCAGGTTCTGCAAAAACCTGAGGCTTCCGGGCGACTACTTAAGTGGCCAGTTTAGTTGAGTCAGTTCAACATCAATTTTCAACCTCGCACGACGATCAAAGGGCAAGCCCTCACAGATTTCATTGCAGAATTCACGTATGATGTCGATCTTCCCACAGAAGTAATTGAAAAGTCTGCTACAGATTTACCCAGATTGTGGAAGCCTTATGTCGATGGATCATCGAACGAGAATGGAACTGGTACGGACTTAGTACTAATCAGTCCTGAAAGGTACAATATTCATTGTGCACTTCGCTTCAACTTTCCGCATCAAATAATGAGACAAAATGTGAAGCACTGATAGCCAGTCTAAAGCTCGCAAAGAAATGAAGGTCGAAGTAATTGAGGTATACAATGATTCCTAGCTGGTTGTTTATCAAGTAAATGGCGAATATCAAGCAAGAGGAAAGAGAATGATAGCTTATTTGCAGGAGATACAAAGATTATTCTCGACATTTACTGTCTATAATATTCAACTTTTTCCTCGCATTAAGAATACTTGGGCAGATACCTTAGCCAAACTCGCCTCAACAAAAGATGTCGAATTACTAAATGTGGTCCCTGTCGAGTTTCTTACAAAACCTAGTATCGAAGTAGAGCCTCAAATAGCTATGACGGTTGATAAAAGATCATCGTGGGTAGATCCTATAATGAAGTATATACAAAATGGCGATATCCCCGAAAACAAAGATGACGCAAAGCGACTTCGAATGAAAGCAGCTCGCTATGTTATCTATGACGAAAAGTTTTATCGAAGGAGTTTTAGTGCGCCGCTATTATTATGTGTCGATGAAGAAAAAGCGGACTACATTATGAGGGAGATTCATGAAGGAATATGCAGAAATCATTCCGGGAGGCAGACACTTACGAACAAGATTCTAAGATAAGGGTATTTTTGGCCGACCATGAAGAAGTATACGATAGAATTTGCTAGGAGGTGTAACAAATGTCAACGATTTGCATCTGTTCCTAGAATGCCATCCGTTCCTCTCACTCCAATGACCAGTCCATGGTCATTTGCAGTATAGGGAATTGATATTATCGGAACACTTTCATTGGCGCGAGGTGGGTTGAAGTATGCAGTGGCCGCAGTCAATTATTTCACCAAGTGGACAGAAGCTGAAGCTTTGAGTACCATTTCCGCAAAAAAGATGATAGATTTTGTTTACAAATCTATAATCTGCTGTTCTGTTATACCACATACCATAATTTCTGATAATGGAAAACAATTTATCTGTGACGAGTTCCGTAACTTCTGCAACAACTTAGGCGTCAAGAAGAATTTCTCTGTTGTTGTTCATCCATAAGCCAATGGACAGGTCGAAGCGATAAATAAAATACTTAAACATAATATAAAGACAAAGTTAGAAGAGCATAAAGGAGCTTGGCCAGAGGTACTCCCAGAAGTGTTATGGGCTTATCGCACCACTCAACGAACAACTACCAGAGAGAGTCCATTCTCTTTAGCTTACGGATATGAAGTAATGATTCCGGTTGAAATTGGTGCGTGCTCTCTACGACGATCAACCTGTGAGCAAGATTGCAACAAAACACTAATGAGGATTGAACTCGATCTTTTAGAAGAAAGGCGCGAGTAGTTTCAGCTTCGAGTCACATCATATTAACAGCGCACTGCTCGATATTATAACTCTAAAGTCAGATGAAGAGGGTTTGAAGTTGGTGACCTTGTTCTTCGGCAAGTCCTACCTAATAATAAAGAGCACGGTGCTGGAGTATTTGGACTCTCTTGGGAAGGACCGTATGTTATTGATGCCATTATTCGACCTGGGACATATAAGTTAGCTAACACTGGCAGACAAAAGATCGAGCATGCCTGGAATGCAGAACAACTTCGTCGATATTATCAGTAAATTTTCATGTATATCTTCATGTTTTCGTCGTTTATCAATAAAGATCTACTTATTCGTCATTCGTTGGTTGTCATTCGTTAATCGTCATTCGTTGATCGTCATTNCTCGGGGGGCAGTGGGATCAGAATATTATCTCCTACTTGTTTCCTAAGGGACTATGCAAAACATCCATTTAAAGGGGTCAGAATTTTAGATCGTCGAAATATCTAAAATTCCTTAAAATCTTAGTATTTTCCCCTCGCTTCATGCCTTAGCATGTCGTATTACGCAATTTCCCTCCTCGAACAACAAAGTAACTAAGCAAAACGTTCATTGTTCGATGTGATATATTGCTATATTTACATTTTGCCATGGAACTTTTGAAAAACAGTATTGAGTTTGCATCACTCATACTTATTGTTTTCTTAAGCGACCTAACCTATCTAATACAACCATTTTAAGTGTGTTGGATTCAAACCGCAATAGCGTATCGATCAGTCACTTAGTGATTGACTACTTGGTTAAATTAATTATCTTCTATATTACGACTTAGTGTGTTGATTGTTTTGCAGGAATAAATGTCTAACAAGGAAAGCATTCATTCATTGATAAAAGCTCGCACCTATATGCAAGCAAAGAAATACAAATAAGAGGGGATCAAGCCCGTATTGTTCTGAAGTAAAAATAAAAAAAAATATATAATAACATTATTATTGTGCAGACGTGCTCGCCCCATCATCTCCAGTCTTGGTAGCTTCATCTTCCCTCCAACTATAGACAAGCTCGACCACATCTTCGCCGAGGATGGAAAAGTCGAAGTCCGGATGCTCGCAGAAGATGTTGTATATGATGGTCGACGAGGTGATGTCACTGGCTCTATCTTCGAGCTCCTTGACTTCAATAGCCTTGAACTCTTCAACAACTTTGTGAGCCGCCTCTGTTGTTGCCTCCTTCATGCGATCCGTATGCTTGGAGATAGTCTTTTCAAGATCTTTAATTTTTTCCTCGAGCTTCTCCTTTTCGAACTTCTCTTTGGCCAGACCTTCGAGCAGCTGCTGCCTCTCTAAATCGAAGGCTTTTTTCTCCTCCTTGCGAGCCTTCTCTGAGTCCTCGAATGCTTGAGTTATCTTGTCGACTTTTTCGGCTTTCTCCAAACACTCGAGAACTGGGTCATACATCAGGACAGCAGCTGCACAATCTTAAAATATAACATATTTATACCAGAAAAATGCATTAAAAAAAAAAAAAAGGAAGATACTTACATTTGCCAACATCCTCATCGTAGAACCAAAGGTAACCTTGACAGATCATCGCTTCATCCTCTCCCAGCTCTCTTCGGAAGTGAAGTGATCAATAAAGTCTGCACTCATACCAGCCTTCTCTAGTAATTGATTAAGGAGTGCGAAGAGCTCATCGTCCTTATCAACTTGGTTTGGTTCCGAAGAAGTGGCGGTCTCCTTGGATCATTCGGGATGGCTCATAGTTTGAGGCTGTGGAGGAGGCAAGCTTGTCGGGATATCCTCGAATGCGACTTTTCGTTTCTTGGAAGTGTCGACCTTCTCTTTCCCTTTTGATGTCGATGGAGGTGTGCTCTCTGGCATCTTGGACTTTGCCATGAACCCGAGAGTGGAAGGTGGTGCTCACAGTCCGCTACTAATAACCATTTATGTACAGATGTATTAGCAAGCGAGGTGACATAATACGATGATGATGAAAATAAATAAATATATATATATAATTACCCTCCTCTTGTTGAGAAGCTGGCGGTGATGATGGTTCCGAAGTTGTGGGGGTGGCAGGTGCTTTTCGTTTCCTAGGTTTGGAAGACGAGGCATTCTTTTCCCTCTGCTTCCTCGGCTTCTTTTTCTTCGAGCTCGAGGGTCTGGTCGAACGGACGGCGGGATCAGGGAACGTGGCTCCCTTTGGAAGCAAACTGCAAGCAACCAAATTCTTGGAAGTCCCAAGCTTTTTCCAATCGAATTCCTCAATCGGAAGGTCGTTGATTCTGTACACTCTTGCGAGCTGTTCTCTAGAAAGTCCGGGCCGTTCCCTGTTGTCTGCGATGACATACGAGTGCGACCAGAATAAATATGATAATACAGAAAAAGCGATAAATTGAAAAGCTACCTACCAGGATTCTGAAAGAAGTCGTTATCCGCATAGTCAAAGTGGAAAAATAGATTTTTCCATTTTTCCATGTTGTTGCGAACCCCGTAGATATTTTTTATTGTCTGGTTCGACCATTTGCTCACATAAAAAAAGCCAAAATCTGACAAGTTTGATTTCACTTGGTAAAACCAAGCGTACTCTTCAGGTGTGGGGGTTTCTAAGCCTAATTTATGGTATAGTATGTACAGACCTACCATGTATCTATAAGTGTTTGGAGTTAGTTGAAAAAGAACGACTCCGTAATAGTCGACGATGGATTTTATATAAGGATGAAGTGGAAGGTGGACCCCGCATTTGAGAACTGCTTCAGAGAATGAAGCAATTCCACGAGGTGGTGTATGTGGTCGATTGAACTCCATGGGAAGACGAAGGGGGATGGTGATCTTGTAGTTGTGCAAGATTTTGCTGAGCTTGTTCGTGGTGCAGCTCGTCCTTATGTTAGTACATGACCAGTCTCCCTCTATATATTGGTAATCCGTTACGAATGCAGGGGTATCTCTGATATACCGGGGCCATTGGTCTTGAGGTAGGTCGCCTATGCGAGGACTACTTTGCCTGATCCTGGTTATCTCAACTTCGAGTTCTGGCTCAAGATAATCTTCGAAGATTATGGAGCTAACACTGGTATTGGAAGATTCTCCTGAGAATGCATTCCCTACCCTAAAATCCTCACTACTAGACATCTGAAAAGAAATATGGATGAATTTAGTCCTATGCAAGCATCAGGGATCTTAGCTATATGAGAGCAGTTTTGGGGTCTCATCCTAGGATTGCATCAACAAGTTACTCATCGAATTTTTTCTAATCGATCTACGAATTCATAAAAATCGTTCGAACAGTTCGTTAAAAAAGAAAATAAAAACTCTTTCACGAGTTCATCTCTGTCAGTCATCTAAAAGAAGAATCTATAAACCAACGAAGGGGATCTAAAAATTTCCATTTTACAGTCCATCCGAATACGGGATGGGTTTATGTTCAGAATATTTAGCCTTTGGTATTTAGGTTATATGGTTTGTTCCTATTTTCTATTCTAGGATCTGTAAATAAGAGTTCTGGAAAAATCGAAGAACAAGAGAGAGGATATATACTAACCTTTCTCCGAAGACGGAAGGACCAAGATGACGTTCGAAGGATTGTGATGATAACTTCGTCGGAGAAGATGACAAAGTTGTGCGAACTGGGAAACAGAACGACGCCGGAAGGATTTCTCTGTGAATACTCCGAGTTTAAAGAGAAATAGAAGACGATAGGTTTTTTGAAGAAGAAGTAGATTAGTTTTCGATATATATACCTTGAGCGTCGTCAAATCACAGCCTTAGATCAATGTATTTAATTTTCAGATCTAAAGGCCGAAGTTCACGCGTGATTTAATTTTTCTGAAATTAAATTGGTATCTTTTCAAAATTTGAAATGATTTGATTTAAGACGATAGCTAGCATCATCGCTATCATTAAGTCTCCTCGAGTTTTGCTATTCTTCTTAGAAAAGGTGACACGTGGTTTCATCTGTCAGAAAAAGATGCGCGTGATCTTGAAAAATGTGAAATTTGAGATCTGACGACTCTTTGATTCTTCAAGGGTCTCAAGTCTAGGTCATGACATCGCATTTTTTAAGCTCGCACTTACATTAGAAGGAAACTCCATTTTGTCCTAAAGAACTAATGGAGCTAGGGGGGCAATTGTTGTGCGGTCTAAAATCCTGTATATTGGTCAATACCATGAAGGGAAAAGTTGACCAAGTATGTGTCAAGTCACATGAGTAAGTTAGTGCGACCGCTTCCGAAAGAATTACGTGTGACCTCTACCGCATAAGTTAGTACGACCTCTTCCAAAAGAGTTAAGTGCGACCAGAATGAAAAGGAAACTAAACTAAGTTTCGTCAAACGGGTAACCTACAAAGAAAGGAAAACAAAGGTTTCTCTTTCAAGATCGACCAATCATCTCATTTAAGTGATTACCCAATTATATTATTACTCAAATTGTATTGCCCGATTATACAGTTACTCATTCTCACAATTGAGAAACATTGAACTATCCTCACCTATATAAAGAGAGTTCAATATTTCGATAGGGGATCTTTTGGGGAATTTTTGGAAGAACTTTTTAAACTCTTGCTTCTTCTTTCTTGCTTCTTCTTTTTGGACAACACACTATAATTTTGAGTTCTTGTAATTCTCCAAAAAATAGTAAAAAACAGTAGACATCGGCTCATCTTTTTTGGAACTAAACCACTATAAAATTCTTCTCTTTATTTGCTTTAGTTAATTATCCTTTTTCACGCACATGCCATATCTTGTAATTTTTCTAAATTTATTATTGACAAAACATCCACTACATAAATCCCAACATTCATATTATAGGGCATATTAATCTGTTACTAGAATCCCAACATTCATAACTATAGGGCATATTAATATTAGTGATTCTAATTAAATCTAGATGCGACATAAATTTTACTTAAAATATATTTATAATTAACTAATATTATTGAGACCATTTAATACCATATAATACCGCGGCATTACTAAAAGAAAAAAATAAGTACTACTCAAAAAATAAACATTCAAGTGCACCCACTATTTTAAAAAGGGGCCAAGTGGCAAAAATTATCTACTTACGGGATATAAAGTTTCATTGAAATTTCTAGCATATCATGTACTCATCTTATATTCAATAATTTCAATCTACGCCTATTAAAGTTAAACGAAAAATCAATCATCATATTTTAACAAAATCCTTCGCTTGAGCTACGAGATAATTGTGAAGACGCGTAACCCTTAACAAGCTGATAGAACTAGTGATATCAGATCAAGAATGGCCAAAAGCCAAGTAGGGGTAAATCAGCATGTACGATTGCACCATTCTTTGAGACTCAAGAATGTTCTGAATTATACTCGGATTAAAAGCCTCATCAACTCAGACTACAACTAGTTTCTCAGTAAGATCATCAAGGCAGTATCAAGGGGGCACACTTCGTCACCTCCAGTTACATAATTTACGAGTACATAATTTAGATAGACAGATTCATAATCTTTTAATCTATACCAGATTCCCTTGCAGCCTAAATTTTCTGAAGTCTTCTGAGAACATTTACAGGTACAACCATTTAGTTTCTTAGCTCAAAACAGATGCCTAGAGTACTCTACAAGGTCTAAAACTGCACATAAATAACTAAGTTAGCTCAAGGAAGCACATAGACAAGCATCCCAGTCCAATTAGTTTTTCATATACTTGCTTTACCAGGATCCTGCGTTGTGGGTGATTTTGTTAGATGGAAACTGGACGAGTTTCCTACCTTTGAACTTGACCTGTGAGTCTTCACCAAGGGGACAAGGGACTGCACGACATCTGCCATCAGCGGCCTATAATCCGCCTCAGGTTGTACACACATTGCGGCTATTGCTGCCACCTGAATAACCTCTTTCATCGAGTACTGACCCTCTAGTGCAGGATCCATGATCTGCACAACCTGCTCCCTGTCTGTAAGCCGGGGCAAAGCCTATAACACATAATTAAACAAGAAAAGCAACAGAAGGAAATAAGTTTAGAAATTTCAATGGAGGAAATGATATGTTAGAGAATCAGAATCTAAAAACAAGAAGCAATTTCAATTTCAGGGGAGAGATGGTTTAAATGGAGTGGCTAACAATTTTCCTAAGAATTGAACAGGAGAGCTAAGAAACCTACCCAAGTAACAAGAACGCCTTCCCCAGGAGGTCTTTTCATATCGACTGGAACTCTGCCCGTTAGCAACTCCAAAAGGACTACCCCATAACTGTACACATCTGATTTGGTTGTAAGATGCCCCGTTAATGCATACCTACATGATGATAGAAAGCACAATAGAGTTAATACACAGAGCATAAATAAAAACTTATGTGAGGTTCTATGGTAGCAGCTAAATTTAAGTGTCCTTACTCAGGGGCAACATATCCCTGTGTGCCCAATACTCGAGTGGAGACATGTCCTCCAGCTTTGTCAGAACCAAGCTTGGCCAATCCAAAATCAGAAACTTTGGCATGGAAATTTCTGTCCAAAAGAATGTTGCTGCTCTTAAAATCTCTGTGAATCACAGGAGGACTGACATGTTCGTGAAGATATTCCAGACCCTTTGCAGCTTCAAGGGCTATTCTTAACCGTGTTTCCCAATCCAAGTTTAGGAAGAGAGCATTAGAACCTGCACGTCAAACTTTAGATAGGACTTCAGCAGCAAACTGCCTTCTCAAATAAGAACCCTTGAAAAGAATCTAAAAGTAGGTTAGCACAACCCACAAAAGAAAGAGTGTATCATATACTGAATTAGTAGCTTTTCAATCCAAAGATTTCTCATTCAGTCTGGAAAAATATCTCTCTACGTATAATTATTTTCATGTAATATAAACAGGATACCAATTCACTAATCAAATGATAACTGTTCTACAGAGGAACAGCAAAACTAAACATAAAAATTCTCTTTTCCTGGCACAGTTGCTAATTTACATTGACATAAGCTTTTGTTCATACGTGTTCATTCCCTCTCCTCTAGCAGTACCATAAACGAGTCTTCTTTGTGTGAGATTGTCCCTATCAGGTGATATAGAAAATATTCAGCCTCAAAAGATTTAAGATGATTAAGAAAAACAGAACTTTTGAAACGTATTTCATTTTCCTAACTTCCAATAATATACTTTAGCTGGTTGAAGGACCCATATATACAGGCTAGAACTCTCCAGTGATTAAGATAACGTCGAGTCCCGTACATAAAGTATAGAGAAAATAATTTAACTAACAAAACTCATAGTTAAACGAGTAGGTATGCAAGTTCTCACAAAAAATAAGAACACCCCAGAGGTTCAAAAATAATCACGCTTGTCTAGCAGAACACTGGTGGAAGGGTAATAATGCAACCAACAAAAATTAAGGCCGTGCAGAGCTAAAGATAAAAGCACTACTATATGTCGTGTATTATACGTACTCGGGTTTTTTCCTTCATATTATTCTGACTCAACACTACTAAAGGAGTATTTTTTTCCCTAAAATATATGTATCTCTAACATAGGTGCAAAACTTCCTTTCCCCTTTTTTTTTTCCCTCCTCTAGTCTGGGCATATTAAAAGCATCAAACTCCTAGTTAACACAACTTACCATTAATAGGGTACAAATGTTCCTGTAGACCACCATTTGGCATGAACTCATACACCAGCACTTTGTGATTACTATCTGAGCAATACCCAAGCAAAGCCAGCAGATAAGGAGATCGCAACCTACTTAGCATTTCCACCTACAATTGCATATCATTAGCACCCACTTCACATTTTAAATCAAATAACAAAGAAAATTCCCAAGTACTGTTTCCTATAACAGAAAAACAGGGAAGACGAATCAACAATGATTAATTAATCAGATAACTGTCAACTTCACACCTTTAAGAAAACAAATAAATTTAAAAAATTAAAATATAAAACTCAGTTACACAGAACTACATAGACCAAAAGTAAACAAGGTAAAATTGATCAAACCTCCACTTTAAATTCCTCCTCTCCCTGCTTTCCAGCCTGATCCATCAACTTAATTGCGACTTTACGCCCATCACTCAGCAGTCCTCGGTATACTAACCCAAACCCACCATGCCCAACCACATTTGACTTACTGAAACCACTGGTTGCAGAATGTAACTGCTTAAAGGTGAAAACCTGGAGCCCTTTCTCAGAACTAGCAACTTGGGGGTCTGGAAAGTTAGTAGTTTTGCTTTCATAATCGTCTCCTTCAAACAAATTCAATCAAAAAATAATAATTCTTAGTTGAATGCTCCTTTAATAACCAATCAAAGCTAGAAGTACTAATAATCAAACATTCCAAATGATTTCTCATCATGACAAGTACTCCTGTAAAATTAACTAAAAGTATTTTCAACCTTGGAACACTAAAGACCTTTTCTTTTATTACCCAATAATTAGAAAAAGAAAAAAAAAAAAGTAAATTTGAGCCCAAATATGAAAAGGGAAGAAGAAAGGTGAAAAGGGTAAGTGGGTTTTAGCCCAAAATGAAAAACGAAGAAGAAAGGAGAACAGGATAAGTGGGTTTTAGCCCAAAATGAAAAACCGAAGAAGAAAGGAAAAAGGGTAAGTGGCATTTGTGGTCCTTGGGCAAAAAAATGTTACATTTGGAAAGTTGGGCAACCAGAAAGTGAGATTTTTTCTCTTTTTTAAATTTTTTTTTTTCAATTTTCAGTTGTTTTAAATTCCTCCCATTTTTTTCATTTTATTTTTACCTCAGCAACGAAGAAGAGTGGAAGCTGAAGAGTGAGAAAAAGAGGTGATTTAAGTTTCATACTTCGATTGGGAGTAGTAGTAGTTCCTTTGGTACGAAAGAGAGGGTTAAGGATTAAATGAGGCTCACTTGAGCGGTTCTTCCCGAGCCTTGACACCTTGTTGCGGATATAGCAGTAGTAACTCAACGCCACTAGCAGGGAAGCCACCGCTACTGAAGCAACCACAACAATGGCCGCCAGTACCGCCCGCTCTTTCCTTCTGCACTCATCCTCAGCCTCCATTATTTTTCACTTTTGTTTTGAATCATAAAAAAGGTTTTTTTTTTTAAAAAAAAAAATAGTAAAAATCAAGATCAGAAACTAACCCTAACCCTAGAATGGGGCGATGGTGCTAGTAGATTGGTTGAGGAGAGAGAGAGGAGCAGCAAATTCTGAAGCTTCGAAATTTGGGAATTCTCTCTCTCACGCTCTCTGTCTTTCTCTGTTATTTGTGTATTGTCTTGTTGTTTTATGGCGCGGAGAACAGTCATAGACTCGGAGCGGGATTCTGCAATCAAGTACTCATAATTTATAGAATTTATCTTCATTCACCTCACTTCTCAATATTTCATGTTTAAGACCACTGATTAATGCTAATTGCAATATTTCCTCTCAATACTGCGAAAATATTAATTTTGAAAGTGAGAAATATTATTGAGCCGCTTCTCTTTAGAATCGGAATTTTTCTTCGCCCGTACAATTCCTCCGCCAATAATAGCTCTCTTCTATCAACAGGCGTCTCTCTTATCAGGCTAGAATGAGTATTTTACAATTTCTTTCCTGTTTTAGCAGTATTGTTAAATAATCATCCTACATACATAGAGAGGTAATTTTTCTCCTAGTTTTAGATCCAGGTAGTTTTGATGATATATAGTGATTTGTAGTGCTAATTTATGTTTTGTTATTTTATCCATCTAGATTTAGATTTATGATTGTTTTTTATTAAATATGTTCAGATCTGGATCGTATATAATATAGTATTTACCTTTTAGTGGTTATGTGACGAGAAACAAGAGACACTAAAAATGAATATTGAAGAGAGAGGTCACAACGAGCCAATTACTTAGATATAGAGCTCTATCAAAACACACACTAATGGCGATCTATATAAATCATCTTTTCATATGTCGATTTAACTAAGATTTCAATGTATAATTTTTTTCCAACGACTTTTATCAGTTTTTTATGACTATTTACTTTATAATAAAAAATTCTACGTTATTAATGAAAGCATTTTTTTTTAAAAAAAAAAAATGAGAAATATTATTAGGTGGTAACCCAATAACGGTTGTTGATGTCAAGTAGCTTGTTGTATCTTCTACCAAGGTTAGAGTCAAGGAAAAGAATTTGTGATGTTTTTATAGTTTTTTTTGTTAACACCAGGAAAGTAAAAAATAGAAAATGAAAGAGAAATTAGGTTAAATATGCTTTCTAATACCCTTATTTTGGCCCATATGCACAAGTTAAAAAACATTTGAAAAATATATTTGCGGACAAAAATACCCTTACTAATACCTAAGAGAAAATATGTTTCACTTTCAAATGAGTGTCTGTCATACTTTCCTTCGAAACTCCTCATTTTTCTCTCTCTCCAACTCTCTCTTTCGTCTCCTTCTCTGAAGAGCCAAGAACTCGTCGTGCCGTCTATCGTAAATCTCTCTCACTGTTGAGGATTACGTTGAGAAAAATGAGTCCCCAAAAGAAGGTAAGCAAAATGTGATTTGAGGGTTTTATTTTTTTGAATTTAGGGCATTTGTAGTAGAAGACGATTTAGAAATTTTTGGATGAAATTTTTGTATGACATAATTTTTTACTTCATTTCAAAAATTTTTCGATGCATTTTCAATTAATTTCATTAAAATTTCGATCATATTTCGAAGAGTATGGCTGAAAATAGTACCAGAAAATCACGTGAAATTCGACGTGTTTTCGATGGTATTTCGATAGTGTTTCGATTTACAAAGTCAAAATTTCGATACATTTTCGATGTTATTTCGACTGTGTTTCGATTTTATTTCGATGAGGTTTCGATGAATAGTGCTGAAATTTCGATATATTTTTGATGACATTTTAAAATAAAAAATAAGGTTGCTCTAAATTTTCGATGTTAGTTCGACTATTTTTTGATGACAGTTCGATGACCTTTTCTAGTAGCTAGAAGTTAATCTTTTTTCGACTATTTTCGATTAATTTTCGATTCCATTTCGACGTGCTCTATTTTTCGATGGACAATTTCGACCTCCTGGCTATTTGTTCTCATTTGAGATAGTTTCTGTAGGATTTTTCGATGACAATCGAAATGTCGTCGAAATCAAAATGATCGAAATTTCGATCACTTTTCGACCTATTTCGACGCGTTTTAACTATATTTCGACGTAATTTAGATGCTTTTGATATATGTTAAATTTGTAAAAATTTTGTCTAAATTACTTTATTCCTCTTTTACTGAACCAAAAATCAAAGCTCCTTGTACATTTTGGAGAACACTTTACTAGAAGGGTCACTATAAAAGGAACAACGGTGATGTCAAAGATTAAGGAGAGATTTGAGAAGTATGATTTGTTAGAGAGGGCAAAGCAGTGTCCGTTTAAATAGTTTTTTCTTGCTCTTCCAATGCAAGCATCAGGAGTACTTATACACTAACTACTGTTGAGGAAGGTGAAATCCAAAAACCCGGCAGAGTTGCAGTTTTTCATTGGGAATAGCAACTTGAGAGTCGGACTTGGTGAGTTTGCGTTAATAACGGCGTTAAACTTTGGCAAAGATCTAGACGTTGTGAAGTATATCTCAGACTTCATCGAAATATGGTCGAAATTACATCGAAAATTCGATGCTTATCGTGAGGCAGTCTTATTTTTTGAGAAATCCAGACTTTTGCAGATAATCTCAGACCCAGAAAACAAGTTTTAATGTATAAATTATGCTCGTAACATATCAAAACTCAGTTAAAAACCATTTCAAACAGTACCCATAACATTTGAACATATAAATTACATACCCATTTCGCAGATTTCCGTCCTCCGTCTTACCGCAAAGTCTTTTTTTTTTTTTTTCAACTTTTATCCTTTTTTTCTTTTCTGCTCTTAGAATTTCAGCTCCTTAGACAGTGTGATAACTTTAAGCATGAGATTACAGGAAAGATTGTGAGGATATAAATGGAGGAATAAGGAGCTAAAGCTAGGTTAAAGAGGAGCAGAGCGACATATACATTGTAAACCAATTATTAAGGGCAGAAGTGACATTTCAGGTGGGTGTATGCATATTTTTCAGAGTTTTATTGAGAGAAGCATATGTGCCAAAATATGCCTCTTATGATGCATATTTAACCTAATTTCTCAAATGGAAGGCATTACAAGCTAAAAAATGATACGAGTGGAGAAATTTTGGCCAATGCCCAGGAGAGTGTTACATCATCAAAATGAATTATAAAGACTTTAATGGTAGGCAAATAATTCTACTTAATCGGGGGAGCAATCCCTCTTAGACATGCCTCCATAAGCTCTTGGCATCATCATAGGAACCTTTATATGCCGAGGTATGTCCATTTTGAGCTACAGGCTACAGCCATTGACGTCGAAGTACTAAACACATTATCTCAGCTCTACGAAAGGCAGATAGATATATATTGAGCCCGTAATATGAAATAATCCCAACTATTTATACCGTAGGATTTGAACCTGAGCCCCGTCTCTTAGAAGCATGGAAATATTAGATGAAAAGATACTGTATTCTCGTGTATATGTAAAATGTGGATAATGTTAAATATATATCAATATCAGTAAAATATAAATAAAAAAATGAGCTAATATCGAGATATTTATAGATATTATCATAACAATATCGTCGATATTTTAAAATATCGACTGAAATACAAATTTTTTTTTCCAAATCATTTTTTTTTAAAAAAATAAAAAATGATAGTAAAAAATATAAATAAATCATAGTTTTCTTTCTATAATATATTGGCAAAGTTTTGGAATTCTTTGTATTCGATGAAGACCATAGTTGTAGAAATATTGGTCTTGGAATGGTACTTGGGCAATTGAGAAACAATTTAAAAAATAAAAAAATGTAAGAGCCAAGGAAGATTGGGTCAGATTGATGAAAATTATATTTCTACGAGTTTCGAATCAATAAACATAAGAATTGATCAAATTTCATATGAATATCATCGTGATTTTCATAATTACAATAGAGGATCTAGTCAGAACTACAAAAGCAAGATAATTTCTTTGACTATGAAATATTTATTCAATCTTATCCTCAATTAAAATTGAAATGTTCATATATATATATATATATATATATCCATCAAAATTTTTTATCAAGTTAGGTAAATTCAAATTACCACATTTATGAGTCTACTATTGGAAGCGACAACTTTGTAGGACATAATTACTTTGGTAGAATAATTTAGGAAAGATATTATTTAAACTAAGGTGGGAATTTCTCATATGATTTTCAACCTCATAAAATTATTCTATATTATCGTTGATTTTTATTTATTTTTAATATAATTTAGAACTAATTACAATTTGTAAGGTAATAATATGAAATGTATTAAATAAAATAGTATGATATGTATTTTAATTTTAATATTATTCTGTGAAACAAAATTTGATTATTTTTCTACTATATACGTATATTTTATTGTCTTATATATATTACAAATAAAAATTTTTAAAAAATAAAAATTAGTATAAATTATGCAATATTACTTGTTTTATCATTTCATAGAATTTCTCTTGAAAATTTTGAATTTTATGATAAATTTCGGTAATTTCTCAAAATATCTTCAATATTCATCGACATTATTTTTAAAATTAAACCTTGACGTCGATATGAACATTGAAATTTTAATTCTGTTCGGGGTGTAAGCTCAATGCCATTAGCTAACACCTTGGTGGTATTCTAACTCGTGCATTGCACATAACAAATATTTTCGGTCTATATGCCTATCATTTACATTAACTTGAAAGAAGTGCGCATATTCTTCTAACATTTTAGCCTCAAAAATACAACGCATATTCTGTTAAGATTTTCGGTATAAGTAAGCGAAGGGGTGTAAAAGTAAACAATTTAACGACAGGGGGCCAGATACAAATTAAATCAACGATTGACAAGTTGAGGCTAGACACCTGCTAACTAGCACGTACGACAGTTTTGATTGGACAGAACAAAACAAAATACGTGCTTTTTTTAAAATCGAAATTCACCTGCTACGATACGAAACGAACATTATTATACTAGTCACATTTTCTGAACGCTAATGCGACAGAACAAGCCCACTCCTCTATGTCTGCTAGGCTGCAACTGTAGTTGCAACGTACACTTACAGCTCCAACAAATCAGTACCAGAGAGGAACACAAAGCACAAAGTGCTTACGACTTTATGCTAGTGAATGAGTTTGGCTTAAGAATGATAATGGGGTTGAATTGGACAAATTAATTCGACCTTATATTTTTCACTTAAAATGTTCAGGAAATGCAGTTTTTATTGGGTAAATAAAGCTGTTTATCACTCTAAAAAATGGCATCATTCTTTTCGGCACATGAAAGTCCTTCATTGTGGGAAAAGTATAAAATGTTCATCGTTTACGAAAAAATATAAAATCAAATGAATCATATCAAGTGATATCTGATGCCACAATATAGCATTGATTATCCATTCAGGTAAATTCGTGTAAAATGACCTAGCAACAGTCTAACTATTCTCATTTCTTGCATGTGATTAAAGGCACTTAAAGAGGAAGAGAGAACAACGAATAGTCTCCCTTCCTAAAACAGAAAAGACAAAGAACTCAGTTAAACCTTGATCTACAATGAATTTGTAAGAGAGATCATTTAAGAGACGCTTTAATAACCAGCATACTAAAACAAAAGTACAAAATGCAAGCAAAACTCCATTTGTTCAAACGGTAATCCAAGGCCTAACTGTTTATTGATGTATAAAGCTCCGAGGGGGCAGGGGCAGTCGGTTGAAATTCAAAAACCCTTCATCCACGAGAGACACCTTTCTTTTAGTCGTTGAATGTATCTTTGGAAAGCACCCTCAGTTCCTAAACGGAAAAAACTTGAGAAGTAAAACAAATCAAATGTGGATCTACGCTGGAATTGTCAGCTCACATTGGAGACGGAGGCATCATTTAAGTTTGTTGTAGTGATCGGCAGCCTTGGATAGTGACTGTATTGATATAGGGAATCCAGGACCCATCTGCGCATGTCAGCAATGTGAAATGTTACTCGAAAAGTGGCTACACCTATTTGAAAGAGATGTACACACGCATCTGTAATAGCAAGGATTATGAGCTTACCGTGCTGCATATATGGAAGGAGTTTATATACCCTGCATATTTGGATGCTGCAGAATAAAAGCGGGAAGACACGTATCGTAAGTCCTTTCATCTGTTTTAATAATATTGTACTACGTCGACTATGCATTAGCCAACAAATAGATAGAAGTCCTTGTAAAGTGAACTATTCAACAAAGGACGGTGATGCTTGAGGTTGGAGTATAAAAAAACTGAAGAAGGGTAAACCAAGTTAAAAGGTTATCAAGAAATCCGGAGCTGAAAAGCTTCACTTAACAAGCAAATATAAATTGAGCATGGAAACTTGTAAGCTGTTGAGCAGCATTGAAGACTACCATTATACCATGTAAAAGTTCAATAAAAATTCGATTTTGCTCAGCACCTCTTCAGTTGCCATTTTAATCATATATCAGTCCCTTGACTGAGGAAGACAGCACTATATTCCTGCATCTGAAGCTCAATTATGATCGTTGGTCCAAAACATTGATTAATAATTTAATCGTTAATGAATTGCTATGACCTGATATCGTAAGTTCGAGCTACCCGGCTGTCAGGTTGTTCTATTACTGACTCTATCAGGCTGTTTCTTTAATAAAGTTTACAGTTGAACCCAAGTTAATAAAAAGCAAGTGAACTCATGAAAAGTTAAGCCCATGATTAGCATGCTGGCTCCTCCCAGCCCTAGGCATAAGTGTTGAGAGTTGAAAGAGACTAGCACGTAGAAGTGATGAACAAGGCTTTCAATATCATTTTTAGGCACCAAGAGATGTTTTCCTAATTTGGAGGCGAGTCGTATGCCTCAGTCTCAAATTCAAATTATAAAAAACTACAGAACTAAAAGTTTGTATCAAATTCATCATCAGAATAATTTCACAAGGACAAGGTCTTAACTTATAAAAAGGCACAAACAAACACACATACATCACAACTAAAACTTATAAGAGTTTATAAATATAAATTCGAATGTTCACATATCACAAATGCTAAATGAGAAGCCTATACTAGCAGCGGCTTTTTCTGTTTCGGGGTCTTTTTAGCTTGTGCTCTGCCTAAGTTTCAGGCTGCTGAAACTAATTCAAACCCAATTCAAAAAAACCTCATCCTACCCATTTTAAATCAGATTTTCTGGCGCATATGCCTTAAAGGCCCTTCGCCATCTGAGGCATGTGCCTCAACACTCCCTTGACTGCCTCACCTTGAGGCACACACCTCAAATGCTTTTGAAAACAATGGTGATGGTATTATGGGAACTTAAAGTTCAATGTATAGATAATTTATACTTATATGTCTCAGTTTATAAGGAATATCCAAGAATACAGCAATGTGTTTCACTCACCCTTTTTTAAGCCTTGAGGTTTGGCAAGCAAAAGAGCGTTCATGAATGCACCAATATTCTCACGTAGATAATCCTCTGAATAGCTCACCTGAATAGTAATGATACATGTCATCAAATAACAAGAAAAAGAATAAGAATAGTACTAACTTATTAACAAACAGACAGAAAGGAAGAAGCCTATAAGCACGTAAAAGTTGTCTCCAGCAGGCAACTCTTGGAAGGAGTATTTTAGAATAAGATAATGGTACCTTCCCAACTCCCATGTGGACAATTGATGTTTTGTCCATTTTAAATTCAGTATGACCTTGTCTTACTTTGTTCATTGCCTCCAAAACATCATTCGTCACAGTGCCTAGCTATACAAAGTGTTAGTACCAGCAATTAAGACTTCAATTATGTCACCATAAGATTTGTTAATTAAATAAGAGATGGAGGGTTGAACTCACTTTACGGTCAGGCCAAAGACCACGCTCTCTAAGAATCCTTGAAATCTGTAAACAAAGAGGACCCATCAATAACTGAAAAATCACTTAATTTACTAGTACAAAAGTACCAACACCATCAAAATTTCAGAAATCAGAAACCTTCCCCAAACGCAGAATCATTTCATTTGTTGCAAAACACTTGTCAACATTGAGCTTGTTACTGCCTGCAAATATTTAAGTGGTTTTAGATCTGTAAGCTAAATTGATTATAATTGAAAGCTTATACTCACCCAGTGTTCATAGAATGAATATCTAAGAAGTAAGAACATCTTATAACCCATTGACACAATAACATATTAAAAATCTGTTGGAAAGATCTATTCATCTAAGGGATCAAAAATTTCTCTGGCACAACAATTAAATTAAAAAATATATAGACGGAAGTTTGGTTTAGTACCAGCAACTTCTTCAACGAGTTCAGCACCACCAACAATATCAGCTCCAGCAGCTCTAGCTTCATCTGCAAGCTCCCCTTCGGCAAAAAAGGCAACCCTGACAACCTGAAAATTTACAATGTTTAGGCAACCAGCTGCAACCAAAGTAACAAATATTACAACCTCATGATTGTGCAATAGTTTAAGTGATGATACCTTCCCGCTACCATGAGGAAGAGTCATGTTACCACGAACTCCCCGTCCCTGCAGACCAATTATGATAGCAGGCCATGTAAATATACCAAATATATATATATATATACAATGTTATTTTTTTTCTATACATGGATGGACGAGAGACTCAATATCATGATAAAAGGAAATAAAAAAGAAGAAGAGAAAGAAATAAATCTATAGACCCCTCAAACAAACATGTCTAGGTGAATAACACCATGATGCAGCATACGTAAACATTGTAAGAAAATATGACTACGAAGAACCTACTGATAAAGTTTGAACTACTTATTCATAAGCCAAAATCATGCTGCCAATCATTTGATGGCACTACAAAATCTGGACACCAAATTTGACAACTATTTACAGAGACTAGAATATGAACCAAAACCATTATTGAAGACAAGCCATGATTAAAAAGAAATCTACAAATGTCTCGGCAATCACGGATACAGTTCATACCAATAAGAAGATAACTGAGTATTCAAACTCTAATAACAAGGAAAATGGACCTTGAATCAAATTCAAGGGAGAAGAGTTTACTGAAATAACTGGCTTCTTACCGCTCGCTTTGCATCAATACCCAATTTTACATGTGCTTCAACAGTTTCATCAAAATTGCACCTGGCACTAGCCTGAAAACTAGAAAACAAGATTAAGAGATTAGCAATGAGAACTATCTTTAGGATAAACGAAACTGTTGCCAAAGCATATTGAAAAAGTCGGAATCCAATTGGGAAACAATGAGGCTATTTTCTCTTACTTTTCTCGGAAACCAAACACACCTGGTGGATCAATCAACATGAAAAATAAAACGAAAGAAGGAAAAAGGAAAAACCTTTACACTGACCTTGACTTGCCGAATTGCTTCCATCAAATCAAGGACGGGTTTCCTCTCCTTCTTCTCGACCTTAATCAGCATCGGGAAAGGAGCCACCACTTTCTCCTCCTCCACAACTCTAAACACTCTCCTCCTCATCCGATTCTCCGCCTCGATCTGCTGCTTCTCCCTCTGCAATTCCTCGCTCTCACTCGCAGGCCGTTCGGCATTTTCGCCAGAGACCGAAACCTTATCTTCCGGCAAAGGCGCGGCGCGTGATGGGTACGAGACCGGCGTAATAGACGGCGCGTCCCTAATGAACCGGGCGTCCTCGCGGGTCCAGGTGGAGCGGGCATCCTGGCGAGGCGTCCAGAGGTGTTGCGGCGGAGGTGTCTGAGTCGGCTGAGGAGGCTCTTCTTCGGGCGGGGATGGGTCTTTGGGTTTGACGGCGTACGAAACGGGCTGGATTGGTACGGACCTCGGGGCCTTTGTTGGGGGTTCGGGTGCGGAAGGGTTTGGATCCGATTCGGATGGTGGTGGTGAGCAAAGGAATCTGTGAAAGCGGAGAGCTGGTGGAAGTGGGAGACGGTGGGAAGGTGTAGCTAGGTAATGGCGGCGAGCTTCCGAGAGGAGCCTATGGGCCGCCATGAAAAGCAGACGAGTGTGTGTGTGTGTGTGAGACCGAGTGAGTGAGAGTCGGGGTTTTGGGGGGTTTATGAGGTTTAAGGCCACGGATGCTTTTCCTATTTTCACCATAAATCAACTGACAGATGATGAGGCATTCTCAAAATGTGAGGCTTAAGAGAAAAAAAAAATAAAGAAAATATATTTTTGCCCGTTTGCTGTTTAGCACTAATAAACTGCATTGAATTCTATAAATTTTTGCCCCGCTTTATTTTTATTTTTATTTTTATTTTCCTAAAAAAAATGTCTAAATTTAGTGAATTTATTTTTCCCTTTTTCCGGAAGCAAAGATACAATTACTTGAAATATATTCAATAATATTCTTTAAGACGATTTTTATTTTTTATTTTTTGAAATGAAAGGTTGTTAACAGTAATCTGATGTGCCAACATTGTGTTTGTGTTTGCAAATGAACAAGTGTGTCAATTGACATTGAGGCTCTTGCACTCAATCTATGGTTTGGTGTGGAAGCTTCAATAGTATTCGGAGTGCGGGAAAAAGAAAAAGAAAAGGGCAGTAATGATATGATAAAGAGAGCGAGAGGGACTAGACTACTTTGTATTTTAACATGCAGTTATACGTAAAGTAACATATTCTTATACCGAGATGATTATAGTAGCAAAAAAGATTGTCCACGACTATATGAACGCTGCGTTAAACTCTTAACTCTCAATTTCCTTCTTGTCATCACGATGCCAATTGGCAACCAAAAAAAAAATTCAAATTTAACCTTTCCAAATTCCAACTACAGAAACATCATCGGCAATGTTAGCTCATAAAAAGCATTTGGATTCCTTTTTTTTTTTTGGCGTGTATAATTTTCCATCAGATATAACTAGAATTCCCCAATAGTAAATCAAGCATGTCATCAGGAGTCACGAGTGTTGTTCCACCCAGTATCAATTCTACATCGGGTCTTCCACTATCAGATAATGCCTCCTGAGCTTCACGTACCTTTTTATTCACAACAGAAACAAAATCAGCTTCCTTTTTCAACTGGATAGAAATAGTGTATAATAAGAAGAAAATTTCAATTGCTAGAAAATCAGCAGCAATGCAATGCAGCATTTGGCTAGGAGTATAGAAACAAATAAAAGAAAGCTCAAACAGTTGAAGAAATTCAGACCTCAAGGCCGTTGATGCCTCCGACGACAAAAACCAGGATGACATTTTGGTCCCCTAGACTTGGTTTTGCCTGGAAAGTTTAGCTAGCTTTCTTTAGCATGCTTGAACTATTGAAATACGATAAATGAAAGAAGTCATGGGAGTAAATCATGGAAGTAAAACTTTACCTGCCCAAGGCCAAATCTTCCAAACCCACTTTTAAAAAGTCGTCCCACAGTAGAGGAATGGTACTCCATCCCAGGAACATCATTCTTGCCCAAAACCTTTGTTAAAAGTTTATAAAGTAATCCTTTACTTGTGTAGGGATCTCCACCAAAATTAATGTTGGAAGCAATCGTTCCATCTCGCAATGGTTTATTCTTCCTCTTCCAATCGGATAATTTATGTAGGAATTTAAAAAGGTTATCAACCCTGTCACGTAATTCCAACTTCAGCTGCATATTACCATACAAGTCTTTGTTACTACTATCCTCCTCATCATCAGCATCTTCATCACCCCACTTACCCCATTGATCATCATCGATATCCAAGTGATCTGAAGACGCTTCTTTGTTTTCTTCTGATTTGACACTGTTAAGGTTGCCCTCAAGCTCTTCCATGAGACCATTGAGAAATTTCAGTTTTGCTACTCCTGGGTTTTCAAGAATTGCATCAACAATAGAATCTTTCAAGAGTTGCTCCTCTTGCCAAGAGAAAGGGCCATCAGGTCCAGATGTTGGGAAATTCTCACCAGCCAATATATATCCACTTATCATAAGGAGTAGGGCATCTTGAAATGAAAGTATAGCATCTGAGGCTTCTGCTTTTCCCTTCTTTTGTCCACCTGATCCCACAAAAGCACTTTTATTGATGAGATCACCAATTTGAGCCGCAAGCATCTGGCTAGTGTCTCCACCAGCACTTACACTCAATATTTTCTCAGCACTGATAAATGCATCCCATCTTGCAGAATTTGATTCATCAAGGGCAACCAGCGTAGCCGCTGCTAATTGAATAATTCCTTTATTTCTCACTAAACAAGACTGACTCTTGGCCAGGGCTTTAATCATGGCTTGCAACTCTGATTTTGTAGCGACACCAGGACGGGATTTAACATTCACAGTTATGTTTTCCCGGCGAATAGCTTCTTGAAGCCACTTCTTCACCAGTATTGATCCATCTCTTGTTCTTCTATCTAGTATTGCTTCCAAGTATGGAGTTCCACGAAAATTATCGGTGGAGACAAATGACCCATTCAGAAGCCCCACTTCAGAGTGAAGAGGCTCTTTCTTATGGATTTTGTTTCTGAGATTAGTCAAATCTACAATCTGAGAAGCTGAATTGCTGGAGTCCCACCCATGTAGAAACGCTTCAACACTTTCTAAGAGCCGGAAGTTATCTAATTCGCAGTCTTCTTCACTTAGAATTTTAGCAAGTGGTATATGAACATCAAGGGAAGCACGTTGAAGGCTAGAAGGGCCATTTTTTGGTTTGCTTTCTGAGCCTCTTATTTGCATGAAGGATTTTGTTCTCTCTCTTCTGTGCAAAGATGAAAACATACGATCAGTAAGTGAATCCCCATGACAGCATGGAGTAAGAAGATCAAGTGTGCGGTCAATGAGTAAAAGCCCCGCTGACCGTCTGCGTCGACCTACATCATAAAGGCTCGACATGTCTGTCAAAATTTTTCCTATGGTTTTTGAAAGATCACCGAGGGAAAATATTTCCATTTTCAAATCCATCTGCAAAATAAGAAAAAAAGACTTCGAGGTCAAGATAGAGTGAACAACTAAAACAATCAGCACAAAAAGCACAAGGAATTATCAGTCAAGGTGGGAGGGGAGCTGGAAGATTCGTGTCCATATGATATAATCTAGAAGTAATTACGAAAATGTTCTGATTCTTCACTAGAGTTACTAGTTTAAACTACTATGGGCTTACTTGGTTATAATCTTATTTTTTTTGTTTCTAAAAGTGTAATAAACAGTGGACATAGTCTCAAGAAACAAAAAACAATAAGAACTATCATTTCACTTTCGAAAGCAAAGAGACAAAAAACAAAAGACGAAAATGTTACTAAGCGGGCCAACATATGCACAAGCATCGCCAGAAAAACTATATAGCAGTTCAATCAAGGCATAAAAAAAGTTTTCCTTTTAAGCCGTGGAAATACTGTTAACTTTTCTATTTGGAATCATACAGAACTCTTAAAGGATTATATCATGGATAAAGAAAAATAATTCATAAAATTTTGGTTACTCAACTGACAACACAGTGAAAGGTTCTGGCCATTTTTTTAAAACATATGCCATTTTATCAAAACTCATTTTCAAAAGGTCCATTTCACCTAGTTTCTCGCTTTTTTATATGGCAACTTGGAATTTATACCAAACTTAAAAGGGCTAAAGAAAATAAATCTAAATGGTAAAGATAAATATATATGTTAAAACGGTAAGAAGTAGAAAATTTTAAAAGACGAAAATGGGAAAGCAAAACGTGTACACATGTTCACATTGCATCGCAGTTATTACCTTGGCAACAAGATGGTAAAGAAAATTTGCAGTAAGAGTTGCTCCAGGAGGAGTATCATCACCATCATAAGGTGATCCAGTACTTAAGGGAGGCAATCCTGGACTAAAGGCATCCTCATGTTCAACTGATAAGTATGCTTCAGCCATTGATCCCTCTGAAGGTAAAACAAAGACTCTCGGTGAAAGAGGACACAAAATCAATGGGAAGTGATGTACAGAAACAACCAACTTTTGTCCTAAATCTTCTGTGCCTTCTATCAGATTATCTTTGTAAAATGCTCTTCCACTGGGACTGGCATCAAGGTGGCCCTCTTCACTGGAAGTGAGTTGTGACCATCCTTCTTCTTCAGAGGTCAAATTCAAATTCTCCTTTAAGTTTACACGTTCAAGCTTCTTGGACTTTGCGACATATTTCTTAGCATGTTCTTCATAATCTTGGACAAGCAAGGATTCATATTCATGAAATGCATCTGGTCCTAGAGGTGAATCAGGGTATGCTGAATGACCTATCTGCAATTAACAAAACATTTGACAAGATTAAAATGAAACACACTCAACTGTTGGTGCTGCTGCATTAATGTCTTCTGAGTACATTGTTTAAAGGGATATAACTCTGTAGTTAAAGGGATACAATCCTGAATTTAAATACGTACAAATAAAACTTAACATTTGAATGCAAGCCTGAAGATTCATTACAGTTAATCACCAACAGTACACGCAACCAAAAATATATGCTTAAAGAATCAAGTAATTTCATGTCCTCCCCTGTCAGGGAAGAGAAAGAACACAGTATTCTAGGGGAAAAAGCCTAATAGTATATTGGGATAAAGAGGAGTATATGTACTGCGGACAACTCAAAACATTTTATGAAAGGATAGGAATTTGCATACTGCAAAAATAGCAACTTTATTCCATTTTCCCACCACCCAACCCTACTTTTTTGGGGAAGTGGAATTTATGAAGTCCTCCATTAATCTATATTTTAGGCGAATTCAAAATATGAAATGAAGATTAAAACTATTAAATCAAAGGATACTTGATGGTTGGAAAAAAGTAAAATAAGCACTAGCCGAAAAACTCTTTTAAAGAAGCACCTCTGAGATAGATGTGAATATAGTACAATGACGAACACCTTGGTGTGTGCTTAGGCAACGTAAAACATATCGATGTGCATCACTAAGTAGACGAGATGTAATGACCACAATTTTTCTTCCAGGATCAGAACTGGAGTTCCAATCAGCCACCTACAAAAGAAGTTATAATGTATGATAGAAAAGTAATATAAGAGGTACCGGACTTGAATGAAAAAGCTAAGTGCACAATGTAACAACAGTTCTGCCTTGTAGAGGAATAGGGAACCTTAAAACGATTTCAGTGTTATATTGCTCAAGATTGAATTCTACTAGTGTAAACTCTATTCATCTTCTTTTTTGTAATAATAAGAGTGAAACTAAAGGGCAGGGAAGTGCAGATTACGAGTATATGGAAGAAAATTTACAGCTTGACTTGTAACAAAAGAATTGATGACCTAATGCCATGCATCTGGATAATGTTGTGCAGTCACTAATGGAAGTGTGGATATGCTTGTCTAGAGTTAAAAGCAAAAAGATGAAAAGCGAAAAAATCCAAAACAAAGCTTATGGCGACATTAAAATATATATATATATATATATATATATATATACCAGATCAAAGGAACACATGTTTTCCAGACTGCAAACGGCACGTGCACCAAGGTCCAATAATACAGGAAATGCCCCCATAAATTGGAAACTCTCTGTAGATCCAGCATCAAGGTAAACAACGGCGCCATCAATATGCTCTGATATCTATATGCAGAAAAGTAAAGAGTTAATCAAGGACACAACACACTAGAAATTATGTCGGCCAGATGAGCATGGCTACGTACAACCAGAGGAAATTCTATATAACTCGAACGAATAAGTGTCATGCGGATAACAGGTTGATTGGAGATGAAAAGATTGCAGAACATCTAGATTTAGCACCTTCTTCTGTGTTTTTCAAGCTACTTCTAACCCATTTTTGCAATAGATTTCAGAAATCAACAATGCATGCTTATAGTAGTATCACTGTAATAAGTGGAGTACTGAACATGGTGTTCTCGCAAAACAACGCATAAGATGCCAAGAACAAAAGCCTGCATCATATGATGCCTAACAATTCAAGGTTAACAGTCTAAAATACCATTAACAAGATTCTAAGACTTGAAGCAATAAATTAAAATGTCCTGCAACCACAAGCATCATGGTACATTGAAAAACCACTAGTTATGACAACATCACCTTTTCTCCACCATATCCATTTAATACCATTTGTGCGAAAATAAAATACCAGGAATCTATCAATACTAGTGATATCATCAAAATAAAATTGCTTGGAATTTCAATGAGTTAAAAAGTATAGGATTTTTACCTGGCGAAGGGAGTCGAGGCACGTTTTGGTGACGTCAACTAAAGCCATTTTTTTAGGGGCGGCGAAGAATTTTCAATTAGAGTTGTAACATCAATCTAGATAAGAATCTCTACATGAATTTACTCCAATTTGCCCACATAAATGTACCAACACAACAAGCTCATCTTGCAGATACAGAAAGCAAAAATAAATAAATAACTTCGATAAAAAATATTATGATGTGGTTGAATTTGGAAAAATTTACATATAATCTGCTTGATCTCTACTGAATGCTATTATTACCGTAAAACCAAATGAATTCAATTTTAAATTGTGTGCACTTTCTCGAGAAACAAACAGCTAAAATTGCAACGAAAAATTCCATGATTAGAGTGTGCATGAGACTACCTCAAGAGGTAAAAGTTGGATTCGCCGATCGTCGAATTGGCGACAACGGGAAATTGGAGTTTGAGGCTTCTGAGTCCTGAGTCGGACTCTTTCTTTCCGGCTCAAAAAGGCATGGACTGAGCTTCCAAACTGCGCCCAATGTTTTGGGCTTAGCACCGGAGAAATCGACACGGATACAGGCTTGAAATGACTCTTCCAAGAATATTTGTTAGAAATGTCATTGTTTCTAGATCAAATTGCCAAATAGCCATTTCTTACACCTATTTAATATAAAAGACGGACGTTTTATAATTTTATTTTGATACACGACCGTTTTTCAGTTAATATATATTTTTTAAAATAATTTAAATTTATACAAGATAAATCAATTTTTTTTAAAAAATAAATTAATATATTTTGATATATTAAATATGCAAATGGCCAATTTTTCAAAACAATTTCGAAATGCAGACATTGTTTATGTTTGAAAAGGGGTCATTTTTTTAAATAGTGATCCAAAATTCTACCGTTCAGCTTAAAAGCGCCTTTTCAAATTTTTATTGAACGATGGCCTTTTCTCACGAAAGACCCTTTTTTTTTTGAGAAATTTATGCCTGGTACCTTTTTTGTAAACTTTTTTCATAAATATCTGTTTTTAATTTTTCTTTTAAAAATATCCATTTTGTGGTCCACATTTTATTTGTAAAATATGAGTGGCCCATATTTATAATATAGATTTTATCCATAAGGTATATATTTTATGTGTAAAATATGAACGATATATATTTTAAAATGTGTGTCAATTTTTAGTGTAACTTTCATTCATGAAATGCAGATATCACTGTGTATATTTAATGCATAAAATACCGTAATATATATTTCATGTGTAAAATAGTGATGGTCTATATTTCTCTAAAAAAATATATAAAATAGATATTTATGAAATAAAATAAGAAAAGGGTATTTATGAAAATATAGTTTAAAAAACAGGTATCTATAAACTTTTTCTTTTTTTTTTTTTTGAAAAGTACGAGAGACTTTTAGTTGTCTCCTTTGTTGGACTTTTTAAATAATAAAAGGGCTTCTTATAAAACTCTTAGCCCAAAGTACAAGAAATTGAAAAATCGATTGAATTTTCTGAAAAATCCTAATTAAGAAAAATATCACTTTTTAAATGAGTTTTAGAAAAATAGCATTTCTAATAAATATTTACAAAAAATACAACTTGTTTTTAAAAAAAATTGGTATTTTTCAATAGTTCGAGTTAATCAGTTAAGTTACTTAGAGTAACTAATTAGTTACTATAAATATTTCACCAGTTAATAAAAGTGGTATATTTTAATTCGAAAATTCCATAAAAAAAATCAAATTTTCTCATAACAAAATCTTGCATTCATTAAGGCCGAAGAAAACATGATAGACATACATATGCTAGAATTCTATTATTTAGAGGAGTGCGTATAATACTTTTTTCCCCCCTTTTTTTTCCCTCTTTAAATACTTTCCAAATTCAATATTTGATATATAGAAAATAGAATGATACTAACGCCTATATAGCACATTGATGCTTAGCACCACAACTACAACACAGATGATGGAGCCATATGAAAATACATTGATGTAGGCCTCACTTTTAATATTAATATTATTGCGTTGTGCTATGAAGCTCAAATGCCATTTAGTATTCCTCACATGTATAACCTCTAAGTACTAAGTTTTCATTAATCCTCTGTATACGACTTATAATTAGATGTTGAGAATTTTTTGTTTATTTTTTTTTTTCTAAACAAGATCTGAACAACATGCCTTTTATTCAATATGAATATATATATAGTAAAATTATTTTTTTTTAACAAAAAGTTAAGATTTAACTAATGGTCTCCACTTATTATAAATTTGAAAAAAATACCTATTACTACTCAATTCCTACCTCACCTCATTAGGGATAATATGTTTTCATGTTTACTCCCAATGTGACTTGAATTTAGGATCGAAATCCTAAGTAATAAGTGCTCTTACCACTTGAGTCAACCCACTTTGTCATATAGTACGATTATTTTAGTTAGCGATGGAGCAATGATTAATTGTAGTTGATGCAATTTTTTTTTCCTAATTTAATACTAACAAGAAAGTATCTCAAATTTCATAATAGCAATAAAATGTCAAAAAAAAAAATTTGATATGCAAAACAAAACCATGTTTATAAATTTTCAATTTAAAAGATTTCTGTACAAATCTGAATACAGAATCTATAAAAAGAAGTTGTAATTATGAAATTTCTATTAATGACTTATCTATAATTTTTCAATACTTTAAAATTTAAGCAGGTTAAAAAAAAATTATACCTAAAATGGTCCATTAGACATCGAAGCTCAAAAAAACCCAACAAAAAAAAGAAGGAAAATTAGTGAAAAAAAAATGAGCAAATTTCCATAATATTTGATATAAATGAGAGAAAAATGAATAAAAAGACAAAGATACATCAACTTATAATTATATACTTGTTGATTTAGTTTTATTGAGTAGAAGTACTAACAAGTTTCCTCTTGAAAGTTTCCATTTGCTAGGAAAGAGTAGTCAGGAGTCTGTTATGATTCTGTTAGAGAAGTTTATATAACTAATATTCTGTTAGTTAGTTTAGCTATAGACTCTGCTTTATGATCTATAAATACTAGTTATGTATCTTAGCTCATTCATTTAATAATACCAGTATTCATTTTCTCTCAAATCTAGTTTTTTTAATCATGGTATCAGAGTAAGGTTAGAGAGTTTAGAGTCGAGAGTTTTTGTCTTCGTTTTCTTTGAAGGACGATACTGGCTCAACAACGGCGGATACTAGTACAACAATGGCGGTTTCACAGAAATTTTCTCCAATTACATTCAATCATTCACTTGCAGTTAAGCCGGTTATGGCTACTGTTAAAGGTCATGGGCTGCAACATTATCTGATCTGGACTAAAGCTTCTCCTGCAAAATTTCTCAATGAAGAAGATGTAGTTCTAAATAAGCTGAATCAAGATTTTTTAAAAATTGGGAGCAACAAGATAGTTTACTTGTTGAGTGGCTTCTCTCATCAAATGGCTGTGATGATTTTAACTCAAATGGTGGGCAAAGAAATTTCGATGGAGATCTAGGTAGCGTTGGAGCTTATCTTCAGAGCTCAGAGTCAAGCTAAGATCCTTTGGTACAAGATTCAACTTCAGAATGTCAAGAAAGCGTTATCTTTCTATCTCTAAGTATCTTCTTAAGATAAAAAATCTGGTTGATATGCTTATCTATGTTGGGTCTATGGTCTCAGAATCAGATCATGTTACTGTGATTCTTAATGGTTTACCTGCTGATTATGACTCTTTTGTGGTCTCTATTACTACTCGTTCTGAGCCTTGTGGTGTTTAGCAAGTTAGGTCACTTTTGTTAGCTCATAAGTCACGAATTGAAAAACACCATCAAGACTTAGATTTAGCACAGAATGTTGCCAATCTAGCTATGAATAATAATGGTCAGCCCAGAGGTAATTTCAATGGTCACAGAGGTGGTTATCAAGGACAGGGTCAAGGTAATTGCTATCAGAATAATAATGGTTTCTCTCAATATGATAAAAGAGGTGGTAGATGAAATGGAAGAGGTTTTGGCAGAGGCAGAGGACGAAATCCCAATTTTGCTTATAGCAACCGCAGTGTCAACTTTGTGGAAAGTTTGGGCATACTGTCCTCAATTGTTTTTGTCGTTTTGATCAGTCATATCAGGGTCCAGGAGCAGGTTTTGGCAATTCTCAACAAATTTCAGCCATGCTAGTAGTGCCTGATTTTCAGATAGATCCAAATTGTTATCCTGACTCAGGTGCCACGAATCACTTGTCCCCAGATGAGAACAATCTTATGGCCAAGAATGAGTTCTATAGTACAGAAAAGATACACATGGGCAATGGAGCAGGTTTGTTAATCAAACATATTGGTCAATCTCATTTTTCTTCTAGAGATAAAACAAGATTACTCTATTTGAATTATTTACTACATGTCCCAAATATAACCAAGAATCTGATTAGTGTGTCAAAGTTTGCTAAAGATAACAAGTGTTTCTTTGAATTTCATCCATCTGCTTGTTTTTAAGGATCTAGCAACGCAATTAATACAACTAAACAATTCCGTTGGAAGGGAAACTTAGAGGTGGTCTTTATGCTTTTAATCAAGGTCAACTCAGAGAAATAGCAATTCTGAAAGATTTGAAGGCTAAGCAAAGTGGCCAACAACTGAAGATATAATCTACGGTTCTAGTAGCAGTAAGTGTTAGCAGCAGACTTTATACTTAGCTTCAGTTCCTTCATCTGATGTCCGTAATAGTAGTATAGATAATAAAGATTGTACTCTTTCTCATAGAAGAAGTAATTTGTTTGATTTGTGGCATTCAAGGCTTGGCCATCCATCTAAGAAGGTGGTTAAACATGTACTCAATAAATATAATCTTCATCATATTAATGAAATTGCTCCAAGTTTTTTTTCAGCTTGTCACTTGGCAAACAACATAAGTTTTCCTTTCCAACTTGTGACATTGTGTATGAATATCCATTTCAATTGGTCTATACTGATCTATGTAATCCAACACCTATTCAATCATCCAGTGGGTATCGGTACTATACATTCGTTTTGTTGACGTATACTCAAGGTTCACTTGGATCTACATGTTGAGGAATAACTCTGATGCTTTGAAAACCTTTACGAATTTTGAAAGTAATGTTGAACTACAACGTGGGTGTAAGATAAGGGCTGTGCAATCAGATTGGGGAGGAGAGTATAGAGTTTTTACTGATTTGTTGAAGAGTTTTGGAATTTATCATATTCATCCTTGTCCTAAAACCCACGAATAAAATGGTATTGCTGAACGCAAATACATGCACATTGTAGAAAATGGCTTCGCAATGCTTGCAAAGGCTAAAATGCCGTTAAAATACTGGGATGAGTCATATAGAATTGTAATGTATCTCATAAATCGATTACCTACTGCTAGTCTAAATAATAAAATCCCACTGGAGTTACTGTTTCATAAACAACCTGATTACAATGTTCTCAGAGTATTTGGTTCAACATGCCATCCAAACCTCAGACCATACAATAAACACAAGATGCATTTCAGATCAACAATGTGCACTTTTTTAGACTACAACCTAAACTATAAAGGTTGTAAATGTATAAACAGCTCAAAAAGAATATATATATATCTCGAGAGCTGTGTTATTTGATGAAGATAGTTTTCCTCTTGAGAAACAGGACAAGTCTGTGAGCTTAGGTACTACTCCTTTATCTAAATCACTTGTCACTTCTAACATACCTTTGTTATCTCATAAGTGTTAGGATTAAGATCAATGTAGTATACCTATTCTAGTATCTACAGCACCCACACCTAGTACCACTACTTCTAATATTGGTCTAAGTGTCGATATGCAACATACTAGATAACACCATAAACAGTAGTTCTACTGCTACTTTTAATGGCTCTGGTTCAATTGACAAAGAGCCTAGTCTTGTTGTGAATGAGACTATTTCAGATTTAGAGTCTGATAAAGTACATCATGAGTTGTAATCTGAAATTCTACCAATAGCTGCAGCTATTACTAATCATCACAAGATGGCGACAAGGTCAAAGAGTGGGATTTTTAAGCCACGAGTACTGCTAACTACTTTGAACCAAGTTCAGTTGAAGAAGCTTTACACGATGAGAATTGGAAGAAAGCAATGTTCGATGAGTATTTTGCTTTACTAAGAAACAATACCTAGTCTTTACAAGAGTAACAACTTGGAAGGAAGCCAATTGGGTGTAAGTGGGTATTTAAACTAAAAGAAAATCTGGAACAATAAAGAGGCACAAAGCTAGACTAGTAGCAAAGGGGTTTCATCAGGTTGTTAATGAGACATTCAGTCCAGTTGTAAAGCCAAAAACTATCATGACTGTTCTCACTTTAGCCTTAGCTAGAGATTGGGAAGTAAGGCAACTTGATGTAAATAATGCATTCTTGAATGGAGAATTACAAGAAGTTTATATGGGACAACTTCTGGGATTTATAGATACTCTCATTTGGTTTGTAGATTGCTCTTTATAGACTGAAACAAGCTCCAAGAGCTTGGTTTGAGAGACTTCATTATGCTCTAGTTCATTTTGGGTTTAAATCATCAAAGTCTGACCAGTCTTTGTTTTTGCGGATTACTGATCAATATACTGTCTTCTTATTGGTTTATGTTGATGATATTCTCATGTAGGCAACAACAAGGAAGTAATTACTCACCTCATCAATGACTTGGAACAAAGAATTTGCTCTTAAAGATCTGGGAATAGTCAATTATTTTCTGCGCATTCAAGTAAAGCGTGGTATTGGTCTTATGCATCTTTCACAAAAGAAGTATGTCACAGATCTACTTGTAAGAGCTAACATGCGAGGGGTTTATGGCTCTACTACTCCTATAAACTAGTGGACTAAAACTATCAGCCAAAGATAGAGAACTTATTGAAGATCCTCAACTTTACAGGAGTATAGTAGGAGCTCTGCAATATGTTATAATCACAAGACCAGAACTTGCTTACATTGTAAATAAGGTATGCTAGTTCGTGCAAAATCCAAGAGAATGTCACTGGAAAGTAGCTAAAAGAATATTGAAATATCTGAGGAAAACTATGGATCATGGACTAGTCCTAAAGAAAACAACTGAATTGAAGCTTGTGGGATTTTGTGATGCTAATTAGGCCACTGATCCTGACGACAGAAGGTCAACCTCAGATTATTGTTTGTATTTTGGAGACAATCTGATCAGTTGGCACTCCCAAAGGAACAACATACAGTGTCAAGGAGCAGCACAGAGGTAGAATATAGAAGTCTTGCTAATCGGGTGGCAGAAATAACGCGGTTGCAATCTGTTATGAGCGGGTTACAAGTAAAGTTATCATCGGTTCCAACAGTGTGGGGTGATAACTTAAGTACTGTGATGCTATTAGTAAATCCAGTTCTTCATGCCAGATGCAAATATATAGAGCTTGACTTATATTTTGTTAGAGAAAAAAGTTTCACTGAAACAGATTGTGGTCAAGTATGTTCCTTCGATTGATCAAGTTGTTGACGTCTTTACTAAAGCTGTTTCTAGTTCTCAATTCTATTCTTTCAGAGACAAACTTAAGGCAGAGAAAGCTCCCACATGAATTTGAGGGGGCATATTAGGAAAGAGTAGTTAGAAATCTGTTACGATTCTATTGGAGAAGTTAGCTATGTAACTAATATTCTATTAGTTAGTTTAGATATAGACCCTGCTTTATGATCTATAAATACTAATTCTGTATCTTAGCTTATTTATTCAGTAATACCAATATTTATTTTCTGCCAAATCTAGTTTTTTTTATCACCACTCGACCAAGAAAAAAAAAGAAAAAGAAGAAGACAAATTACGGCATGAATCATTGAAAGAATGATAAATCTCATAAATACAAATTAAGAACTAATATGATTTTAATTAAAAATATATAAAAAATCCATACGTTAATGATAATGTACTTATTTCTCAATTTTGATTGATAAAAATGTAAGCCTCTTATCATCCCCATGTCTACTTTTCCTACCATATTTCTAAAATCACACTCTTAATTAAAATTCAAAGCTTATTTACTACTCTGGACGCCCCTATTTTTTTCCTAAATTATACCTTACATCTAATTTTTTTCCAAACTCTTCACACAACTCTTTCGTGCTTTCTCTATTTATACCCATATTCATCGTCTTACTTTTTTCTTTTTCAATCTTCTTAGTCCTCATTTACCTTTACAAATTTATGAATAAATAAATCTCATATCAATATATAAATAAAATTTTTGTTGCATGCTTTTTTGAGAGAGGGGAAACCATCTTTCCATTATACACCCCAAATTTATTTTGAATATATGGCTCTAAGAGTAATACTAGACACAAAATATACACACAAGATATGTATATAATAATGTGTCGTTAATTTTAACGTCTATAATTTTTGAAATAAGACCCTAACATGTATATGAGTAGCTCAAAATACATGACTATGTATATAATATGTATCTCTAGAATTACTTATGGCTCTAATGCAATCATAATTTCTTTGAACAGCCAACATAATCGATTATCTGATATGATAGAATATGGAAAAATAAATATAATATGGCCAGGTTGTTAATGGTGGCTAATGTGATAATCAAATACATAAAGTGCAAAAAGAAGAGGGAAAAAAAAAACACTACATTACTTGGAATACAATAAGTTATATACCATCTTAAAGAGAATAAGGGTTCAGATGAACTATGTTTAGGAAAGAAGTAAGAGCTTTTTTTTTTTTTTTTTGTTTGTTTTCGTTTAAAGACATGTTTAAAAGTAATTATATGCCGGGTCTTTTTAGTAACTAAAGAAATATTAAAAAGTGGACACTAGGTGACAATAAACTAATCCTTTTATAAAAATAGACATTTAAAATTTTGATTATACTTAGAGTCCTAAATGGATAAAATTGTCAATTCCGAACTTTTATGTTATAATGTTTGGAGGAAAAAATTTTAGTGGACGCAAAGTATGAACTTTCTCCTTTATTTTACATCCAAAATACGAATAGATAATTAAGTGGGGAACATCCAATATTTGTTTTTTTAAAAAATCTATCTATAGTTATTTCTTTAGTTGTTGGATTAACTATAAAATAAATCATATTATTTAATATTTTTTTCTCTCTATTTTTTACAAAAACATATACAATAAATTTTAATTAATGAAAACAATAACTATTAGAAAAAAAACTATGAAAACAATAACTATTAGAAAAAAAACTATCCTTTTGTCTACTAGAATAAAATAAAATAAAAAGGAAGCCAATAAATACTTAACGATAACATAAATATTCGAAGATCAAGGCAAATGAATTGTAATAATAATAATACAATAGCGAGACTACAAAAAAAAAAATCAAATAATATTATAAGCATGCTATTATGTCTAATATTATATGATGTGTGACTCTCTGTACTCCTACTAAAATTATAATTCAATACATAACTATCACATACAAATATTTTTTAACAAATAGATACATCATTGTCATGGCAACACTGGCCACCGTATCATTCCTAAAGAAGAATCTCATCCCAACGTTATCTTATCTTAATGAAAAAAAGTTAAAAAAGCACCACAATCACACACTGATCATCAAAAAGAGCAACAGTCAACGCTCAAAAGAGGTCTTTTTCGGACTTTACTCTCTAGCTATCTTTTTCCTGTTGTGTCGTCCATGGAGATCAGTACCGGCCGAGGAGAAACCGACTCACCAAAATGGGAAGAACTCCTCGGAAGCCAAAACTGGCAAAACCTTCTGGCCCCACTCAACCTCTCCCTGCGACAACTCATCCTCCGCTGCGGCGACTTCTGCCAAGCCACATACGACGCCTTCAACAATGACCAGAACTCCAAGTACTGCGGCTCCAGCCGCTATGGCAAAGCCTCCTTCTTTCGCAAAGTCATGCTCGAAGATGACACCAACTACAGCGTCGTTTCCTTCCTCTACGCCACCGCTCGCGTCAGCGTCCCCGAGGCCATCTTGCTCCACTCCCTGTCCCGCGAGTCCTGGGACCGCGAGTCTAACTGGATCGGCTACGTGGCCGTCACCGCCGACCACGTCAGCAGAGCCCTCGGGCGCCGCGAGATCTACGTGGCGTGGCGCGGCACGACCCGGAACTACGAGTGGGTTAACGTCTTAGGAGCCGAACTCGAGTCGGCCGAGTCGTTGCTGAGTCCAAATACTAACAATAAGCACCACCAACTCGGCAGAAACGACAGCAGTTCCAGCAGCGACAGCGAAAACGACGACGAAAGTATCCCCAAAGTCATGAGGGGTTGGCTCACCATCTACGTATCCGACGACCCGAAATCGCCGTTTGTCAAGTCGAGCGCGAGAGTTCAACTCTTGGCGAAAATCAAAGAGTTGAGAGACAAATACAAAGGCGAGAAGTTGAGCGTAGTCATGACGGGGCACAGTCTCGGAGCGAGCTTATCGATCCTAAGCGCCTTCGACTTGGTCGAAAACGAGTTTTCGGACATACCGGTCGCGGCGTTCGTCTTCGGGAGTCCACAGATAGGCAACAAGGCCTTCAGGCAGAGGATGGAACGCCACCCAAACCTTAAGGTTCTACACGTAAGGAACAAGATCGATCTGATACCGCACTATCCGGGGAGGCTGTTGGGGTACGTGGACGCGGGTACGGAGCTCGTGATCGACACGCGCAGGTCTCCGAGCCTGAAGGAGTCGAAGAACCCGAGCGACTGGCACAACTTGCAGGGGATGCTACACGTGGTGGCGGGTTGGAGCGGGGAAGAGGAGGAGTTTGAGGTGAAGGTGAAGAGGAGCTTGGCGCTGGTGAACAAGTCCTCGGGGTTTCTCAAGGAGGAGTGCTTGGTGCCGGAGTCATGGTGGGTGGAGAAGAATAAAGGGATGGTGGTCGATGAAAAAAGTGGGCGGTGGGCTTTGGCTACCCCGGCGGATGAGGACCTGCCTGTTCCTGAATATTGAATGGTGGGTCCCGCCCATGTACTTATTGGTGGTGATTGAAAGTCATGTTATTATACTTACATTAATGTGGTATCTTCGATCTATATCAACTTCACTAGTCTGTTGTCCAAAGTATATATATATATAAATGCTAGCCTTAGCTTGTTTTTTTTGGTCTCATTATTACCTCACTCATCAACTAAAACCATATTATATCATTTTTGATCAGTCCTATTTTAACAACTTCCCGCAAAAGTGATGCAGTGTTATTTGATTATTCGGCTGAATTTGGACCTACTAAATGTCCGATTTTTATATGCTACAATAAAATGGAAGGTATATTAAGATATATATATATATATATATATATATATATATATACACTAATTGGGTAGGTATTGTTTTTAATATTATTTTACTAAATAAAAATTTATTATAATAAAATGTAAAAAAAAGGAGAAATAGCATTAATGATTACATTTTTTTATATATCTTGTCGGATGATTCAATGATTTAAAAAAGATCTATATAGTTAAAAAAAAGTTTATTGGATTGATAATTATATATATATATATATATACTATGTATTAAACTTATATAAGTGTAAAATATGATGTATAAAAATTAAGTTACTTAATATATAACCTGGTATCTATAAGTAGGTTATCAAATGTTAAAATATATATATTCAAATATTTAAATGTGAAAAAATGGACAATTATAGAAAAGAAAAGTAAGAAAAAAAGGACAGACTCCTATTTCCCTCTGAAAAATTGGGCGATGACCTCTGTTCCTCTGTGTAAGGTTACTCCCCTTGATTTATTGATAAGAACCCAATTCATATTCTATTGGGGTAGGATTTAGGTGGGTTTTACTGTTAAGGAGGCTATGACACACTTATGTTAGCACAAATTTTACGTATATATATATATATATTGAAAGTGACGTATAATTTATTATGTACATAAAAAAAAGTCAAGTGAAACCAAATACTAAAATAATTGTATAACATCATCAACATTGTGCAAAACAAGTCAATCAAAATTTTTTTTTGAAGACTAATAATAATGAATAATGGTAACCACTACGTACGTAATAGTTCTGTCTACACACACAAGAAATATGAGATGAACATTAGCAGTAATGATGGATAAGTTGTTCTGCTTTATATCAACTTGCTTTATTTAATTCCCTACCTTTTCTTTTATAGTGAAGTCTTATCTTTCTTCTATTAGCCGAAATGTTGCTTTTCTTGTTCTTTGAATTATATCCTAATGTTTCGTGATTTTGGTACGTGTACTAACGCGTCCTACGTGTATTTGAGTGATTTTTTTTTTTTTTTGCAAAAGAAGCTAAAATTCATATTTGATACAGACGTGGTCCGTATAATCTTGAAAAAAGATTATAATTGAACTTTTCACCAATTAGTAATGGATAATACTAGTGTGTTACCTGTCAAATCTCCTTAATAGAAAGGTCGTTAGTGATGCATTTAATAAAGTATTCTAGTGAACTAGTAGTAAATAAATGATAAGAAGAGAAAAGATTAAAGGAACAAATAGGATTTTGAGGATTTGTGATGGTTTATTTCTTTCAGGTGATTATGAGACTATTTATAGTAGCTTTGTGCTCCCTCAAAGGATTGATATCTATGTGTCCTTAAAAAGATAGAAGTGAATCTTATCTACTCACTTGTATAGACACAAGTTTGTGATTAGGCTAGGTGTCGGCCTCTCCTGGGTCCGCGCCTTCTTTATTCTTCCTCTTAGTCAGAGCTATATTGTTATATTAATGGTCGACTATTTCTCAGTTCTTTATTCCTTCTCTTAGAGTATATGATCAACACGTTGTATGAAATACGACCAGGGTGATTTTCTATCTTAGTAGGCTTGGTTGTGTCAAGGTCGATCAGTTTCTCCTTTAGACTTATTCGGCTCTTTTTGTGGCAGGATGTAGCCTTAACCCTTGCTCAGCTTGGTCAGTTGATAGGATATGACGTCGTTTTTAGTCAATACTACGATGTGTTTTTTTCAACATGATGTACGTGTCGTTTTCTAATTTGCTTGGGGAAATTACCCTCTAACATTTGCTCCCACAAGTTTTTGCCATGACTTGCTCAGGGCGAGAACTTTATCATGGCTTGTTCGACATTTAATAAAGGTCACGTCAAAGGGCGGTTTGTTAGGATCTTTTCAATCTTCGTAATCATGTATAGGCCTTAATTGTGGCGTGGCCATTCCCATGGGAAAGTGCGATGGACTTACATGACTAGCCTGGTCAGCTCGTGCGTACCATCGTTTGTGTGGCATTCAAACTTATCCTATGGCCAATATCATCTCCCGCTCTTCTTGAGGAATGCAAGGAGTCATCCTTTGTGGTTTAAAACTCCCTACGACCATCTGTCGACACGTATCCGTTGCCTTCGATCCAAAGGCAGCGTCATTTCATTATCTGGGTATATAAATAGGCTCCAATACTCGATTCCTTTACTTTATTCTCCTCATTTTTTCTTTTGCTTGAGTTCTCTAAACTCTTATTCTCTCGATTGCTTCATTTCTTAGAGCCTTCTCGAGTGATCCCTTGTAGGTAGCTGGGTTCCCCAAGCTTTTATCTACGCTTACCATTATCATCTTCATTTCTTGAAAATTACTCCTCTGTCTTCTCCTAAAGATTATCCATTAGCAATATTCTAACCTATGGGCTTTGCCATTTTCCATAGTCTATTTTCGAGAATTTTCGTTTGCTCTAACATCTGAGTTACTTCAGTTAGGTAAGTTTTGGGTTCAAAACCTAGTTTTCTTCCTTTTATTTCGTTTTGGGTTTTAGATTTTCTGGGGTTTCCACCTAATTAGATAGAAAGGGTCAGATGGATCTAGCTACGCCCGAGAACGACGGACCTGATCACTCAAGGGTGTCTCAATAATTTTCGGACAAGATTATTCCTGCACGCGCTCCGATCCCAGTGGTCGATCTGATTTCCTCTGAAAGTGGTGGGGAGGTGGTTTCGGGGTCCGAGCCCAGCATAGATGAGGCCGAGAATCAAGCTGCCACTTCGGATTTGGTCGGGCCACCCGTGTGCTGGATGGAGCCATTCTAGTCGACAATGCCGTCATTGTCCCCGAGATGCCTCCCATTTTTGTTCCTATTGAGCAACCCTCTGCAGCCGTTTAAGGGGTTGATGATCATTCTGATAATGAGAATGACGCCATCCTAGATCACGAGTTGGCTTTGCTCGGCCTGTCCTCGATCAGGTTTGGTGGCCGCCAACTCGACTTATCTGAACTTGTATCGGCTCTTGCTAATTACGATGGTTCATGCCTAATTTTGTAGATAGTTTCAGGTAAGCTCGACTTTCGTCTCATAAGGGTCCATATCTCAGGTCCAATTTGCAAGAGACAACAGATAAACCGCTAGTTTTAAATAGGAATAGACGGATAATTTGAGTCTGATATTCCATTCTTGCATCTATTCAAAATCAAACTCAAGCACCAAACCCTAATCTCCCATTCACATTTGGTCAAATGGCAAGAGGTGGTCGAGGTTAGGGACAGATGGTAAGAATAGAGGCCAGTGATCCAATGGCTGATGGAGTTGAGCGGGCAAGGCCAATGATGAAGTTCAGTACTGACTACTTCCAATTCACCATGATGGACGAGTTATTATTGAGCGTCTACTCTCGCTACGAGATCCTAGATGATATTTATTGTGATATTCATTGTCGCCGGGAGAGGGTGATGTACCTTACCGACCACCAGCGGGCTGTGTAACCCTATACTTAGGGTTTTTCGAGGTTGGATTGCGACTTCCACTCCACTTTTTCCTCCAGGATTTCTTCTCCAAATGCCAGATATATCTGACGTAGTTGAATTCAAATGGATGGTGGGTCTTGATTAGGCTTTGGGCTATGTTTAGGCTCTAGGGTTGGTCGGACATCACTCTACGTATGCTCAAATATCTCTACTAGCTCAAGAATATGCCGAACAACCGGGGCTTATATTACCTACAAGCGTACTCTTCTGAGACTCCTCATATGGAAAGGGACAATTCACGGTGCACTGTTCCAATTTTGGGTGGGGATACCTCTGACAAGCATGGGAAGGGGGAGTGGTACTATGAAAGAATGTCTTAGAATAACTTCATAGGTGGTTAGCTTCCGAGGGGTGTTTACCCTTAGGCGACAGTGGGTGATGCAGCAGGTGGAGATAGCTAACGGTAAAAAATTGCTCGAGCTATAGCAATCAAAGGACTTAACCACCGCGAGAAGGAGGTCGGCAACTTACTTACTGACATCAATTTCGAGTACACGAGTTGGTATCCATTTAAGAACATGATGGCCTTTGAGGAATTCATCCAAGTGAGTCCTGCTCGGCCAGCTGTGAATGAGGCGAGCCTTTCTAATAGGATCGAGCATCCACAGAGGTGGCAAGCCCTAAGAGGCAGAGACGCTTCTCCACCACCACCTCAGCCAGACCTGACTTTCTTGCCCGTAGCTCCTATTCCAATAGAGTCAATGAGCCCAACACCCTCTCCCAATCTTAACATCCCCGATCAACAAGGTTCCATTAAGGAGAGTTTTTTAGAAATGTTAGGTGCCAATCTGCTATCTAATCCCTCCTTTCTTTTTGCATAGCACGATATAGCCAATATGGATATGAAACTATGTGCTCTGCTTGCCTGAAATAGGGCTCGGGAGGGGAGTGGTCGGAACTCTCCTGGCAGTAGCTTGTGGCCGACCTCGCCTAGGAGTGCATTGCCTTTCCAGACCTCTGAGCTTCCTTCTGCTCCAATGACTATAACCCCTTTCTTCCATGGGCTAGCCTGA
The DNA here is from genome assembly GCA_002914805.1 of Parasponia andersonii. NCBI lineage: Eukaryota > Viridiplantae > Streptophyta > Magnoliopsida > Rosales > Cannabaceae > Trema > Trema andersonii. Next base: position 243,434 of record JXTB01000471.1, read on the forward strand.
CAAGAGGCCGATGGATACCTCTCATCTAGATGAGCCCCATTCTCAATGATTGAAAACATTTTTGAAGGGGCCGATGAATAGAATGCACGCCTCCTGTTCAAAACAGGTCACGGAGGACTATCATCGGTGCTTAAATCGTGACCTCGCCGCTCTATGCTTGGTGTCTACCACTCAGGTACTTCCCATTTCACAACCTCGTCCATTTCTATTCCCTTCCTATTTACTGATGTTAGTTTATTTTTTTAGCAAGTCTTTATGAACGAGCTTGTATAGAGCGCATTAGGGATTTGTTAATTTCAACTGAGAGGTATCGCTTGGAGCAGAACATAGCCAGGGAGGAGCGAGAACAAGAGCTGAAGAGGGCTAATGATGTTGAGAAAAAACTTGGAATTGAAAAGAAGGCCAAGCTCAAGCTTGAGCATCAAGATGGCAGACTAAAGTCTCAGCTTAAGATTGCTCAGACCATGGTCTTAGAAGAGGTGAAGAAAGTTGTCGTCAAGGACTAGATTGCCACTCAGCTCCATTATTTTGACTGCTAGTGGGATACCTACGAGATAGGTTTTAAGAACCTGAAGACGGCAGTGGTCACTCAATATAGGGATTTGGACTTTTCTTTCTTGGAAGAACAAAACCCCACCTTGGCTCCGAATGTCTAGGAAATAAATAGGCCCGAACCTATTGAAGTCCCAACCACTCCTCTTACAGATCAGGTTCCTCCAACTCCTCCTCTGGTTTAGGTTCACCTCTGTTCAGGTTATCTATTGTAATATCATTTCTTTTTGCTTGGGGTCTGGACGGCTGGGCCCGTATTTTAATTTGTGAAGACAATTAAATCCTCCAATGTTTCTTTCTTTTTATCTTATGAAATATACATGTTTCTTCTCTTGAAATTTATTTTTGCTTTTCATGTATTAATTCTTGTATCGCTAACTCCATCGTGTCTCAGTTATTTCGGGCATTTACCTAGTATTGGCATTACTAACCAATGTTGAGTTTTAAGGTCAGATCACTAGGGGGTCCCTAACATAGGTAAAATTGGTTTAGGTTTTGATAGTTGCCAGTTGCAATTTTACTAGATTGTCTCCATGTTTAGGAATAAAGTGATCGAATTAGATTAGATTAGCGATTCCTATGCTAGTACTATGGAACGACGTAGGATCATGTTACTAGTATTTAGCAATTATGTGCTCAAAAATACATAGAGGGATCCTAATATCCGTTCTTTCCTGACTTTATCTCTAATGCTCAGAAGTGCATAGGAATATTTTCCTAGTCCGTAGTGCTCAGAAGCATATTAAGGGATCTATTATCCTTAGTGCTCTAAAGCTCATAGGAATTTTATTTTTTTTACTAGGTTCTAGCTTTTTTCCCCATTGTTTTTTGGTTAATAGTTTATAATTTAAGCGAAAAATAATAGACGAGAATGTAACTTTTTCATTATATATTTTCTTTATATAAAATTTGGCTATTGATAATACTTTTGTAGGCACTCAGCATTCCATGGATGGGGTAGGTCGTTGGCCCCTGTGTCCTGTAGTTTATAAGCTCCTGGTCGGACGATTCTAGTAACTAGTTATGGCCCTTCCCACTTTGGTCCGAGCACTCCAGCTCCTAGCTTAGCAGTATTCAAGAACACATGCCTAAGCACGAGCTCGCCAACTCTGAATATTCGTAATTGGACTTTTGAGTTATAATATCGAGTAATAACTTATTTGTGGGCAGCGATTCTTAAAAAAGCCTTCTCTCTTTCCTCTTCGACTAGTTTAAGATTTGTTCTCAGACCTTCTTTATTGTCCATGTTGCTTTGTCCGGGGTCTTAATTTTTATAAGCTTCAACCCTGTAATTAGCATGCCAACCTCGACTGGTATTACTGCATCCGTGCTGAAGGCCAAAGAGAATGGTGTTTCTCTAGTTGTTGCTTTCTCTGTTGTTCGATGAGTCTACAATACACCAGATAGCTCATCAACCCAAGCTCTCTTTAGTCTCTCTAGCATTTTCTTGAAGTTTTCCTTGATTGTCTTATTGACCGCTTCAACCTGCCCGTTTAACTAAGGGTGATTTGGGATAGATAATAGCTTATGGATCCCCTAATTCTGGAAAAACTACCTCAGCATTGGAATGTCAACTTGTTTGCCATTATCAGTTACTATTGAGTGTGAGAGTCCGAACCAGCAGATGATGTTCTTAAAAATGAAATTCGTACAGTTTGCTTCTATGATCTTTGCCAGGGTTTTGGCCTCAAACCACTTGGTGAAGTAGTCAATGGCGACGATCGCAAATTTTGCTTGTACTCGGGCAATAGGAAGGGGTCCGATCAAATCTATCCTCTACTTTTTGAAAGGCTAGGGACTAATAATCGGGGATAAGGGTTCAAGGTGCTCTTTCTAATAGTGCGCAAAATGCTGGTACTTGTCGCATCTTTCCACTATCTTTCTTGAATCTTTTATTATGGTCTGCTAAATAGAATCCTTGCCTTAAGGCCTTATGTGCAAGCGATCTTGGCTGTAAGTGATTTCCACATGCCCCCTGGTGTATTTCTTTTAGCATATATTCCACTTTATCAAGTCAGAGACATCTTAAATATAGAGTTGTATAGCCCTTCTTGTAAAGCTTATCTCCAATGATGATATATTGATTAGAATGGTACTTAATCTTCCAAGCTTTATTTTTGTTGCCTGGTAGTTTACTAGTTTCCAAATAATCTTTGATTGGATCTATCCATGAAAGGAGCCAGTCTATGCACATGGTCTGTTCACATTCTTGGATGCTAGGCTCAGTTAATGTCTCGATCAGTATTTGTCTAAGAGAGTTATCAATGAGCCCTAAGCGAGTCGTGCAAGGCCGTCGGCCTCAACATTCTCAACTCTCGACACCCTAGTAATCTTACACCAAGTCCTGGCTCCTAAGTGTTCTTTTACTTTGGCAAGATATTTAATCATGTTATTTTCTTTGGCTTGGTATTCCTGTTTTATCTGGTTCACGATCAGTTGTGAATCACTAAAGATTTCAACACACTGCACCTAGAGCTCTCTTGACAGTTTTAACCTGGTGATCAGTGCCTTGTACTGGGCCTCATTATTTAAGGCGATGAAGTCAAGCCTTAAGGCATACCTGATCTTTTCTCCTTTTGGATTGATGAAAACTAGGCCTGCTCCACTCTCGATCATACAAGATGACCCGTACATGTATAGTTGCCAAACATGTTGTTTGAGAGACTACTCTGATCTTCTTTTTGGTGATTTGAAGATGCTCTCTTCCTTGATTGTTTTTTCTACTTTAGCAGGGTAAATGAACTCGACCACAAAGTCGGCTAGCACTTGTTCCTTGATACAGGTTCTTAGGACAAACTCGACTTCAAATTCGCCGAGCTTAACAACCCAATTGGTCAAGCAGTCAGAGACATCGGGCTTTTAGAGAATTTGTCTCAAGGGATGACTAGTCGGGACTTTAATAGTATATGCCTAGATGTACGGTCGAAGTTTCCTTCCAGCTATTATCAAAGCAAGACCCAGTTTCTCGATTTCTAGGTATCGGGTCTTAGTGTCTAGAAGGGACTTGCTAACATAGTATATTGGTACTTGTATTCTCCCTTCCTCCTTGACAAGAACTCTGCTCACTGTGTTCTCTAATACTGCCAAATACAAAATTAGGCTTTCCCCAGACACATGCTTGCCCAGAGTTTGGATCACTTCTAGGTAGGCCTTGATTTCCTAGAAAGCCTTACCGCATTCTTCCGTCTATATTGTGTTTTTCCCCATTTTTAATGCTTGGAAGAATGGTCAGCACTTGTCTATTGAACGGGTTATGAACCTGCTCAAGTCTGCGACCATGCCGACCAAGCCATGGATTTCCTTCGTAGTTCTTCGTGAACGAAGGTTGAGTATGGCCTAGATCTTTATAGGGTTTGCCTCAATGTCTTTGTGATTTACCATGAATCCAAAGAACTTTCTAGACTCAACCCCGAATGCACACTTGATGGGATTCAATCTCATTTTGTATTCCCTAAGGATATTGAACATCTCCTTCAGGTTATCCATATGGTCAGTTTTCTCTAGGCTCTTGACCAACATGTCGTTAACATATACTTCCATCATTCTTCTGATCTACTTTTTAAACATCTTGTTGACCAGCCTTTCATATATAGCTCTAATATTCTTTAGTTTGAATGGTATCATTAAGTAATAGTATAGGCCCTATTCGGTTATGAATGAGGTCTTTTCTTCGTCTTTCTGGTACATGCGAATCTAGTTGTAGCCTAAATAGGCATCTATGAAGCTCAGGAGCTCGTGCCCAGCTGTTGCATTTACTAGCTGGTCAATTCTTGGCAGTGAAAAAGAATCCTTTGGGAAAGCTTTGTTTAGATATGTGAAATCTATACAGACCCTCTATTTCCTATTTACCTTCTTTTCTAAGACCACATTGGCCAACCACTGTGGGTAGTTGACTTCTCTTATGAATCCAGCCTTGAACTACTTTTCGACCTCCTTATTAATCGCTCTATACCTTTTGGGATTGAACTTCCTCCTTTTTCAGATAACTAGTTTCGAGTGCTCATCTACTTGCAGTTGGTGGACAATCACTTCGGAGTCTATGCTGTGCATATCCTCGTGTGATCAGGCAAATACGTCTTTATACTCTTTTAAGAAGTCTACGAGCTTTTCTCGGAGTTCCCCTGGTAATCTAGAATCTATTCTTACTGATTGCTCTGGGCGTTGGTCATCTATTTAGATGGATTCCAAGTCTTCAATGAGTTCGGCTCTCTTATCCTTTTGCTCTTCTTAGGGGTTGAGGTCGCTAACGGTCTGTGCATCCTTTGGAATAGCCCCCATATCATCAACCCAGTAGATCATGGACACCATTCCCACTTTCTAATCGGCTTTTGTCGCCATGGCGTAACACTCTCGCACCTTGGTTTGGTATTCTCTGATTATCTGAACCCCCCTTCGATTAGGAACTTCATCATGAGATGGTTGGTTGACACAACTACCTTTAACTTGTTTAGGGTTGGTCGCCCAATTATAATGTTTTATGCAAACCTTTAGTCTACGATGAGGAAATCCATCATATGAGTAGTGGTGGTAGGCTATTCCCAAAATGTTACGAGTAGTCTGATCACCATTTTGTGGTGGACACATTCTCCCATAAACTCATATAGTGGAGTCTTGGAGGGCCTTAACATTACCCCTTATGTTCATCTTTCGGTATGTTGTTGCGAACAGTATATTTGCCGAGCTACCATTGTCGACTAGGACTCAAAAGACTCGACTATTGGTAATCCTGAGCACCACCACGAAAGCATCGTTATGTGGGTGGATTAACTTCTTGGCCCCTTCCTTAGTAAATGTAATCGATGCTAATTCATGTTTAGAGAGCTTAGCAATGTACTTTGCTATATTTACTTGGTGCTCGGATGCGATTTCTCGAGCCATTCTTACTTGACCTCATCGGACGTTAGCCAAATTGCCAGCCATTGGTCCTTCCGAGATAGTTTGTCTCTCATGTGGTGTTCCATTATTATTATTATTGGGGCTTGCTTGCCCGCCCATTCCCATGCTTCCACGGGGAGCGAAGGCAGATGTTTGTTTATCTAGCTCGATGACTCTACTCACATACTTCATTAAGTAGCCTTGTTGGATCAACCCCTCTATTTGGTCTTTCAGGTGCTGACACTTGGATATTTCATGCCCTAGCTCGTTGTGGAACCTGCAATATTTATTCATATTCCTCTTTTCTTGGGATGTCATTGTTGGGAGTAGAGCTTTTAGCATGTTCTTTCCCTCGATTTGCATCAGGATCTGCTCTTTTGGAGTGTTCAAGGGAGTGTAATTCTACTTGGAGGCTATCGTTTTACTCTGACTTGGGAGCTGGGTCGAAAACTGTTCATGCTGGGATACTGTAAAGAGTTGTTAGGGGTTGGGATGTCTTGCTTATTCCTTTTTAGTTAAAGTTTGTTGGTCTTGCCTTCAGCCTTCACTCTATTCCCTAACTCCTTACTTGTGCCGACCATTGAGGTGATGGTGCCTTCTTTTACCTTGGTTAGGAAATACTCTTCAGCATTTGCTATTTCCTAAGTTTTTTCTTTGAATGGGCATAGGTGGTAGGTCTCCTCTTGCTCATAAACCATACCAGTTTCTCGTGTTGCATCCCTTCTTGAGTAGCATTCAGGACTTTTTTTTAGGTAACACTGAGCACTCAAGTACCACAATATCAAACCGGGCGAGGTAAGAACTCAGGAATTCATTTTCCCCTTGTTTTATTGTCTTAAGGTAACTCCAACCTTTCTGTTTGATTCTCAAGCCTAGGAACTGTAGCACGAGTGCCTCAAAAATCTTTAATAGACCCAGCTTCTAGTCTACCGTACTAGATTTATGCTGAGCCCCGTTAACGTGAGTGGGAAAGCATTACAAAGTGTTACGAGGTCAGCTTTAGCTATAGTCATCCGCACCTTATAGTTTTGTATATGGTGGGCTGGGTCTCCCTTACCATCATATAAGGGTATATTCAGCATTTTAATGGGGGGGGGGGGAGGGGAGGGGGAGGGCATGAGCGTGCTATCTTTGCCAGGAACAGAGGATTTATCTCTTACAATATCGTCTGGACATTCTCAGTCAGCTTTCCTTCAACTAAGAGTTGATCCATTTGCCTTTTAAGAGCTTGATAACGTTTGTCTACATCTCTGGTCTACTATTTGAGAATGGATTCAACCAGTGCTATTTATAGAGTTAGTCCTATCAGTGGAGCAGGTTCGCAACCTTGCTATTGTGAGGGGTGGTAGGCTTGAGCTTCTCTCCTTCACCAGTTCCATCTTTCCCTGAGATCTGTGGTCTAAAGATGATTAGACATTCTTGGAATATACATGTCAGTGCTGTTAGCAAGGGCCAGTCATTTGAATATGGTCCTTTTAGTTCTCAAGCTACTGGTCCTCTTTCCCCCTCGAAGCGACTGGTCCTCATTGGAAGCGTAAGACGCCGCTTGGTGTTGTCACCTATGCCTCCTTCTTAGTACTCGAGTGCCTCCACTCTCCTCGGTCAGAGCTCCTCTAGTTGGATGTGATCTTGCCTTGCTGTCCTCGTCCTTGTCCCCTTGGATAGGATTTCTCCTTCTGTCCTCTTGAGAAGAAGCCTGATTTGGGATGACAAGGATTGGATGGATAACATTTTGGCCGACTATATTTGCCAAGCACTCAACAATCGAGGCTTGGTCTTGTCCAACCTGCTCCTCCTCAAGCTCATTGACTGTAACGCCCTCTTTATCCTCCTACTACTAGTGGAAATTTATTAACTTTCTATTTACAAGACGTTACTTTTGGAAGATAATCCTATAATTGTTTTTCCAAAATACGGGCCAATTCGAAATTTTTATTTTCTTTAAAACTCTATTGATAGCTGACTTTACTTACATACATGATCAGTATATATATATATATATATATTACAAAACAAAACATAGTAAATAGGTATTAAAAAAAAATTAACTAAAAATAACTTTATTGAGAGACTGTAAAACATCCCAAAATATACAAACTAAGCCCCCCACAAGTGGTCAAAATATCCATATGTACAACACCAAGGTTGGGCCTCTACTTCAACCCACATGCTCATGCTGTCATCTCAATCATTACCTGCAACATAAGACTATAATGAGCTACAGCTCAGTAAGTAAAGTAATGGATGACATGTTGCTCAATGATATGAATTAAATATATGATTGTACTTGCTTAAATGTTTCGGTATAAATAATTTCCTTTAGACCCTTCCCTATCTTGTGCCCACTGTCTGGTTCAGCACTGTGCCTGCAAGGCTTCCTGAATTATTGATATCCCATTGGTTCTCCTCCCGCCGGCTCTTACCACAGTGGGGCTCGTTACTAATCTTATTCCATCGTTACCCCATCGAGCTCAAGAGATTAGGCGGCTCAAGACTGTAGTTTAGTCTATTATATAACTTAGAGGAGGAATATTGTGACAAACCTTGTGACTAATCCTTTCACACTTGCCCCTCTCCTGGGATTGCCACTCTGAAACTGTAAATATTTATTCCGCTTCCCCGTAACAATTACACAAAACCTTCTGAAAGTTACCTGGTCTTAACTTTTCTATGATAAAATAGTTTTACACAAAATACTAAGGCATTTCATAAATCATATTACCCTTCTTAAAATTTTTCATAAAACATGCATGGTTATATAGTATACATAATAATACCACACCAAAATTTACAAGCATATATATGCTGAAATCGAAATGCCAATGGTCATACTCATAACAAGAATAAATGCAAAACATGAAAACATAATAGATACTTATATAGCACATAATTCTTGTGTTATAGTTGAGTACTTTACTTACCTCGTGTCCTGAATAGAAATGAATTATGGAAAGGGTCAATATCCTCTAGAGATTGGTGTGCTATTCACCTGTCATAGTTTACTGTTATTCAAGATGCACATTTTGCCAAAAGAATGCATCAAGATACTCGAACAATACCGAAATTAGAATTTTCACAATATTAGAAAACTTGATTTTGAAATGACTCAGAAGCATATAAATCACTTAAGATACTTGGCAGTCAATAAGTAGCATTGAAAAACTGTTCAAAGGTATTAAAATATGAATGCTAGTTCATTAGCACAAAAATGATTCAAAATGGCACATAATTTTGTAAAACTAGTCTATTTTCTCCTAAATAGTGCCATTTCGTTTAAAAATATTTGGACAGCATCTTTCCTATTTTTAGGATATTCCCACATGATTAAAATCATGGTTTTAAATCTGCAATAACAATTAGAAATCCAAATTCCCACATATACACATCAAGAGGATCACTTAGAACAATCTAAGTGCACTTGAACTCTTTTTCGGTTTCAACAAGTTTAAAACCACTTTTACACTTGTGTGTCATCACAAGCAGCCACCAAATGAGTGTAATAGACAATAGGATCAATAAGATATACAATCCAATTTAAGAAATCAGATTACAAACATAAAAAACTTAATCTATTACACATAAAAACACTTAACTCCATAAATTGCAAACTTTGGGACTTTAGGTTTAACTTTAATCCTCCACTTAAATTTTATGTTTCCAGTAATATATAAAGGTTCGTAGAACTATTATACATCAAATAATAGCTTAGGTTTAAGAGCTAAAATAAAGAAAATTCACTACAAATTCAAAATTCAACATAAACCTCACCTTAACTAGTTTGAGTTTTTGCAAGTGTTCTTACCTTCTATCTCTCCGCCAACTGATTTCCAAGGCTTATAAATAGATTTTTTTGGGCTTAAGAAAACCTAAAGAAACCTAAAGAAACCTTTGTTTAAGTGGAAATAAGTAGAAAATTGAAATTAAAGGACAAGATCTAGAAAGAAGAACATAGTAGAGCTACCTTGACTAGTTTTGGTCTATCTTACTTTCTAGAGCTCCAATTTGAGTTCTACCACTTGGAAACTCTTGGATATGGCTAAGAGGAGTTGAGAGAAGTGTAGGAAGGTGTTGGAGAGGCTCAGGTCCTGGCTAGAGAGAAAAGGAATGCAAATGACCAGATTTGTTCTAAAAGTGATACTTAATGACTAAGAAATGACATAACTTAAATTCTAAGGGGTATTTTGGGTATTTTGTTCATTACTTTTCATGTGTCAAGCTCTAAAACATCTTTAGCATAGTCACCACATTGCTGGTCACTCTTATACACCCAAGTGTAGCCAAAGTTGGTAAATCCTATCTTAGAAAGTGAAAACTAGTCATACTTTGACTTATGATCCTATATGGCCAATCTTATTGTAATTTGGTGGAACCTAGCCTCTTAACAAATCATTAAACATGAAAAGAAATTCAATTAGACTCTAATTAACAATTCAAACATAGTATTAGTTTCATAATTATATTCTTTGTTCTTTTAGCACACCGAGCTCTCTCTCTGAGGGTATTGAACCTTTACACTGCATCGGGACACTTCGACAATCATTAGTGTAATAACATGTATGTAAATGCACATAACATAAGGAATGAACATATTTTTATGAAACTAGTATTAATGACTTCTAGATGCCTAATATGCAATTAGAACATGTTTATTATTGGCACTCTTAATTATGTGAGGAGCTGGATGTCACATTGACCCTGTCTCAGCAAGGCCGTGGTAGGTAAGGGCACCTACTTGGCCTTGAATTTGTTGATGGGGAATAATGTTCGCTCAGTCCTACAGATTGAATTGTTAGTTATCTCCTTCACGAGTGTTGGTCTGAGTGTGGTCAATTGTTCACGACCCAAACGCTCTACTCGGTATCATAAAAGTTGACTAGTGTTGTCGAAATTTTTGAATGATGTTGGGTAGGGCTATGTACTAGTTTTCTAGCTAGGGCCCTCCTTCTAGCGCCAAAATATTAGTGTGGATTTTGGTTCATGAACCAACGCTTTCCATTCTCTCTTGAGTGGTTCTTCTTCAAGAGAAGCCAAAATCTAAATTTGATATAGGTGTGGTCTGTACAACCTTGAAAAAGGTTATGATTGAACTTTTCACGAACTAGTAATAGTGGTACCAGTGTGGTACCTGCCAAATCTTCTTAACAGAAAGGTTGTCAGTAACGCATTCAATGAAGTATTCTATCGAATAGTGAGCCAGTAGTAAATAAATGATAAGAAGAGAAAAGGATATAAGGACAAATAAGATTTTGGGGATTTGTAGTAGCTTACCTCTTTTAGATGATTATGAAGCTATTTATTATGGCTTTGTGGCCCCCCAAGAGTTAGAGTTGATATCTATCCCTGAAAAAATAAAAGGGAATCTCACCTATCTGCTTGTACAGACATGAGTATGTGATTGAGCTAGGTGTTAGCCTCTCCCAAGTCTGCCCTTTCTTTATTCTTCTACTTGGTCGGTGCTATGTTGTTATATTAATGGTCAGCTATTTCTCAGTTCCTTGTTCTTTCGCTTAGGGTAAATGATCGGTGCCCTATATGAAATCTGACAAGGGCAATTTTCCATCTTAGTGGGCGTGGTCGTATCAAGGCCGATCAGCTTCTTCTTTAGACTTATTCGACTTTTTTTGTAGTAGGACGTAGCCTTAACCTTTGCTCTGCTTGGTCAGTTGATAGGGTACGACGTCCTTTTTGGTCTATACTGTAATGTGTCATTTGCAACGTGACGTAAGTGTCATTTTTTGATTTGTTTGGGGAAATTATCCTCAACATTTCGTATGTGCTTGATTACTACTTATGATGAAGCTCACGAAAATGGGATTCTCGAATTGTTTATGTCTCGTGTGACATTATGCTAGGAGAATTGTGATGAGATAAATCAAGCTAGGAGGATTAATTTTGATTTAAAAATCATGTCCATTAATATAACATACGAAAATAAAGATCAAGAAATTCTTTTTAAAAAATCAGGTAATTAATCAAGGCATAATGATTTAGCATTTGAAATTGTTCGATTAGGAAAAGCCAAGTATATAAGGCAAGAAGAGCAAATAAATCAGTTAGAGTAATAAATATTATTATTGATACTAGAAATTGGTTTAACAACAAAATTGAGAATGACAGATAAATGATTGAGGAAAATGAATAAAATAAGAATAGGAACAAAGAACCTACATCCACTATAGTTAATACTATTCTCTCTGAGTTCTCTGATTATAAAAGGGTTTGGATCCATTATTCTGACTTAATTTCTCTTATTTATAAGTAGACGGGTTCTTTACAGATGAGATAATAAATATATGATATTTAATTCAAATAAATGAGGTAAAATCAGGAAACATATGATTTTAAAGATATTTTATCCTAATTTTTTTATACTGTTTACAGATATCTCGGGATTTGATCCATTTAAAAGAAAGAATCATGGTATAAAGACCTACTCATTTTTTGAATAGAGACAGTATGTTTGTTTTCGACCTACTCCAAACGAGCTGGCGTTCCTTGGTTCAACTCGAACACCCAGAGCTAGACGAGCTTCGAATAAGCTCGTTTCCTCTTGAGCAGCTTTGAAATCCGTGCACCACACTTGCCCCCCTAGTTCTAGGTGTCACTTCGTACAACTGGAATTGGATCACCTACTTGAACCATCAATTTCAATGTTAGATCATGATAATGTTATTTAAAATTGTTTCTGACAGGAAACAATTTCAGAAATGTTGTTTCGATTTTGTTATTATGGTGTCAGTTTCGAAAAATGTGTAGTCACTTTTCAAAATTTGAACCGTCAAATTAATAGTGTAATGATAATTAAGTGAGATTCTTTTTGTAATTCTTGAGAGAAAGAAGGTGTCGAACAACCATTACTCCATCGATCATAATCATTGTCTGTGGAGATGAACAGACCTTTAGCCGTTGGTTTTGAAAAGCCTATGGGTTTTTATGGCCATCTTCTTTATTTCCAGTAAGAATCTACTCCCTTTCTTTCTCATTATATTTCAAACTTAAGGACCTTCCCCTTTTTTCGATTCACTGACTTATCCCAGGACACATTTCACACGAGCACAACTCCTTCCTGTGGGTAAAGTTGGCAATTCGGTCGGCTGGCCCGGTCCTTTTTTTTTTTATTTATTTTTTATTTTTTTCCTTCTTTGCCCAAAAACGTCTGGGCTCGTATTTTTTTTTTTTTTTTTTAAAAAAAAAAGCATTTGTCCATGAATTTTCAATGATAACTTATGTTACTCTTAAGCCCAACAGAAATATTACCGTTGGTTCTATATTTATTTATTTATTTTTATTTTTTTTGTTTTAAAGTTTATACTATTTTTTTAGAAATATTTTCTTGCATTATAAACATTTTATATTCTCCACTCTTTTTTCTCATTTATAAGTTACGATTTCAAATACT
>JXTB01000471.1:256331-268216 GCA_002914805.1 Parasponia andersonii
CAATTAATTTGTAATTTATAGTTGTTTATAATTAAGTTAGAAGAAAGTTTATTAGAATATTTTTAATTTTAATTAATTTGTAATTTATAGTTGTTTACAATTAAGTTAGTAAAAAGTTTATTAGAATATTTTTAATTTCAATTAATTTACAATTTTTAATATAGGATATGGATATGTCAAAAAATATCTATATTGATTTGGAAATGAATGATAATCAAATTCGCATATTTGAAGAGGGTGACCAAGTCCCTGAAATGCAAACTAATCGAAATGCTAGTGGAAGTTGTTCATAATTTCAAGATTGTTATTAGCCGAGTGCAAGCACGACCTCTAAACGTGCAAGGACAACTTCCAATGTATGAGATCATTTCGATTTGGAATTCAAAAATGAGGCCGATGGTAAGAAGACAAAAATGGTGAGATGTAAATATTGTAAGAAATTATTAACTACTAAACTATCTAGCAGGACCACTCATTTGAATAGACATAGTGATGCATATGTCAAAAAACACAAAAGAAACAAGGAACCCACTCAATTAACACTTCAATTCAATAAGGATGGTTCGGTAAGTTCCTAGAATTTTGATCCTTTAGTAGCTAGGGAGTTTCTAGCACGTTTAATTGTTATAAAAGATTTACCATTAGGATTTGGTGATTGTAATAGCTATGAAGGTCATATTAGAAGAACCTATTATCTAAACTTTAAAACAGTTTCTAGAAATATTATTAGGAGTGATTTGATTGAAGTTTATGATAATATACGTAAAGAATTAATATCTGAATTAACTTCATTAATTTTTTGTATTGCATTGACATCTGATATTTGGGGTGCTAATTCCAAACAAGATTATTTAAGTGTAGTTGCACATTATTTAGATTCAAGATGAATAATATAAAAAAAAAAAGGTTTTCGAGTTGTTGATAATAAATACACTGCTAAAATTATTAGAGATAGAATTTTAAATATTGTTGAAGAATATGGCATATAGTAAATCACATTATCTCTATCACTTTAGATAATGCTACCGCAAATACAAAGGTCATAAATTACTTAGCAATTTAGTAAATTCATATATTGGAGGATTCTTACTGCATCAATATTATGCATGTCTCATCATCAACCTTATTGTCAAATCAGGTATAGATGTTATAAGTGTATATATTGAAAATATTTGATATACTATTACTTATATTCATGCTTCTAATCTATGCACTGCCAAATTTAAAAGATACTGTATAGCTCAAAGATTAAAACTAAGAAAATTTCAAGTTGATTTACCTGTAAGGCAGAATTCCACTTATTTAATGTTGAAAAATGTATTATCATATAAAATTCCAATTACTATGTTTTGCAATTCAAAAATAGGTTCATTACTATTGAAAGATGAAGATTGGTTTATATGTGAAAAATTTATACACTTTTTAGACATTTTTTATGAAGCTACTAATATTTACTATCCTACTTCTCTAAATATTTTACATCATATCTATTTTATTGCTGAAATATTTTTAAAGAAAGATGTGACCTTATATATGAACCAATTATAACACGTATGTAAGAAAGTTTTTTGAAATATTGGATTCCAATTCTTTTATTATTTTCATTTGCTTTTATTTTAGAACCTAGGGGTAAATTAAATGGTCTTTCTATTTAATTAGTTATATTTCTACAAGTTTTGAGATAGATTATAATTTTGAATATACAAATGCTCGTGACAAGTTTTTTGAAGTGTATAGTATATATGAGGCTAAGTATGACAGTAATCAACAACAACATACTTCACAATTAATCGAAGAACAATCAAAGAATAAGTATTTTTGGAGCATGATAGGTTCTCGTTCTCAAGGGAATGGTCATGGCTCATCATCAACATCATCAAGTTCAAGTCAACCACTACCACCAATGAATCCACAATAATCCTCTGAGCTTAACCAGTATATTGAGATAGACTCTGATATCGACCTCAATGATGAGAATTTCAAAATTTTAGACTAGTGGCAAAAGCGTCAACCATGATTTCGGGTGTTTTCACAATCAGCCCGTGATGTTTTAACAATTCTGGTGTCCACACTTTTTTCAGAGTCTGCTTTTAGCATAACTAAGATGATAGTAGATAAGCAGAGGACTTTACTGGCTTCTGAAATGGTTGAGGTGCTGACATGCATTAAAGATTGTGAAGAAGTGGCAAAGGAAAATTAAGATACTATTCGTATTTGTAATAAAGAATTGGTAAAAAATTTCAATAACTTGTATATAAATGATGATGATGAGTCATAAACTCATAATTAATATTATACTAGTTTTTTCAAGTAATAATTTGAATTATAATAAATGATCATCAATAAAGTCAAATTTATTTATTTTTTTAATTATTTTTTTAAAATTTTATTTTTAAACTTTTTTTAATCAACTATTCAATTTCAACTTATATGGTATATCCTATTTAATTATTATTAATTTTTTAACAATAGAAAAAAATAACACATTTAGTTTATGTTATCAATTTTTTAAAATAAAAATTAAATTAAAAAGTTTATTAAACTTAACGTTTTAAAAAAGTTGTTAAAAAAAAGCCAAGAACACGTTAGTCTGTTTCGGGCCTAGTCCGATCTTGGCCCATTAAAAAACCTGTTGGGCCAACGGGCCTAAGTTGGGCCCTATTTTATTTTTTGTGGGCCTGGCATTTTGCCACTTCTACCTACAGGTGTCCTATGTCTAGTCATGCACGTTGATGTAGGGAAGGAGTAATTTCAAACGGCTGGGCCATCATATCTTACCTTAGAATTATATACTTCAAGCTCAGTTATGATTGACCGATTCCTGGAGAGATAAGTTACATATACAAGATGAAGGGTTCTTCTGGCTCAGTTGATTACTATTATCGTGCTGCTCGATTGAAGCCAGGCTATAATGTTATCTAGGAGTACAAGTCAAACACTAGTCCTTGGAAGAATCAATATTTTTATTTGGATTATCTCCCTGTGATGTACAAAGAGTTTAATGACGCTGGTAGCAATTTTCGCGCTTTCTTACTTTACTTTTTTATTATTCTGTACTAACTTCTCTTTTGCTTTTCAGCTCACAAGCCATGACCTTCCTCTTTTGTCAAGGGACTTGCTCGAGTCAAGAATAGTTCACTTGGACCGGAAGAGGGGAGCGCTGAAAAGCTCAATAACGATGAGAATTTGGTGGCATCCGGGCTTTGGGTTAAACGAGCCAAACTTCCTAGGTCTACTAAGAACCAGATCGCTAAAGTTACACTCCGAAATCTTGTACAGTTCGAATTAGGAACTGAGATAAATCTCAGGCAGCCGAAGATTGGGAAGAGTATAACCTTGAGCATAGACAAGCCGGAAGCCTCGAGCAAGTCCAAAATGATCAGCCTGACCACTTTTGCTACTCCTAGCTAGCCACATGTAAGAGTCTCGAGGCAACCTACTTCTGGTGTTCAAATAGATGAGCATGCCAAAAGAAAAGGAAAGGGCATTGCGGTCGATGATGAGCCTTCATCTAAAAAACATAGGGTCGTAGTCCCGAAGGGTCTGATGAAGGATGCTTTTAAGCCGAGCAAAAAAAACTCTAGGGATGCGCCTTTGCTGAGGTACAAGTAAGGCCTGAGTGCCAGCCTCGAGGATGCAGTCACGATCGAGGAAAAGCAGAAGTTCGATGAGATCAGTGGTACTGACATCTCTTATACCTTGGCCAAACTTCCTACCTCTGTTTTTTGCTTTTTTTTTTTTTTTTTTTTTCGAGAGTTTAAACTTTGAGTATCTCTTTGTAGGCCCCCTCTATCCTCTCAAGGACGTGAATGAAAACATCCTAGCTTAGCTGTTGCTCTTAACAACCAGAAGAACGCTAACAATGCGACCAAGAAGCTCTCGAATAAAGATAATGAAATCACTCAGGTGGAGTTGCACGAGATGACTACAAGGCCAAGCTCGACAACATAATTCTTCAGCTTGACGAGCTCCATCAAGCCATAAAGACTCTATCAAGCCATAAAGACTGTTGAAGAGGCGACAAAGAGAGTAGAAGAGGCCGAGAAAAAGATGACTGTTGAAGAGTCAGCTAAGACTCTTAAGACCAAACTCCAACAGTCTGAGGAGATGGTTATCAAGTTAGAGAGTGACCTTGGAGGTGCCATCATCCTTTATTCAAACGAGAACAAAGCTTTGAAAAAGAAATGCAAGGAGAATGAAGCGATTACTTTCCTTTATAGATTATGGTATAGTCACCCGACCCTCGACCTTTCTATTTATTCCTCAACTCGTAGCTACCTTTGAACCACCCGAAGAAGATGAGGAAGCTGGAGGAGAAGAGTACGAGATTGGCGAACAAGCGGTTTAAGCTCAGCTTGAGATTGAGAAATAATCACAGAATTAAAGGGCAGACAAATTGCTATACGCAATCAGGATAATACTTTCTGTTGTGCGGTCTAAAATCCTAAGGTCGCATAAGGGTTAAGTTCGACCTCTTCTGTGTTGGTTATGTGCGACCTCTTCCACAGGTTATATGCGACCTTCTCCGTATAGTCTTTTTGCATAAATTATGTACGACCTTCTCTGTATAGACTGTGGGCGACCTCTTCCGAAAAAAAAGGGAAACAAGTATATGCTATGTCAAATAGGAAACCTACAAGAAAAGGGAAACAGAAGTCTCCTATTTATGATCAACCAGTTACCCGTTTTGAGTGGTTATCCAATTATGTTGTTACTTAATTTATGTTACCTGATTGTATAGTTACCCGTTTACACAATTAGAATCATAGGGACATAGGGTTACCTTTACTTATATAAAGGGGACTCAATGTTCCGAAGAGGAATAAGTTTTCAGTATTCCAATTGCTTTTCATTTTTCCAATTTCCAGACGAGACATTGTAACTTTGAGTGCTTGTAATTCTCCATAAAATAGTGAAAAACAGTGGACGTAGGCTCATCTTTCCGGGGCTGAACCACTATAAAATCCTCGCTATTTATTTGCTTTGATTATTAACTCAATTTGCACAAGCCACATCTCTTAATTTTTTCTAAATTTATTGTTGATAAAACCTCCATCAACAATTGGCGCTAGAAGGAGGGCTATTCCGGCAGAAAAATTTGTCAAATTCCACTTTTTCAATAATGGTAAACACTAGAAACACTACCAGAGTCACCAGAACTAGCCAAAACCAACCTCAAAGTACTGCTGCTACACAGGCAGTCCCTACTCCGGATCAGCTTACTATGACTGTAACAGATAACCTTTCCCAGAGACAGGATCGTATGGAAGAGATGCTGGTAAACCTTCAGCAAGTCACTAACCAGATCAATGACACCCTGTGACGACTTGCTGAAGGGTAGATGGTGACCCCACCACAACACGAACGTCCCAAAGAACGTCCTGCTCAATTACCTGAGAAAGGAATACAGATCCTAGAGACGAGAAGACATGGCCAGCCAATAACTCAGCAAGAGCGTCATGAAGATTGCATCTCCAAAGGGAAAGGCAAGGTCACAAACTTGCCTCCAGAATCTGGTACGGAGAGTTCAAGTACGAACCGTGATCGTGTACAACCTTCTCGTAAATCCACTAATAGTCAAGATCGCTTGAGCGGCGAACAAAGACGACCATCGAGAAGCGTCTTCGAAAGAGTCAGCATAGAGTTGAGACAAGATCCTACAGACCTAAGATTGTATTTGGAGCGACGACGTAGTCATGATCGATCTATATCGCATCACAACGACCAAAGTCGGTCTCGTTGCACTATTTCACTGGATTCCTCTCATAGGTCGCAGAAGACTCTACCTGACCAACCCACCATGAAACAGGATAACGAACGAAGACCGCTTTTACCGCCAGAAAGGGATGATGCTTTCCCTCTGAACGTCGATATTCATAATTTAAGGATCGCATTAGACGCACTTGCTGGTTGGGACAATGAGCTCGCTGATAGGTATCGTCAGTCGCCATTCAGTGAGGAGGTTCGAGCTGCAGCCCTTCCCACTGGATTCAGACTTCCCACCATTAATACTTTTGATGGGAAAACTGATCCACAGGACCATATGGATCACTTCAGTGACTTGATGGAACTTCATCGGGTTAGTGATCATGCACGTTGTAGATGTTTCGCTGTAACACTCTCGGGAGCAGCGAAGAAGTGGTTCTGAGGACTTAAATCCGGCTCAATTTCGTCCTGGCAACAATTACAGACGGCGTTCTTAAGGCAGTTTTAAGCCGCAAAGAATTTCACTATTCTGCTTGTTAGTTTGTCCGCGATCCAGCAAGGCCCAGAGGAGACTCTATGATCTTATCTCAATCGATTCACTTCAGAGCTAGCGAAGGTCAACAACCCACCTGAAGGAGGAGTTCTTACTCTTATGATGGCTGGGGTGCGACCAGAAACTAAACTTTGGGAGGAATTGCTTGAGCGAGAATGTAAAACCCTAGAAGACTTGTACCAAAGGGCCTGTCGGCATCTGAGAGTAGAATCTTCACCAGAGAATCTTCAAAAGACTGAAGGAAGGAAAGATGCGACTAAAGATGCGGTCATTACCCACAATAATGGTAATAACAAAAACAAAAGGAATAATGAACAGCTGACGGAGAATCAGCTTAGACCCAAAAAACAAGAGATTTCAAGAACTCCCATGCAGTTCAACAATCACACCGAGTTAAATGCTCCCATAGATCATATCTATACAGTCATAAACCAAAAGGAGCGATACCGTCAACCGGGACCAATGAAGCGAGACAGGGCAAAGCGCGACCCCAACAAGTTCTGCCGGTATCACAATGATATTGGGCATGATACTAATGATTGCTTTGCCCTGAAGGATGAAATTGAAAGGTTGATTAAAGAAGGGCGACTGCGGCAGTTGACCAAGCAGAACGACGAAAGGCGAGAAGAGAACCAACAGCGACCTCCAGAAATTCAGCGCGAGGTGCGAACTATTTTTGGAGGACTGCATGTTGGAGGAGATTTCAAGCGAGCTCAAGACAGGTATGCATGAGAAGCTCGACAACAGCCATTAACTAACGTCATGCATCTTGAGCAGTGACCACACAAGCTTCAATGAGTACCAGACATGGACATTACCTTCACAGAACAGGACGTAAGGGAAGTCCATTATCCGCATAATGACGCGTTGGTTATGAAAATTAACTGTGGAAGCACAAAGTTGTGGCGAGTATTGGTTGATAACGGGAGTGCTGTAGACATCCTATACTTCGACGCCTTTAAGAAGATGGGGTTGAATGAGAGTGACTTGAAGCCTACCGTCACTCCACTCTATGGTTTCACTGGTGACAGCCTGATGCCTATGGGAATGATTGAATTGATGGTCAGTGTTGGAACCTATCTTAGGGTTTCAATGGTAATGACCCAGTTTTTGGTGGTAGATTGCCATTCTGCTTTCAATGCTGTGCTGGGAAGACCGACACTGAGGGAACTTCGAGCCGTCACCTCGATCTACCATCTCACTATGAAGTTCTCGACCCAACACGGAGTAGGCGAGGTGCGAGGAAACCAATATGATGCGAGGACTTGTTATAACAACTCGCTAAAACTCGCAGCAAAGGATGCGACGTCCCGTACAATGATGGTCCACCTGCCAGAGGAAGCGATCAAAGCGTCAGTCGAGGCAGCGGGGAAAGCATCAGCCGAGGAAGCGATCAAAGCGTCAGTCGAGGTAGCGGGCAAAGCGTCAGTTGAGGAAGCGATTAAAGCGTCAGTCGAGGCAGCGAGCAAAGTGTCAGTCAGGTCGCCAGACAACGTCAGTTGAACCATCAGTTAAAATGTCAATCGATACGACTAGCGAAGACTTCAATCCTCGAAAAATAGACGGTCAGAACTGGATCCATTGAAGATCTGGAGGATTTATTATTCGACATGTCCCCCTAAGACGAGATTGGAACGGAGATTCAGGAACCTGTGCGAGCTTCATTGGTCGTTTTTCTGAAATCCAATCTTCAGGATTAATCCGAATATCATGTCGCTGGAGCTCGATCTCTTAGAAGAAAGGCGCGAGCAGTCTCAGCTTCAGATCGCATCATATCAACAGTTCACTGCTCGATGTTATAACCCTAAAGTTGAATGAAGATTTATTGGCACTTGTCCTTCAACAAGACCTCGTTCTTCGGGACTTTTGAGAATGTTATTGCTATTATTCGACCTGGGATATATAAGTTAGCTCGAACTGGTGGACCAAAGATTGAGCATGCCTGGAGTGTAGGATAGCCGTCGCTTTCATCAGTTAACTTTCATGAATATCTTCATGTGTTCGTCATTCGTTGATCGTCATTCGTTGTTTGTCATTCGTTGATCGTCATTCGCTGTTCGTCATTCGTTGATCGTCATTCGTTGTTCGTCATTCGTTGATCGTCATTCGTCATTCGTTGATCGTCATTCGTTGTTCGTCATTCGTCGATCGTCATTCGTCAATAATATTTCTTCGGCTATTACTTCAACTTTGTTTGATTCGTCTTCATGGCAGTTTTTGGACACCATGAAATTCAGGGAGCAGTAGGATCAGAATTTTATCTTCTACTTGTTTCCGTTCATCTTTTTATAGTTTTATGGCAGTTTTAGGATACCATAAAACTCGGGGGGCAGTGGGATCAGAATGTTATCTCCTACTTGTTTCCTAAGGGACTATGCAAATGTCCATTTAGAGGAGATGGAGTTTTAGATCGTCGAAGTATCTAAATCTCCTTAAAATCCTAGGATTTTCTCCTCGCTTCATGCCTCAGCATGTTGTATTACGTAATTTCCCTCCTCGAACAAAAAAGTAACTAAGCAAAACATTTGTTGTTCGAAGTGATATATTGCTATGTTTTATTTTGACATGGAACTTTTGAAACACAGTTAGAGTTTGCATCACTCGTATTAACTGTTTTCTTAAGCGACCTAACCTATCCTAATGCTTAAAACTCGTTTTAAGTTAGTCGGATTCAAATCGCTAAAAGCGTACTGATCAATCACCTTTGATGGACTACTTAGTTAAAATTACTGTTGTTTCTTTTCATTATTTTGCAGGAGCATATAAGGAAAAATAATATTTATTAAAAGAATTATCCGTACATGCACAAAAAAGAAGGGGGACAAAGCCTGCATTGTTCTAAGAGTTAAAAAAGAAAAAAAAAACAAAATTCATGTAGAAGGGCTCGCGCCGCCATCCCCAGCCTTGGTGGTATCCTCTTTCCAGCTCTGCACAAGTTCGACCACATCCTTGCTAAGGATGGAGAAGTCAAAATCCGGATGCTCGTAGAAAATGTTGAAGATGATAGTCGACAAGGTGATATCACTAGCTTTATCTTCGAGTTCTTTGACCTCGGTCGCTTTGAACTCCTCGATAGCTTTATGAACCGCCTCGGTGGTCGCTTCCCTCATACGATCCGGATGCTAAGAAATGACCTTCTCGAGCTCTTTGATTTTCTCCTCGAGATTCTCTTTGGTGAGTCTCTCCTTGGCCAGGTCCTCGAGCATATGCTGCTTTTCCAAGTGGAAGGCCGTTCTCTCCTCCTCCCGAGCCTTTTCCGAGTTCTCGAACGGTTGTGTTATTTCTTCGACTTTCTCAGCCTTCTCCAAGCATTCGAGAACTGGATCGTGCATCAGGACAGCAGCAGCCGCAGTCTAAAAAAAAATATATATATATAAATCTCAAAGTTAACACCAAAAGAATACACACGGAGAGAAGATAGAAATGCTTACATTGGCCAACATCCTCATCGTAGATCCGAAAGTGACCTTGGCAGAACGTCGCTTCATCCGCTCCCAACCTTCCTTAGATGTGAAGCGATCAATAAAGGCTGTGCTCATACCAGCCTTCTCTGGTAATTGGTTGAGGAGTGCGAAGAGCTCATCGCCCTTGTCTGCCAAGGTCGGTTCCGAAGAAGTAGCAGCCTCGGTGGGGGGTTCAGGATGACTTGCTGGCTGAGATGGTTGTCGAGGAGGCGAGCTTGCTGGGAAGTCCTCGAAGGCAACTTTTCTCTTCTTTGAGCAGTCGACCTTCTCCTTCCCTTTTGATGGCGGGGTACTCTCGGGGGTCTTGGTTTTTGCCATGGACCCGAGAGTTGAAGGTGGTGCTCACAAGCCGCTACCAATGACCATCTCTGTACAGATATGTAAGTGAGCGAGGAAATATAGTATAAAGGTAATTAGAATGAGCGTGTAATTACCTTCTTCTTGTGGAGCTGGTTGAGGAGTTGGTGGTGACACAGTCTCTGGAGATGAAGGTTCTGAGCGTGGAGGTGTGGCTGGTGCTTTTCGTTTTCTGATCCTTGGAGACGAGGCACCTAAATCCGTCCTTTTCCTTGGCTTCTTCTTCGAGCTCGATGGCCTAGATGAGAGGACCGGGGGGTCTGGAAACGCAGCACCCTTCGGAAGCAGACCGCAAGCGACTAGGTTATTCGAAGTACCTAGCACCTTCTAATTAAATTCTTTAATTGGAAGGTTGTTGACTTTATATACCCTTGCGAGCTGATCCCTGGAGAGTCTGGGTCGATCCCTGTTATCTGCGATGACATTCGAATGCGATCAGTATAAGAGTAAACATAGAAATAAGATAATAAACTGGAAGACTACCTACTGGGATTCTGAAAGAAGCCGTTAGCTACATAGTCAAAATGGAAAATTGGATTTTTCCATTTTCCCATGTTGTTGCAAACTCCATAGATTGTTTTTATTGCCTGGTTCGACCATTTGCTCGCATAGAAGAAGCCAAAATCTGACAGATTTAATTTTACTTGGTAGAACCAAGCAAATTCTTCAGGTGAAGGGGTTTCTAAACCTAGTTTATGGTACAATATATACAAACCTACCATATATCTATAGGTATTAGGGGTCAATTGAAAAGGAATGACTCCATAGTAATCAATGATTGATTTTATATACGGATGGAGTGGGAGATGCACGCCACACTTGAGGACTGCCTCAGAAAAAGAAGCGAGTCCATGTGGGGGAGTGTGTGGTCAGTTAAATTCTATTGGTAGACGAAGGGGTATAGCTGTGATGCCCAAGATTCTCACATACATAATAAACCAATAATAAACATATTCATATTGCATAATAGACATATCAAGCAACTAGTATCACTTTCATGGTAAATTACTCATTCTGATTGTTAAATGATCTGTATTATTGTACTAATATTTGTGGAAGGGCTCCCATACAGTGTAAAGGCTCAGTACCCTCAAAGAGAGAGAGCTTGGTGTGTGAAAGGGACAAAGAATACATTTATGAATAGTAATACTATACGAACATGCATTAAAATCATATCTGTTGATAACTTGGTCAAATAGTAGTTTTTCGGTAAAATGCATTTTTCATGCTTTTCGGAGCCAAATTGACTGTGCATTTAAAACTTCAAATAGCTTTTATTTAATGTATAGAAACCATTTCTAGCATTTTCCAAAATGCTAGTTTCAGGTAAGCACGAGGTGGCAGTTACTATACTGAACTGTGTTTAATTACACTAAGCTAGCTTAGATTAAGCTTAATCACATAATGTCATCTTTGCGCACTCTAATAATTAGGCATTGATACTTTGTTTGCATTATTAATTAGAGTCTAATTGATTTATTTTTATGTTTAATGATTGGTTATGGGGCTAGGTTTCACTAGATTACAATAAGATTGGCCATATGGAATTATAGGTCAAAGTATGACTAGTTTTCACCTCTTAAGCTAGGTTTCACCATTTTGGTCTACACTTGGGTGTATAGGATGGACCAGCAACGTGGTGAGTATGCTAAGGATGTTTTAGAGCTGGACACATGGAAAGTAAGGTGCAAAATTCCCAAAATACCCCTTAGAACTTAAGTTATGCCATTTCTTAGTTATTAAGTATCACTTTTGGACCAAATCTGGTCACTTTCTTCTCCTTTCTCTCCAGCCACGACCTGAAA
>JXTB01000471.1:270856-287201 GCA_002914805.1 Parasponia andersonii
AGTTTTCAGTATTCCAATTGCTTTTCATTTTTCCAATTTCCAGACGAGACATTGTAACTTTGAGTGCTTGTAATTCTCCATAAAATAGTGAAAAATAGTGGACGTAGGCTCATCTTTTCGGGGCTGAACCACTATAAAATTCTCTCTCTTTATTTGCTTTGATTATTAACTCAATTTGCACAAGCCACATCTCTTAATTTTTTCTAAATTTATTGTTGATAAAACCTCCATCAACACTTTCTGTTGTGCGGTGTAAAATCCTATGTCAGGTCGTATGAGTAAGATTAAGTGCGACCTCTTCCCAAAGAGTTACATGCGACCTCCACTGCATAAGTTAGTGCGACCTCTTCCGAACAAATTAAGTGCGACTAGGATGAAAAGAAGACTAGTCTATGCTTCGTCAAACGGGTAACCTATAAAGAAAGGAAAACAAAAGTTTCTCTTTAAAGATCTATCAGTCATAGTGTGTACATTTGTACACATAGTGACTTTAATACATGCATGTATCATTTTAGTCATAAAAGAATTCACTTTAGACCCATTCAGGAGTTGGTGAGAGATTATGCATCTCGATATCGATTATTAGATTGTCCTATTTGGACAGTTTGGGATTACACGTTATGTGTTGTCATTCACTTATAAACATTGTTCTTTGGTCAAGTTCGAATGGTATCTCCTTGTGTTCTCTGGGTGTGTGTATATATATAACACACTTAAGAGAATTGTGGGTAGCTGCTGCCGAAATTTTGATGTGGATGGAACAATATCTAAGTGAATGATGAAATATATAACAAAGTAATCCTGGATAGGATAGGGCCTTACCCTTTCGAAATTGAGTGATGATGCGTATTTAGGACATATGCAAATAGAAGCACTTACATATATGCATCGTACTCGCTCTCACATTCAATATTTATGTTGAATATGTTTAAGATAAGATGAATGCAGACAAGTGTTGGATGAGAATTAAGAGCCATTTGTGAACTCAATTTCGAAAAGGTACTAAGGTATTTGCCGAAAGGGCAAAACAATACGTCAACTCTGAAGGGAAAGTAAGATGTCCATGTATGGTGTGCTTAAATAGGAAATTTCAAGATTTACAAATAGTAGAATATCATCTAATTGAGAAGGGCATACAACCATCATATACTGTATGGTCATATCATGGAGAGTTATTCCTTATTACCCATGATCCTATTGAGGATGAAAATGATAGGCAGGGTGATGAGATGCAAGATCTCCTAGCTGATATTACTGGAGTCACTGGAACAAGTCATGGAATTGACCAAGAATTGGATGACGTTCCTAAATTTGAGAGCGATCAACAATCATACAAGTTTAGTGATTTATTTATGGAGACACGGAAAGAGTTGTATCCTGGGTGTTCCAAGTTTTCAATCCCAAATATTTTAGTAAAGTTAATGCAGTTAAAAGTACTTAACAAGTGGAATAATAAACCATTTGATATGTTACTGAAACTATTGATTGAAGCTTTTCTAAAGGGAACAAATTTGCCTAGGTCTCATTGTGAGGCGAAGACAAAGTTGCATGATATCGGTCTTGGGAATGAATCAATTCATGTTTGTAAGTATGACTGTGCACTATTTTGGAAGGAAAATTCAGAGTTAGATCACTGTCTAGTGTGTGGTGAAAGCCGTTGGGAATTGGCGAAAAAAATGCCCTAAAAGGTGTTGTGCTATTTCCCTCTAATGCCTCAATTGAAGAGGTTATATAGTGCTCGACATACCATGAATGACATGAGATGACATGATTCAGAGAGGCCAAAGGAAAAAGGTGTGTTGAGAATCCCTGTAGATGGTGTTGCTTGGAAAGAGTTTGAACAAAAGTATCCTTCATTTGCCTCTGATCCTAGAAATGTCTGGTTGGAATTGGTGATCAATAGATTTAACCCTTTCGGGAATATGAGCAATGCATATTCCATGTGGCTAGTTATACTTATTCCGTATAAGTTGCCACCTTGGAAATGAATGAAATCAGAGTCCATGATGCTATCTCTTCTAATTCCTAGTCCAACGGCTCCTAGATAGACATGGACATCTTTATGAGGCCTCTTACTGATGAGCTACAAGAACTGTGGGTGACTAATATACAAACTCGAGATGCAGTGAATGGCAATATATTTTGTATGGATGCTGCAATAATGTGGACCATCAATGACTACTCAGCATATGCCCTAATGTCAGGATGGAGCACTAAGGGGTATAAGGCTTGTCCAACTTGTAATGAAGATACTCCATCTGTGGGGATTCGAAGCAAGGTTGCATATATCGGGCATAGACGTTTTCTTCTGATGGATGATCATATGAGAAAAAGTAAATAGTTTGATGGTCATCATGAAATAAGACCGGCGCCTAATAAGTACTCTAAAGAAGACATCTTGAGACAATTAGAGTATTTGCAAATCAGGTTGCCTAGGAAGCACAAAGAATGTGGGGGTGTGAAAAGGAAACACACTGTAATTGAGCTAAATTGGTCCAAAAAGAGCATCTTTTTCGAGCTTGAGAATTGGAGGAACTTGTTATTTAGTCATAATTTAGATGTTATATATATTGAGAAGAGTGTGTGCGATAGTGTATTAGGAACTCTATTAAGCATCGAGGGCAAATCTAAGGATACAGATAAGGCTAGGCTTGATCTTGCTGATATGAAAATTTGTAAAGAGTTGCATCTTTACAACGTGGGGAATAGAAAGAAGAAACCACATGCTTCTTACACGTTAAGTGTTGAGGAGCAAAAGAAATTTTGTCAATTCATCTAGTTAATCAGATTTCCTAATGGATTTGTAGCCAACCTAGCAAGAAATGTGAGCAAAGTAGAAGATAAGATATCCGGATTAAAATCACATGATTGTCATGAATTGTTTCAATGTCTACTACTTGCTAGGATTTGACCATACTTAAAAAAAAAAAATCCGTGAGACTATTACTGAGTTATGCTATGTCTTCCAACAATTATGCTCATGAACACTTAATATGGCCGATCTAAAAAAGCTTCAGCATAATGTGACCATCATATTGGCTAAGTTGGAAAGAATATTTCCTTTTGTCTTTTTTGATATAATGCTTCATTTAATTATCCATTTACCAGAGGAGGCACTACTAGGTGCTCCTGTATATTTTAGATGGATGTATTCTATTGAACACACCATGGGTGTTTACAAGCAATATGTTCGAAATCGGGCATGTCCAAAGAGATCTTTTGCTGAAGCTTACATCGTAAATAAAGCCCTCATATTTTTCTCTCTGTATTTAGGGGTGTTGAGACTCGATTCAATCAACCCGATTGAAATAATGACGAGGTTGACTCTCATCTACACTGACAATTATCAGTTTTTCAGTGTGTTGATCACCCATTAGGTAAAAAAGATATTGTAATTCTTTAACCATCTGATCGGTTAAAAGTTGAATGGTATGTGATGGATAATTGCACTGAAATATAGAAATATCTTGAGTAAGCATCTAATTTTTTTTCTTCTTATGACCCAAAGTTCACTTTTTATTTTCAATTCTCTAATATATAACATTACATAAATGTAGTGAGCATATGAGAGAGTTGGAGGCTAAAGGTGTTACAAACCTTGAACGACAATAGGAAGTTGAGTTTCCATCATGGTTTAAGACCCGGGTATGATTCTAGTATCTTATCTCATTCTCAAAATTTTCTTCTTCAATGAAGTAATTGAAGTCTCATGTCATCATTTTTTGTGTAGATAAATCAACTACAAGCAGTAAATTCTGATGAGGTTAATGATGAACTATATGCATTGGCTAGCAGATCTAACTTTTCTGCATTCTCTTATCGTGGATGTGTAGTCAATGGTGTAAAATTTTTAGTCGAGAAATGGGACATTAGACGCAAGACTCAAAATTGTTGTATTCGTGTACCTAGCTCTGATGGAAATTATTCCTATGGTGTGCTCCAAGAAGTATTAGAGTTGTTGTATATAAACGATTAAAGTGTTTTGATATTTAGGTGCAAATGGTTTGACACTGATCCGAGGAAAAAATAGATTCAACAAGATGATCGTTTTACAAGTGTATTTTTCAATGCTTATTGGTACAATAATGACCCTTTCATACTTGCATCACAAGCTAAGTTGATATATTATACTAATGATGACAAGCTTGGGCCATCGTGGAAACTTGTGAACAAATACACACCTCGAAATGTATGGGACTTTCCAAATATGAAAGATGATGATACTACAGCAATATCGAATGATGTCCCTATTTTGTAAGAGGCAAACTCTTCGACATTCCAACCATGGGTTGAGCTTCCGAATTTGGACAATGTTAGATTTCAGCGAACCGATGTTGAACTAGCTGAAGTCAACAATATTGATGAATTACTTTGTGAATCTCGTGTTGTCACACAAGATGATTTTCTAGTTGATGATGATGAATTTAAGGATGAACACTAGAGGAATATGATGATGAAGAGATTGAAATTATTGATAGTGATACAAGTTCAGAGGAAAATAATAACATATCTGATGATGAGGTTTAAATGGTCTTCTGTAGTGATTTTGTACTTATGAAAATTCTACATTGTTTATTTTAAGTTGGCATAAAATTAAATTCTAAAATTTGCTAAATGTTTTCTTTGTAAGATGTCTAGTGCAGGTAGTGCACCTCCTAGTTCTGGGTCGAGTAGTGATGGATCTGACCCCAAAGGAAAGAGGGTCAGGGAAGAGACGAGAGGGATTGCGATTGAGAAGGAGCCTAGACGAGCAAAAGCCGACAAGTTGTAGGTGCAACATGACGAACAGACAGGGAAGCCAGTTATGAAGCATGACAAGTTGTTCTTGAACTTGCTTGCTAAATTAGTTCGAGACACGATACTAGCATGCACTCTCATTTGGAAGGATGTCAAGAAGGAGGACTTAAACCTCATTTTTCAACGACTAGATGTAAGTGTATTAAATTTAAATTATTTTTGTGTTCAATATTTAATTCAATCACATTATGTATATTAATTAATTGTTAATTACTGATAATCAGAGAAAGACTATCCTCGGGACAATGTCATCTTTATGGACTCCATCGAATAGTCCATGATGTACTATTTAAGAGACTAGAGGAATAACATGAAGGTGCATTTCATCACAGTTAGTGGGATAGAGGCTTTGGCTGCAGCCAAGGCCAAACCATACTAAAATGTTCCTAAGGACCACTGGGAGATTTTGTGTGATCATTTCGCATTTTAGGATTTTGAGGTTATATATTTTTCCAAAAGCCTCAATCATATTAATTATTTTGTTATTACTTGAATAAGATTTTGGTTAATTTTGTGATGATTCTTGTAATGATCCCATGTAGTGATGGATCTCAAGAATAAGGCATTCAACTTGCCCTTAGCCTTGTTATTAAGTCTATAAAAATAGATTATCTAGTACTAATGTGCCTTAAATTTTGCTATGTTCTTGTTTATTTTAAGTTATTTCAATCGATTTACTAGTTATTTTGATGTTTTTCTTGTTTGTGCATATAGGAAAGTAAGCTAAGGGTATTTTATATGAATTAAGGTGAATTTATGCCTCACAAATAGGTTTTTCAACTCATTAAAATTAAATTTTAATCCGATACGGTCGTAATGCAATGAAAATGACACAAATCGGAGCTCAAATAAAGAAATGACGCATCCAAAAAGCTGAGACACCAAACTAGCAGAAAGTGGCACTGTAGTGCCAAAAATAGCACTACATCGCCAACTCTTGCGTAATTTTGGCACTGCAGTGCCATCCACTACATCCTGAGTCAATAATTGAAGGCTGAGATCATGTTTTTGACGATCCACAAGTCTGAATTCAGCCTACCTTAGGTTTGCATGAGCTACTTCTTTAAAACCCTATCTTTGGAGTTGAATGAGGTATATTGGGATAGAGAGAAAGAGAGGAAGGCAACCATGGAAGGAGAAGAAGAGGAGGAAGAAGAAGATAAAGACATGGTCTATAAACTCCATTTCTTGATTTCTTCTCCAACATCAATATCATGGTTAGTTTTTAGCTTATTTTCTTCTTTTTCCTTGTGAGTTTTTCTTTGTATTTATTAGAGAGTAGTATAGTTGCGAGTAAATCCTAGAGAGAGGACTCAAGGAAGTAAGAGCCAAGCTTGGAGGAGAAATTTGATAACCTTCACGAACACCTTCAAGATTTTCTAAGGGGGAATTCTATAACTTTTCTCTTTGATTTTGTATTTCTTGAATTCATTAGATTCTGATGTTATTGTTTTCAATTAATATTATGAACTAAATATTTCTTTATCTAGTTTTACTATGTGAACCAACCTAGTATCTTGTGTTTATTTATTTCTCTTCTTTAATTAATCAAATCCATTATTGAGTTATTTGTTTTATCTTATGCTTATTGCTTCTATTTAATTAATCACTAAATAGATTGTTGAGTTAAATTTCTATGAGCTTAGAAATGGGATTAGAAATTTGGAGTTAGGTAAAACAACATGAGATTACCTTGTTTGGGGTAAGTTTGCATAGGATAGGAATATACCTATATGACTTGTGTAACCTCTTTGAGAATTACAAAACATAACAAATCTAGTCAATTTATGTTAGGAGTAATATATTAGCTTGTCTAGGTGCTTTCTCTTATGTCTTAGAAAGGAGTTTGTGAATACATTAGAATTCTCAGTTGACAACTCTATTGGATTAATTAATGTAGGAATATACCTATATGACTTGTGTAACCTCTTTGAGAATTACAAAATATAACAAATCTAGTCAATTTATGTTAGGAGTAATATATTAGCTTGTCTAGGTGTTTTCTCTTATGTCTTAGAAAGAAGTTTGTGAATACATTTGAATTCTCGGTTGAAAACTCTATTGGATTAATTAATGTAGGTTAATTAATATAAGAAGGAAATTAGGAGATTGTATTTAAAGTATGATTAGAGAATTAGTAAATCTAGACATTTTTCTTATTGTTTATCTTTTGTTCATTTTGCATACTAATTTAATTGCTTTATTTTTTTCTCTAAAAAATTATATTTCAGTTGTTTGGATAAAGTTAGAATTGACCAATTTTAATACTTAACTTAGACTTAGTAATCGATCCTTGTAGGTTCGATACTCTTAACTCCTAAATCTATATTACTTGTGACCGTGTGCACTTGCACAGGAATGTGTGAGTATAGTTTATAGTTACACATTCTAGGCAACATTTGTCCCTCAAAAAGAATGGGAACAACCTTAGCGAATGACATTCTTGCTAACTCCCTTGTGCTTGAACGTGTCGCATATCTCTAGGAAATTCATGATGTGTTAGTTATGATCATCACTTGGTAGACTACCAAATAGGCACATAGCTTGTACTATCTGAATGATTGCTAGCTTCAACTTAAAGTTGGTGGCATTGATAGCCAGCCTCTGAATACTAGGACTAAAACCTTCAAAGCTTGTACTATCTAAATAATTGCTAGCTTCAACTTAAAGTTGGTGGCATTGATAGCCAGCCTCTGAATACTAGGACTAAAACCTTCAAGGATAGAGACTGCAAATCCCTCAAAGGTCTAGTTTTGTCTCGGTCTCCCATAGCATCTTGAGAGTTGACTATTTGGCTCCTCTGTCTTCAAATTTCCCTCAAGGTATACTCAATCTCAGGATCAATTGGTAAGATGTACTCCTTATGTGTCTCATATAGCAAAACAACACACTTGATATTCATAACAAGAACTAAAAGAAAAGGTTTGAATTAAATCAAAACTAATAGATATTAGTATTAACAAGTAGTAAATCATCGTACTCCTCGGCAACGACGTCAAAAACTTATTGGTTATTTCTAACATACAACTGCAAGTATACGAGTCACAACAAGTAATATAAAAGTAAGAGAGTATCGATTCCACAAGGAGTACTTGATTTATAAATACTAAGTACTAACTGAAACTAGCTTCTAATTTATCCAAACAACAATATTTGATAGTTTTATGCAAGAATCAAAATGTAAATAACAATGTAAAAGGAAAGAATGGAGAATGAAACTAAGCAACCATGATTTGTTCTAAGAGCAATAATAAGGAACCTAGAGATGCAATCTACCCTCTAACTCTTCCAACTATTAGTTTTCCTCAAAATACAACTATCTATTTAGAATTGACAACCAGAGTCCTAATGTATTCATAATCTCCTTTCCAAGATACGAGTAAAAAATATTTAGACAAGTTAAAGTTAGTCATAACATAAAATGACTAGATTCATTAAGATAGGTAATTCTCATATAAGATTGCATACGTTACATAGATAAGTTCTTATCCTATGCAAACTCACCCTACACTAGGTGATCTTATGTTAAACTATCTATGTCCAAACCTATATTTCTCTTCCCAAGTTCATGTAGAATTCAAAACAACAATCTATTTAATAGCCAAATAAATAGATGCATTAAGCTAAAAATAAAATAATCAACTCAACAATAGATATCAAGAACAATTGAGAAAAACAAAATAGTTAGACTATATTAGAAGTTTAATTACCTTCCTAGAAATGGAGTTTAGCTCATGTTCTTACAAAATAAATCAAAATAGATACAACAACAATGATACATATTCATTTTCAGAAAATAAAGAAGATGAAAAATAAGAGGAAGAGATAAGAAAAACTTTTTTGGAACTTCCTAATCTGATTTCTCCATATCTTCAATCCCATTTCTTGATGTTATTTCTATCTTAAAAATGGCTTTAGGAACCCCTGGCTACTAGAGCTTTCATCCCCTTTCTCTGTTTCCCATTAGATAAGTGTAAGAGAGTTTATATAGAAGAAGCAAAGTGGCCGTAGCATCGTGCAAGTGGCACTGCGGCGCTGTAGCATTGATGCCATGATGCTGTGGCACCACTTCCTAACATCACAGTACCATTTCTCTAAAACTTTTGGCGCTGTAGTGTCAGGACCCTATATAAACTTAAATAACTTTTGTAGCCACATATAGGCCCTAAAATAAGTGGTAAGAATTTTATCCCCAACAAAATATATATGCATACATTGGAATTCCTATTTAGATATAAGCTATTTTAGTAACAAGGTAATATACATCTATTAAAAAAAAAAAGGATAACATACAATTAAAAAAATAAAAAAAAATAACAAAAGCATTGAGTTATCTCAAACAAAATTCTAGAAAAACTAGCATTAAGATTGAAAACACCAAATGCATCCTAATTATATTATTTGAAAATAAAGCTCGCTTAGTATGATAGTTTAGAGAAGATTCAAAATTCTTCTGGACTAAATTATGATGGATTTTTGAAGGAAACAAAATTTGAAAGAAGGCATAGCCTCCAACAAAATGCCTAAAATGATCTTGCTCAAAGTCTCACGTGTGTCCCCTCCCCAACCAAAAAAAAAAAAGGTCTCATGTATGTGTCACATGCTCCTTTTGATTTGTTTTTGGCAACGAAATGACAACGGGCGATGAAATGAGATACTTTGCTATATTGGGGTTGCTAAAATAAGGATGTTTCAAAGTTCAGGTCAAAAGTGAGATTTAATTTAAAATTTGGGGTCCAATAATAAAATTCACAAAACTATTTAACATTCATAATTGTTTCCCTACTTTTTCGTTTAGTTAAAGAACATTCATTGGTACGTACAACATTCATTCATAACTCATGTACTCTTACTTTGATTTTCTTGAAATGTAGAGAAGGCGAGNCGTTGTAATTTCAAAGCTGATATACTTGATAGAAAGATTTCGCTTCTGAGTGGTGGTGAGAAGGTAACAATTTGTGCATTCTATTCTAATGCTGTTTCAAACAGTCTTTTCCTCTTCATTTTATTAACTTTTACGGCAACTATAAGACGTTGTGATATACATTTACCACGGTGCCTAAAAAACGCCGTGGTATTTAACTTTCATAGTGCCCATAAGGCACCGTGATTTACTTTTTTCGGTGCCCATATGGTGCCGAAGTAGGAGCCCTATATAAAGGACCTAAAATAACGAGGCCATGTCACTTCCCTCTTACTTTTCTCACCCTTTTCCCTCTTCACTTCCAGCTGCGGCCAGTCTCCCCCTTCTACCATTTTCACCATTTTTTCTGGCAAACAATGTATGTTTAAGCTTTTAAACTCATTTTTGTCACTAAAATTAGATTACCCATTTTTTTAACCATGATTTTGACCAATTATTTTGTAGAAATTTCATGTTTTAGGTTATATTTGAAAGAGTTTATATTTGGAATCCTAATTTATCAAATGTGAATATCTTGAGCATATATTGATAATCTTTACTCTTGTAATGCCGAGTTAGACTATTTATTTAGTAGAAATCTTATTTTTGGGCATGTTTTGCTATTTAAGTGCAAATTAATTCGAATTTATTATTATTTTGTTACTATTTTTTTTATATATATTTTAGGTGAAATGTGAGTTCATTTAGTTGTAAAAAGTTTCAAA
The DNA here is from genome assembly GCA_002914805.1 of Parasponia andersonii. Taxonomy (NCBI): domain Eukaryota; kingdom Viridiplantae; phylum Streptophyta; class Magnoliopsida; order Rosales; family Cannabaceae; genus Trema; species Trema andersonii. The sequence goes on from JXTB01000471.1 coordinate 281,282, forward strand.
TTGAAGGTGTGTTATATGAATTTATACCAATATCATGTATATTTACTAGAATCATATATTAGGTTATGCTTTTTAATTTCCATCCTTAGTGTCAATTAATCTAAATTTATGCAATTTTAATTGAATATTGTGTAATTTTTTTGAAATTTACATATTCAATGTTTAATTTAAAGTATTGTGGATTATAGATGTTTAATTTTATTTATCATTTTAATTTGAGTATAGGTTTTAATAGAAGTTAGAGTACTTAGATTACTTGTGAATTAGCAAACTGAGGTATGTTTTCTCAAATTTTTTTCTTTTATTGACTTATTCATGTCACTTTCACATTGATTTTATCTTATTATTTTCAAAAATTTAAACTAGATGAGATATGATATCATAAAGGAAATTGTGTGTTGTGGTGATATGATGATGTTATAATTGTGTGGGATCGGTTGAGTTTATTATTTGTGTTGATATTATTTTGTCATATGTTATATATGGTTGATTGACAAATTGCTTGTAACAAATGAGACTATTTAAGAATAAATTAAGTTCTGAATTTAGTAGTACTTAGAAATATAAAAATAATTTGAAATGAGTGTTAATTTATAATTGGTGGTTTAGTTACTCAATTGGTTAATGCTAGAAATAGGGAAGATTATGTACAATTTTTTATGGTACTCAATTTAGTTAGTTTTTTATATCAGTTGATTATTTTTTATTTTTTTTTCAATTGTGCTTAGAATGGATAAAGAATGGATATTGGCGGATAGACTATCGACTGAATATAGAAATGGAGTTGATAGCTTTTTGGAGTTTGCTATTAAAAATATCAAAGATTCCAATTTAATTCTATGTCCGTGTATTAAATGTAGAAATTGACAAAAGATAGGTATTAAAAAGATAAAAGAACACTTATATTTCAATGGAATAGATTAAAGTTACAAACAATGGATTTGGCATGGTACAAAGGTTCCAATTACTGGATTTTAGACAAAGAAGAGTATAAGAGATGATTATGAGTTAGATTTAAATGATGACCTTTTTGAAATGAGTGATGATGCACAATATGAAATAAATGTAGATCCTATTAAGTTTCAATCATTGTTTAATGATTCGGAGAAAACGATCTATCCGGGTTGTACAAAATTTACAAAATTGTCTACATTATTGAAATTGTATAATTTGAAAGCAAGACATGGATAGAGTGATAAGAGTTTTTTAGACTTGTTAGCTTTACTAGGAGAGATATTGCCAAATGATAATGAGATGCCACCTTACTTTTATGAGGCTAAAAAGACTTTATGCTCATTGGGTATGCAATATGAGAAAATTCACGCTTGCCCAAATGATTGTATTTTATATCGAAAGAAATTTAAAGATGTAATTTGTTGTTTAGTATGTGATGAGTCTATGTGGCAACAGAATAAGAATTCTAAAGAGGTAAAAGTTGGAACTCCTGCAAAGGTTTTGTGGTATATTCCTCCAATTTCTCGTTTTACCCGTCTATTCCGAAATCGTGAGCATGCTAAAGATCTATTATGACATGCGAATAAGAGGATAGAAGATGGTAAACTTAGACATCCAGTCGATTCACCGACTTGGAAAACAATAGATTACAAATGGCCTTCTTTTGGAAGTGATCCAAGGAATGGTCTATTTACAGATGGTATTAATACTCATACAACTCTGAGTAGCAAATACAGTTGTTGGCCTGTAATACTTATAATCTATAATCTTCCTCTATGGTTGTGTATGAAAAGAAAGTTTACACTTCTTACAATATTAATATCAGGACCTAGACAACCTGGTAAAGACATTGATGTATATTTCACCCCGTTGATTAATGAGTTGAACAGTTTGTGGAATGATGGTGTGAAAGCCTATGATGCATATAAGGATGAAGATTTTACTCTCAAGGCTGTATTATTAAGGACAATCAATGACTTCCCTACATAAGGGAATTTGTCTGAGTTTTCCACTAAAGAATATAAAGCATGTCCTAATTGTGATGAGAAAGCAAGTTGTCAGTTCTTAACACATACTAGAAAATTGAGTAATATGGGTCATAGAAGATTTTTACCTCGCAAACATGAATACAGAAATTGGAAAAAAGCATTTAATAGTTCTCAAGAATTTGAATTGACACCACAACCTTTAACTAGGATAGAGATACTAGAAACGGTCTCTAAGCTCGAATTTAGGCTTGGAAAAATTAAAATAAGTGATATCAGTAGGAAAAGAAAAAGACGCAGTAATGTAAAGGTTGTAAAAACCCCAAAGAGTTGTTAGAAGAAGAAATCTATATTCTTTGAGTTGGAGTATTGACAACACTTACTTCTACGACATAACTTAGATGTCATGCATATTGAAGAGAACATATGTGATAGTATAATTGGAACTTTATTAAATATTCTAGGGAAGAATAAGGATAGTATTGGTGCCCGCATGGATCCTGTTGACATGGGTGTTCGAAAAGAGTTAGCTCCTAAAGTGGGGGAGAAGCGAACATATTTACCTGCTGCTTGCTTGACATTGAAAAAGGAAGAAAAATATCAATTGTGTCAATCTTTATTTAATGTGAAGGTTCCTGAAAGCTATTCTTCTAATATTAGAACATTAGTGGANACAATGGATTTGGCATGGTACAAAGGTTCCAATTACTGGATTTTAGACAAAGAAGAGTATAAGAGATGATTATGAGTTAGATTTAAATGATGACCTTTTTGAAATGAGTGATGATGCACAATATGAAATAAATGTAGATCCTATTAAGTTTCAATCATTGTTTAATGATTCGGAGAAAACGATCTATCCGGGTTGTACAAAATTTACAAAATTGTCTACATTATTGAAATTGTATAATTTGAAAGCAAGACATGGATAGAGTGATAAGAGTTTTTTAGACTTGTTAGCTTTACTAGGAGAGATATTGCCAAATGATAATGAGATGCCACCTTACTTTTATGAGGCTAAAAAGACTTTATGCTCATTGGGTATGCAATATGAGAAAATTCACGCTTGCCCAAATGATTGTATTTTATATCGAAAGAAATTTAAAGATGTAATTTGTTGTTTAGTATGTGATGAGTCTATGTGGCAACAGAATAAGAATTCTAAAGAGGTAAAAGTTGGAACTCCTGCAAAGGTTTTGTGGTATATTCCTCCAATTTCTCGTTTTACCCGTCTATTCCGAAATCGTGAGCATGCTAAAGATCTATTATGACATGCGAATAAGAGGATAGAAGATGGTAAACTTAGACATCCAGTCGATTCACCGACTTGGAAAACAATAGATTACAAATGGCCTTCTTTTGGAAGTGATCCAAGGAATGGTCTATTTACAGATGGTATTAATACTCATACAACTCTGAGTAGCAAATACAGTTGTTGGCCTGTAATACTTATAATCTATAATCTTCCTCTATGGTTGTGTATGAAAAGAAAGTTTACACTTCTTACAATATTAATATCAGGACCTAGACAACCTGGTAAAGACATTGATGTATATTTCACCCCGTTGATTAATGAGTTGAACAGTTTGTGGAATGATGGTGTGAAAGCCTATGATGCATATAAGGATGAAGATTTTACTCTCAAGGCTGTATTATTAAGGACAATCAATGACTTCCCTACATAAGGGAATTTGTCTGAGTTTTCCACTAAAGAATATAAAGCATGTCCTAATTGTGATGAGAAAGCAAGTTGTCAGTTCTTAACACATACTAGAAAATTGAGTAATATGGGTCATAGAAGATTTTTACCTCGCAAACATGAATACAGAAATTGGAAAAAAGCATTTAATAGTTCTCAAGAATTTGAATTGACACCACAACCTTTAACTAGGATAGAGATACTAGAAACGGTCTCTAAGCTCGAATTTAGGCTTGGAAAAATTAAAATAAGTGATATCAGTAGGAAAAGAAAAAGACGCAGTAATGTAAAGGTTGTAAAAACCCCAAAGAGTTGTTAGAAGAAGAAATCTATATTCTTTGAGTTGGAGTATTGACAACACTTACTTCTACGACATAACTTAGATGTCATGCATATTGAAGAGAACATATGTGATAGTATAATTGGAACTTTATTAAATATTCTAGGGAAGAATAAGGATAGTATTGGTGCCCGCATGGATCCTGTTGACATGGGTGTTCGAAAAGAGTTAGCTCCTAAAGTGGGGGAGAAGCGAACATATTTACCTGCTGCTTGCTTGACATTGAAAAAGGAAGAAAAATATCAATTGTGTCAATCTTTATTTAATGTGAAGGTTCCTGAAAGCTATTCTTCTAATATTAGAACATTAGTGGATATGAACAATTTGAAACTAGTTGGACTTAAATCTCATGATTGTTATACACTAATATAATATCTGCTACCTATAGCGATGAGGTCTGTATTACCTAAAAATATTCGATATGTAATCATCAGATTATGCTTATTTTTTAATGGAATTTATTCTAAGGTGGTCGATGTATCTAAGTTAGATGAACTACAACGTGAACTTGTTGTAACATTGTGCATATTCGAGCAGTTTTTTTCTTCTAGTTTTTTTGATATAATGATACATCCATCTGTACATTTGGTTAGAGAAGTGAAGTTATGTGGTCGTGTTTATTTGAGATGGATGTATCCATTTGAGAGATACATGAAAATTCTAAAAGGATATGTTAGAAATCGAAGCCGGCCAAAAGGATGCATTGTAGAGTGTTATATCGCAGAAGAAGCTGTTGAATTTTGTTATGAGTATTTGGCAAATATAGAAGCTATCGGAGTACCCGCATCTTCAAGTATTAATAAAAGCGTTAAGTAGTGGTGTCGTGCATGCAGTTAAATGAAATCAACTAGACCAAGCATATCGTACTGTGTTACAAAATATAGCTGAAGTCAAACCTTTCATCGAGTAAGTTTTATTGTGAATTAGAAGTTTTATTGTAAATTAGATTTGTATTGATTGAATGATGAATTATTTAATAATAATGGTTTACTTTGGGGATGATTTGTTGAAGAGAGCATATAAATTGGATCAAAACACGATTCTCAATGAAATCAAAAAGATAGAAGTGGATCCATGATGAACATCATCGAACTTTTATTAGTTAGATTCGCGAACGGGTAATTCTAATTAGTTGTTACAATTAATAGTTTGATTTCATTTTTTCCCTATTTTTGATTATGAGTACTAATATGTTGGGTTTTCTAATTGTTAATTTTGCATTTTGAATAGATTGTAGTTGAAATGAACAAGACAACACATAATCTATGTGATACATTGAAATGGATATCACGTGGACTATCATTGGATGTAATTAAGTATAATGCTTATCAAGTTAACAATGTTCATTTTTGCACAAGAGACTATGATAACATAAGAACAACCCAAAATAGTGGGGTAAGTATTGTTGCAAAAACCATACAATTTTCAAGTTCGAAGGATAAAAACCCAATAGAGGGTGATATGGTGTACTATGGCGTTATCGAAAAAATTTGGGAACTTGATTTTGTCACATTTCGGTTCCCGGTGTTTATGTGTCAATGGGTGGAGAGTAACCATGGGGTTAGAGAAGATGAGTTAGGCTTCACTTTAGTTAATCTAAACCGGATAGGTCACAAGAATGATCCATTTATATTGGCAATACAAGCAAAATAAGTATTTTAGGTCAATGATCCACTTGATGCTCGATGGTCAATTGTTCTAGCAATAAAACCAAAAGAATATCAAAATTTAGGAGTTGAAGATGAGAACGAAATACTTGTTACTCATGAAATATTCTCAAAAGGAGTTTCGGTGGAGGCTTTGATAGAAGATGTTAATGAAGGTGATGTTACATGTTTATGAGATGATGGTGAAGGTATTTGGATTGATAATCAAAGAAAGAAACTAATGAGGTATAAATCAAATAAGTTATATATATTTTTTTCATTTTTATATCTTTAT
>JXTB01000471.1:301999-312933 GCA_002914805.1 Parasponia andersonii
ATTAATGGGGCTTTTTAATCAAAAAATTTGTCTCCAAAATTTTCATGGACCGACTTTTTCTTTTGAAAACTAAAGCTTATTTGTTTGGAACGTCCCGATCTTTTGGTGGAAAACAAAATTAAAAAGATTGAGGGCCCAAAAACAAGTAAGATTTTTTTTCTTATGTTTGGAAGTGAAAGAGAAAAAGTTTACTTTCTTATTATTTGTTTTCCATAGTTTGGCAATTGAAGAAAAAGTATGGAAAAATTTATTAACGTTGACTCTTTTTTTACGGGGTTAGTATTGGCTCTGAATTATATTATTGGCACATGAACCTTAGAAATTTCTCTGTTTTGGTACCAAATAATCAAAATGTCTTATTTTACTTCTTATTCTCAGTCATCCCTTTTCAATTAAAAACAGACGGAAAATAGTATTAGATACTACGTGGAGGTTTAAAAAAAGAGGTTTTGGTTATTTCATTTTTTTGTTTAATTAAATTTCCTTTTTTATTTAATAAGTTTTTTCCTTTTATTAGTTTTTAAAAAAATGATGTCATTTTTTTTTCGAATTTAAGAGACAAAAAATTTAAGATTTCTTTTCTATTTTAAAAAATCAAGCTAAATGTATAGAGCTAAATTGTACAATTCAATTTATTAGAGGGTGCAGGACCACTTGTAATCTTGTATCCAATAAAAGTAGATTAAGTTAATTTTTGGGTTGTGTTCATGAGAACTGTCTACATACTTTTTGTAGGGATCAAATCCTGATATAGTAATGATTTTTCATACAAAAGAGCAAAAAGTCAATTAAGCTACATATGAGACTATGTGGAGAGAAAAAAAATAGAATAAGGAGATGTAGAATGAAGGAGAGGACTACATATTTATAGGCAAATAAGAGACATTTAATAAATATACAGGAAACTCTATTAAAAGGATAATTAATAATTTTCATTAAGTAACTTAGTCAAAATAAAATATTTACCAGATAATATCTGATTTGGAATATAAATAAGTTGATATTCACAAATAATAATTGCCCCTTTTCTAAAATAGAAAGACCCCATAAAAACTTAAATAACTTTTGTAGCCACATATAGGCCTAAAATAAGTGGTAAGAATTTTAGCCCCAACAAAAAATATATGCATGCATTTGAATTCCTATTTAGATATAAGCTATTTTAGTAACCAGGTAATATACATCTATATAAAAAAAAGGATAACATACAATTAAAGGAACAAAAAAATAACAAAAGCATTGAGTTATCTCAAACAAAATTCTAGAAAAGCTAGCATTAAGATTGAAAACACCAAATGCATCCTAATTATATTATTTGAAAATAAAGCTCGCTTAGTGTGATAGTTTAGAGAAGATTCAAAACTCTTCTGGACTAAATTATGATGGATTTTTGAAGGAAATAAAATTTGAAAGAAGGCATAGCCTCCAACAAAATGCCTAAAATGATCTTGCTCAAAGTCTCATGTGTGTCCCCTCCCCAAACAAAAACAAAAGGTCTCATGTATGTGTCACATGCTCCTTTTGATTTGTTTTTGACAACGAAATGACAACGGGCGATGAAATGAGATACTTTGCAATACTGGGGTTGCTAAAATAAGGATGTTTCAAAGTTCAGGTCAAAAGTGAGATTTAATTTAAAATTTGGAGTCCAATAATAAAATTCACAAAACTATTTAACATTCATAATTGTTTCCCTACTTTCTCGTTTAGTTAAAGAACATTCATTGGTACGTACAACATTCATTCATAACTCATGTACTCTTACTTTGATTTTCTTGAAATGTAGAGAAGGCGAGGAGGCGAGTAGGTGTTAGTTGGGAGTTCAGATCACGTCCAACTTTTCTATCCCAATTAATGCAGGGAAATTCTTGTTAAATTGGGCTAGAGTTATACTTTATCTGTTTCGTGTTTTAATATATTGTTTATTTTTCAGTGGTGCTTTTTATAAAATTTAAATTGAATAAATCACAAATACACATAAATTTTAGTATTTTTTTTTAGATAAAATTGGAAATGAGCCCAAATTGTTTCCGTCCTTGAATTTATGTCCAACTAATAAAATGATCGTGTAAAATATAATTTGAATAAATCCAAATCAGCTTTTTAACTTAGACATTTTCATTGATAACTTTAGTATATACTGGTTAGGTCTATTAGAAAACTAAAATTTGACAGAGAAACCGTACTCGTTATTTGGTTACATGTATAGCTAGTATTTCTAGTTTCTGTCATACTTGTTCAGTTTGGTTTCATTGAATAAAAGTGAAATATATATTGGAAAGAAACTACTGCACAACATAGAGTCAATTTCAACATGCATGTGTACAGTACCCAAAGCACCATTAATGACCAACGAAGATGACGTGACAATTTCCTGATTATGTGGCTGAATGACATAAGTCAGTATATTCATACGAGAAATAGTTAGAAAAAGATACAATCATCAACTACCAATTATTTAGTACTAAAGGTATTGTTCTATTCTTCTACCTCCATTAGCGCCTATATATAAAGGCAAGTAGTTTGTAGAAGCTTAATGCATCGATCGATAGTACCGAACTGCATTTAGTTAAAAATCACAATCACTCATATCCTATATAATATATATATATAGGTACATATATATATCTTTTTCTTTCTAAAGTGCTAGCTATTCCCCAAGATCGATCGATATGGCGGAGGCAATCGCTACATGGAAGCAACTCATGGGAACTAACAACTGGGAGGGCCTTGTAGAGCCTGGGAAGGAGCTGGACCTCGGCCTCAGGAATTTCATCCTCCGCTGCGGCAACTTCTGCTCGGCCACCTACGATGCGTTCCGCAAATCGGACGGAGAAAGCCGATACAGGATGTCGTCGTTCTTCCACGACGTGATGCTCCAAGACGCCTCCCACTACGAAGTCGTTTCCTTCCTCTACGCTCCCTCTGGTTGTTGTCAGCCGAAGGTATCCAACTGGATTGGCTACGTGGCAGTCACGACCGACGAATTCAGCGAAACCACCGGCCGCCGCGAGATCTATGTGGTCTGGCGCGGCACCATCACTCTCTCCGAATGGTGTTCCAATGTTCATGCGTGTCTGCAGATCTTCTTGAAATCGGCCAATGTTTTGCTCTCTGCTAGAACGATCCGCAGCTTTGATGAAAACGACAAGCGAAATGGAAAAGATCAGAAACCGAGAGTCCACTCTGGTTGGCTTAAAATGTACACCTCGACGGATGCCGTGGAGACCAGCGTGAGAAGCCAGCTGATGAATGCAATCGATAAGTTGAAAGAGAAACACAATAATGAGAACGATAAGCATAAGCAGAAGCTTGAGCTTAGCGTTGTTGTAACAGGGCATAGTCTTGGTGGGGCTCTGGCAACACTTAGTGCCGTCGATCTGGTCGAAAGCGGCGTCGTAAATGCTCGAGTTGCAGCTATTGTTTTCTGCTGTCCAAAGGTCGGCAACCAGGCGTTCAAGACAATTGTTGAAGATCATCAACAGCTTAACATTTTGCACGTGAAAAATGAGAGGGATATCATTCCCGATCTACCTTGTTCCATCCCGATGCTACCTTGTCTGGGCCAGTACGTTCCTATTCAAACGTCTGAGCTTAAGATTAATACAGATAAGTCCCCGTACTTGAACATCAAATCAGCATCAAAAGAGCTTCTTGATCGTGATCTGATGATCAAACTTAAAAGATCCGTTGAGAAGTTCTTGTCTAAAAAATCGTCTGGTACTAATATTGCTCCGAGTGATCTGCCAAACTTGCAAAATTTGCTTGAGAATGTTACTACTAGTACTGATCATGATGATTTGAAGGAATTTTTCTCGTCGTTGATTCCTTTCTTTCTGGAAATATTGTTGGCCATGTCCGGAATAGAATTGCTTGGAAAATTACAGGAGAAAGTTCACGAAATGATCAGCTTTCACAACCTGGAGGCGACGTTGCATGTGGTGGCTTGGTGGAATGGACCGGACAAGGAGTTTGGTGACCGGCCCAACGTGGAGAGGAGCTTGGCTTTGGTGAACAAGTGGGGTGCGTTCCTAATTAAGGGTGAGATCCCGGATAAGCTCGCGGATAATCTCCGGAACGAGCTTTGGGTGCCAGAGTCATGGTGGATGGAGAAGAACAGAGGGATGTTACTGCGGAATGAAAAAAATCCTGAACCAGTTTCGGTTCCACCAACATGGGAAAGACTCATTAACCGTAGTTGGACCAATAAATTAGTGGACTGGAATAGCTTTCTCGAGGCCCCTATTAATCATTTAAACAGTAGCCCAAAGAAATTCCTCCTCCAATGCGGTGACTTTTGCCAAGCCACCTATGACTGCTTCAACTCAAACCCCATCTCCCGACAATGTGGGAACAGCCGCTATGGAAAAACATCGTTCTGGGAAAACGTTATGCTTCCACGAGCCTCACACTACCAAGTTTGCTCCTTCCTCTACGCTAGTACTACCACCGGTGACAGAAGCTGTGACCGATTGTTCTTTCAGCCACCGGACACCAAAGATTTCAAAGCGTGGGACTGCAGTGCCAATTGGATTGGCTACGTTGCCGTCACCACGGATAAAGTTACCAAAGCCATCGGACGCCGCGAAATCTACGTGGTCTGGCGTGGTAGCATCCCAGCCTTTGATTTGCTTCGTAGTTTTAACGGTGATGATTGGCTCTGCCCTCTTCATCCTTCGTACACTAACTTGCCTTCTTTACCTTTTCATAAGCCGCCTGAGAACAAATCTCCAAAGGTCCACAGGGCATGGAATTTGATTTATACATCATCGTCAAGCAATAGCGAGTACGCCAAGAAAAGTGCCAAAGATCAGTTCAAGGAGGTAATCCAGGAGTTGACGGACAAGTACAAGGACGAGAAAGAGCCAATTCACATAGTGATAACAGGGCACAGTTTGGGTGGGGCTCTGGCGGTTCTAAGCGCTTATGATCTTGTCGAACACAGTGTTGTTGATAAAAGAATCCCCATCTGGACCGTCGTTTTCGGCTGTCCACGTGTCGGCGACGCTTCGTTCCGTGAAAGCTTGGCCAACTATGGGAACCTCATGATCATCCCCATAAAGAACAAGCAGGATAACGTACCATACCGTCCTGATCATGGATCGCTAGTGGACTTGCGAGACCCAAAAATAAATAGCCCTGCTGAGCTGGTGGTCAATACGAACTCCTCGTCTTACTTGGTCGTCCCTAATAACTCAGAAGAGGCGCATAACTTAGAGGTGACGCTGCACATGATAGCCGGGTTGAAAGAGGAACTCACTGATTTTGATGAAGCTAGAGCAGCGGAAACTAGGAACTTGGCTTTGATCAACAAGTCGAGTGGGTGTCTAAAGGTGTCTTATAATAATCAAGAAGTGCCAAAGTCATGGTGGGTGGAGAAGAACAAAGGGATGGTGCTCGAGGATAATGGAAAGTGGGTTTTAGATCCACAACTATTTTCGTGAATTTCGGCAGCTCATAGCCCCATGCACTATCCTAAATACATATGTTTGAATAACGCATGGTGAAGTTTCATTTGCTTTACTGTGATGATCTTCAGCGTGGTTTGCGTGTTTTCTTCCTTTTATGATTGCCAAGTTATATTGTAATATATTGTTGTTATGTGTCTTCTTATCAGTTAGCTGTATACATGTATAATATCAATAAGGGGTATAAGGGTAATAGTGAGTACACTTTCTTTGTCTATCCTCAGCCATTTCTAATTGGCTTTTCATCATCGAGGGGAGACATTTCAACCAAAAAAAATTGGTCCCCGGAGCTTTCCAACTAAGTCAAAGTATTGCGCTCTCTCTCTCTCTATATATATATATATAAATATATAATATTGAAAAAATTACACCACGTATCTCTTTTCTGATTTATATGTTACTGAATATCCATTTTTTTTTATTTTGTTTAATTTTATATCCTTTTTCTTGTTGTAATTATTGGAGTTTATCTTTATACCCTTGTAAATTACTATAATATATTCATGTATACAATTAATTTACCAACTACATACGCAATTTATTTAATACAATATATGTAAAAACTCATTTTTTAAAGCGGCAAAATGACTTTTTTGACCAGATAAAAAAAAGACAAATTATATATATATATTTCTCTATCTCCCCTCTCGTCCCTCTCTGTATCTCACTCTCTCTCTCTCTGTTCCTCACCTGGTCGAAGCCCACCGAAAGAAGCCACGCCGCCGCCCCGCCATCGTTCGGCCAGACGATCAGCCGGCGTTGACTCGCTGTGTTGCCACGAAGCTCCGCCGCCCTTCCCTGCTTGCTGCCGCAGCCTGGTTTGCCGGAAAACTCTATAAAAGCCGTTTTAACCCATTTCGGATTTTTGGCCGCCGGCGAAAATTTCGGTGTCAATTCGACTCCAAACTAGTCCCTTTAGAATCGTATCGTCGCAAGGATTATCAAGGTATATATATTTCAACTCCATTTTGCCTGAATTGAAAGTTGCCATTTTTGGACATTTCGAGTTTATGGTTGTTCTCGATCCGGCCGTTGAATTGTATTTTTGACTGCATTTTTGGAATGTACACGGAAAATTGAGAAGTTTGATATATATATATATATTATGTGATTTGGTGATCGGAACAAAAATCGAGATCGGACGGTCGAGCTTTTATCTCGTTTTGCGTGCCATCGGTCCGTTGTGGGCCCGGACCCGAATTGGACAAGTTATATGTCTAACCTAACTATTTTGGGTGCTAGGAATTCAGTGAAGAGATCCGTTTATGGAATTGAAGCTCCGGTGAGAAAGTTAGTTTTTCGCAAGAGGACGATCGAGGGCTTGGAATTGGTTCCTGACCCTCCGGGTGATCATCAACGACACCTTGAAGACTCAATAGTATGGTGTCGCTATTCCGGTGAGATAGGGGTTTAGTTACCTTCGTTTTATACCGTTTTTGAGTTAAAACTTATTTTCTGCAGCATATAAGAAAAAGTGTATTTTTAATGATTTGAATTATATGTGATAGAATCTGGTTATACGATGTATATTGTACTGCTCTAGGAATTTGCTGTGTGCAGCTTATTTTGGGTATATCAAAAATAGGGCCGTTATGCTGTCTGTTTTTCTATAAAACCCTATTATGCATGTTTTACTGAAAAACCAGAGTACAGTAATTTTTACACTTCAGTTCTGGATTGCACGTATCATAGAATCATACATGAGTACCGTGTTAGCATCATGGGTTTTACAGTGTGGTGCTGTGTGCCCCACCGTTGGTGAAAGTCCGTAAACTCGCACGAGGTCTTGTTACTTCTGATTACCTCCCCATTTGGCAGGTGTAGGCAATTCAGTTGCCCCTCCAGGTTTGGTAGGCGACACATGGGTGTCCCCTCCGGGTATGGACTTAGGTATCAGGCAGGTTGTTAGGTACACTTAGTGCCATCATCCTGGGTTTCCACAGATGAATGGATGTGAGCTCATGGGTATGGGTTGATTTGTGTCATGTGCATATGGATTGATGGTTTTGATTACACTGTTTTATATATATGGGTTCTCGGTTTGGATTATATATATATATATATATGTGTGTGTATGTTTTGGATTTGAACTAACCATGCAGGAGTTTTCCATCACTGAACTATTTTTCTTCGAGGTAACTATAATCCTACTGGGCATTGTATGCTCACCTCCTACCTTCCTCCTCAAGTGGTGTCCAGTGCGATCTTGGTGATCAAGAGGAGTAAGAGGTCATCCGGATTGCAGTTCGTCTCTTAGTAATGCTAGGAGTTGTTGTCATAGTCCTTGGACTATTTGGATTTTGTGTTAGCATTGAACTAATATTACTGCTTTCTATTTTGTCTGCAAACTTATGTATGCCATTCTAGTGTTTGACTTCTGTTCTGGATGATGATGATATTAGGTTTTATATTTAATTTCGCGTTTTCAAATAATTGTTTAATTCATGTTTGATGGTATATATGAACTGTGGGAGTGGTTCACGGGATGGAATTCTGATTATTTTATTTAATTGGACCGTTTTCATTAAAACTAGAACTTTTGACACTTTTCAAATAAATCACGGAATTTCCCACCTTTGTGAAATTCTCCTTCTGCCACTAGCGCGGATTTTGGGTCGTGACAGAAATTTTTGGTATCGGAGCTTTGAGTTTAACAGCTCGGATGTATCACCATTAAAACTAGATTGAAGTTGTTTTTATGACAAGCATGCATCATTATCTCAAAAATAGTCAGGCATATTGTTTCAGACTTGTAAGGATGCCTCCTAGAAGAGTTCCGAGGCACTAGCCGAATACCGAACCTCCTCGTCTAGATTTCACTCATCTGATCGAGGCAATGCAGCATGCATTCGTCCAGATCAGCAATCCAGACTATCAGCCTCTAGCTCTGAGGGAACGTCAGTTGGATCAGGCTGATCACTTCCAACGGTTCATGCATCTCCAGCCAGGGCAGTTTGATGGTAGACCAAAAGCTCTCACGGCAATTGCTTGGTTGCGTGAGATAGAGATACACTTTCGAGCCCTTGGTACTCCGGTTGAGTGTTGGGCTGTGTTTGCTGTTACCTGTTTGACAGGGAGCGCCATTCGTTTGTGGGAAATAGTGGAACGGATGTAAGATATAGTAGGCTTGACTTGGGAAGACTTTGAACAGATTTTCAAGGCCCAGTATGCCAATGAGGATCAACAGGATAAAGTTGAGAACCAATTTAAGACGTTGAACCAAGGTAACAGAACGGTGAATGAGTACCTGATAGAGTTCACTGAGTTGGTAAGTGTTGCTCTTGACTAGGTACGAGTGAGAAGTACCGAGTTGCTAAGTTCAGGAGTCGTCTGAATCGGAATATTTTCAACAGGATTGGTACTAAGACTTCCCATACTCTTCCTGAGATTATAGTGGCTACCCAGCAGGCAGAGACCATCGAAGAAAGTTTAGATTCCAGGAGGAACCAACGGAGAGGAAATGACAGAAAAGCCACCAGAAGGAACCAAGGGCAGTGGTCAGCCCAGGATACTCCGAGCAGTGGGAGTTCAAACAACAGTGGTTCTTCTGGGGGTGGCAGAGATAGTCCGTATGGAGGATATTTTATTTGGGGCCAGCAGGGTCATCGAAAGAAGGAGTGTCCCAACCGTCTGCAGAAATCTCCTCTTTCTCAAAGAGGACCGCAGAGGAGCCAGTCAGGTTCTGCTTCTTATCAAAATACTCAGGCATGGCCGCAATAGTCACAGGGTGCTTCGCAGACTTTTACTTCCTCTCAGCCTTATCAGCATCAGTACCACCCATAGGGTTTTACTCAAAACTTTCAGACTCCTCAGGCCTCAGGGAGTCAGGGTGGGAGTGGTTTTGACAGTAGTGGTACAGGATCCAGCAGCAGCTGTCCTGGACAGGGAAAAGGCAACAAAGGGAAAGGAAAGATGACTGGCCAAGCCTATGCTTTTACTAGGGCAGACGACACTCAGGATTGCACCGGCCGAGGTGTTGTTGACGGTATGATCCGTCTTTCACACTCTTGGGCATATGTTTTGTTTGATACTGGTGCATCCCACTCATTCATATCCTTATTGTTTGCTCAACTATTGGGGTTGGAATTTTCTGATTTGGATTATGTATTGTCATTGGGTACACCTTTGGGAGGAGTAACTGATATGTCTAGTGTGTGTAAGTCTTGTCGGGTTGTGATTGGTAATATAAAGCTTCTTGCTGAATTGATTGTGTTGCCGATGGGACAGTACGACGTAATACTCAGTATGGATTAGTTGTCGAAATATCGAGCAGTTGTAGACTGTCATAAGAAGCGGGTGACTCTTTTTCCTAGTGATGGATATCCTATCGTCTATCAGGCTGAGATGAGTCCGTAGAAGCCTAGTCCTGTTCTGAAAGCGTGCATGGGTGGAAGGAAGAAACTTGAGTGTTATGGGAACTTGTTTGACATGGATGGCGAGGTGAGGACAAACGATCAAGACCCATGGATTCCGGTGGTATGTGAGTATTCGGAGGTATTTCCTGAACACTTACTGGGGTTACCACCTGATAGGGAGATCGAGTTCTGTATTGAACTAGATCTTGGAGCTCAACCAGTTTATATTCTAGCCTATCGCATAGCACCTGCTGAGATAGAAGAATTAAGAGAACAGTTGGACGATCTGCTTTCCAAGGGCTTTATTCGCAGTAGCACTTCTCCTTAGGATACTCCTATTTTGTTTGCGAAGAGAACTGATGGTTCGTTGAGACTTTGTGTGGATTATCGGAAGTTGAACCAGTTGACAATGAAGAACAAGTATCCTTTGCCAAGGATAGATGAGTTGTTTGATCAACTCGGTGGTTCAAGATTCTTCTCTAAGATCAATTTGAGATCCGGTTATCATCAGTTGAAGATAAGGGAGGATAATATACCAAAGACAGTATTCAGAACCCGATATGGTCACTTTGAGTTTCTAGTGATGCCATTTGATTTAACGAATGCACCTGCAGCCTTTATGGATCTCATGAATCAGATTTTCAGGCCGTTTTTGGATCATTTTGTGGTTGTGTTCATCGACGATATCCTGGTGTATTCCAAGACTCGAGAAGAGCATGCCAAACATCTGGGGACAATACTCAAGACCTTGAGAGATCATCAGTTGTACGCCAAGAAATCAAAATGTGACTTTTGGATGTCAGAAGTGAAGTTCCTGGGCCATGTGATTTCTCACGAAAGTATTTCAGTTGATCCCGCTAAGATCGAAGCTACCTTGGAGTGGGAAAGACCGAGAAATGTGACGGAGGTACATAGTTTCCTTAGATTGACAAGCTACTACCATCGTTTTGTGCAAGATTTCTCGAGAATTGCTTTGCCTTTGATGAAGTTGACCAGGAAGGACGTCAAGTTTGTTTGGGACCACGAGAGTGAAGAAGGTTTTGTCAAATTGAAGCAGAGTTTGACCACCACACCTGTTCTTACTGTTCCTGATAGTAACAAGCCTTATGTG
>JXTB01000471.1:328162-339462 GCA_002914805.1 Parasponia andersonii
GTCTAACTTAACAATTTTTTATACTGAAATTCAGTGGTGATATAAGTTTCACAATTCGAGGGTCTGTTCAAAAATTGAATTTTCAAACCAAGCGATCAAAGGTTCGGAAAAGACCCTCGACCCCTAAACGACCACCGAACACTCTCAGATAGTGCTATCTAGTTACTCGATTAAGGTAAGGATTTGATTACATATTTAAATAGGTTTAATTTTGATTTTCACATATTTTAAATAAATATGTAATTTTGTGAATTATTTAATTAAAACATGATATATGCATATTTTGGCATGATTTGATATTTAAACTGCCTAGGAGGCACGTCACGCTAGTTGGCGTGCCAAATATCTTGTTTTGAATTATTTTCTACAAGAACTGGATTTTATTGGTGTTGATTAAAAATGGATGTTGTGCTACCAAAAATTTTATAAAATCCCAATTTGAATAGGAATTTTGTTTTGAGAGGTAAACTTGATTGAAATAAAAGCACTGCATAGTTTGTTTTGGTATTTTATGGAAAATGATATATATTCTCATTCCTATTATCCACATAGCATTGCATGTATTTATTGAACTTACGTAGCTAACAGACTTATGGTACCTTTATTGGGTGTTTGGACTTATGGTACTCCTTCAAGATGCTAGGACTTATGGTACCCTATCTAGGGTCCTCGGACAATATGATATCATACCCATGGTCATTAACTTAGGTCACTTG
The DNA here is from genome assembly GCA_002914805.1 of Parasponia andersonii. Taxonomy (NCBI): domain Eukaryota; kingdom Viridiplantae; phylum Streptophyta; class Magnoliopsida; order Rosales; family Cannabaceae; genus Trema; species Trema andersonii. The sequence goes on from JXTB01000471.1 coordinate 328,879, forward strand.
AATAAGAATTTAGTTTTGAGAGGTAAACTTGATTGAAATAAAAGCATTGCATGTTTTGTTTTGGTATTTTATGGAAAATAATACATATTCTCATTCCTATCATCCACATAGCATTGCATGTATATATTGAACCTACGCAGCTAACGGACTTACGGTACCCTTATTGAGTGTTTAGACTTATGGTACCCCTTCAAGATGCTAAGACTTATGGTACCCTATCTAGGGTACTCGGACTACATATCATACTCACAGTCATTAACTTAGGTTACTCAAATACAGTACATATATGTAGTCACCTATTTGGATGGCTCACATTACATTGCATACTTAAAGTCACTAGTCTTTAGTGGCTCAGAATTGTCATTGATTGTATTACATATTATGTGCTTAACTTGAACCGATTTGTACTGGATTTGACATGATATTTTACAAAGGTTCGGAATACTTGAATCTTTGGGAAATTATTTCATTTTGAGACTATATTTTACAATGGTTTAAAAGATTTAAACATTTCGATAATATTTTTAATTGGATTTCTGGACGCTATTTGAATATTTTATCGATCATACAGGGCCTTGAAAGTAAGTATTTATATTGGTAAAAAACTTGTAATTAAATCTCTACTGAACATTTACATGCTCAGCCCATATTTCCTCCTACTTTCAGATATTTTGTATTTGAGGTAGTTATCTTGATGGTTAAATAAGCTACTTAGCTTATGCCTGCAGTCATGTTCCTATTCCCTAATAGATGTTTGTATCTTATTTTATTCATTTTTTTTGTTCAAATATTTAGCCTTATTTATTATTATTACTAAGTAGACAAATAATGGTAACAATATTAAAAGTAGGAGTACTTAGAATCATAAATGATTTTTATAAATTATTTTAGACTCTAAACTCATTTTATCAAAATTTGTGATTTGAAGTAAAATATTTCTAAATTAATTAAATAGAATTTCTCTAAATTTTAAGTATATGTTTTCTTAAAAAATTAAAAGTAATGATATGATTCCTAATTTTGAAAGTTGCTTACAAACTAAAACTCAAAAATTTTAAGTATTTGATTTTCTGAAATTTCAAAAATTACAGTTTATTACTATTTCAATTTAAAATTACTAAAATTCAAGGCTTTGGATTTCTAGTCTCGATAGAATAGTATTTAAGCTGCAGACTTCAGATTCATCTGAGATCTTGCTTGTGATATTTTTGGTATTTAAAAAAAATTGGAAAAGTCTTTGACAAATACTTCATACATCACTTAGGAGCTGGCTAAATATGTTGTCTTTACTCTAATACATTCTGAATCCTTTGTTTACCTCCCTAGAATATAACTTTGGTATCCTTGGGATAGTTATACCTATGAAATTCTAGTCTCAGAAATGTTGGAGACATAAGACTAGTGAATTCTATTCCTGTTGAAGTTGCTCAATTCAAATGGACATTCATTATTGTATTCCTAGTACATTATGGTAATATACTATATGAACCTCAAAGGTTCTAAAATAGCAATTCAATGTCTTGTATATTAATTGATATGACTTGACATTATTTGTACTTGTAGGTTTGTGATTTGAATTTCTTGAAAATAGTTTATATGTAACTAAGCAGTTTGAGTTTTTGAAAAATCGTTTCCATAATTTTATATCATGTATTGATGGAAATCTTGGATAGTCATGACATATTAGGTTTTCATTCTTAGATATCTTGGTTAGAATGTGTAACTATAAAATTACACACTCTCGTGCAAGTGCATACGATCACAAGTAATCTAGATATGGAACTAGAGTGTTGAATCCATGAAGATTGATTTCTAATTCAATGCTACATAATAAATTTATCTCAGTTTTAACTTTATCCAAACAACCGAAATATAGATTTTTAAGAAATAAAATAAAGCAAGTAAACTAGCATGCAAAATGGATAAAAGATAAACATTAAGAAAATTGTTTAGGTTTGCTAATTCCCTAACCATCCTTTAAACACACAATATCCCAATTTCCCTCTTGAATTAATTAATCCACTAGATTTATCAACCGAGAATTCAAATATATTCACAAACTCCTTTCCAAGACATAAGTGAAAGTATCTAGATAAGCTAATATGTTACTCCTAACATAAATTAACTAGATTCATTAAGTTTAGTTATTCTCACACAAAGGTTGCACAAGTCATATAAGTATATTCCTATCCTATGCAAATTTATCTCAAACAAGGTAATCTTATATTATTTTACCTAAGTCCAAAATTCTAATCCCCTTCCCAAGTTTATAGAAATTTTACTCAACAATCTAGTTAGTAATCCACTAAATAAAAGCAATAAGCATAAGATAAACAAATAACTCAACAATAGATTTGATTAATAAAAGAGGAGAGAAATAAACGAACACAAAAAACTAGGTTAGTTAACATAGTAAAACTAGACAAAAAGGAATTTAGTTTATAATATAAATTGAGAATAATAACATTTTCATATAATGAATTCAAGAAATACAAAATATCAAAGAAAAAGAGTTTTAGAATTCTCTCTCTTTGAAAAGCTTGAAGGTATTAATAAAGATTGTCAATCTCCTTCTCCAAAGTTCGTTCTTGCTCTTTTGATTCCTCTCTCAAATATTTTCTCTCAATAATATCACTCACTAAATATAGAAAATACAAATAAACACTCACAAAAAAATGAAGAAAAGATAATATGAACAAAGATGGTATTGATGTTGTGAAGGAAATTAAGAAATAGAGGATTAGAGCATATCTTCTACCTCTCTCTCTTTCTATCTATCCCAACATACCTCTTTGAATCCCAAAGATAGGATTTTAAAGTAGTAGCATGTGCAAACCTAAGGCAAGCTGAATTAGACCATTGGATGGTCAAAAAGTCGATCTCATCTGTCAGTTATTGACTTAGGATGCATTAGGTGGTGCCGTGGTGCTATTTTTGGTGCTGTAGAATCAAAATTACTCGAGAATTGGTGTTTTAGTGCCATTTTCTAATGGTTTGGTGCCTCAGCTTCTCGAGTGCCCTATTTCTTCGTTTGGGCATGATTTGCATCATTTTCGTTGCATTACAACCGTATCGGATTAAACTTCAATCCTAGTATTTTGAAAGACCCATTTGTGAGACACAAATTCACCTCAATTCACATCAAACACCCTTGTTTTATTCTCCTATGTGCACAACCAAGCAAAACAAGAAAACAACAATAAAAATGCTTAAAAAAACTTAATATAAACAAGAATATTACAAAACTTAAGGAAAATTAGTAATAGATAACTCCAACTTTATAGACTTAACACACCCCTAAACTTAAGATTTTGCTAGTTCTTAAGCAAAAGAAAAAGAAAGACACCTAGAAACATACAAGAGGTATTATGTCGACACAAATAGTTTCCAATTAGTTCCTCAATACTCATATAATAACAAAACTTAAAGAAAAGTGCAAATATTGACTAAATATTAAGAATAACTCAAGAGCATGTCATATTTCAAATTAGATTTTCCGTATGTGTGTATGCCTTTCTCCTATAATCGCGTTAAATTTATATAAGTTTATGCAAATATATATTAAGCACAAAATCTCAAAGGTAGCAATCAAGTTCTAAAAGTTTGCTTTTCAAATCTATCTCTACTAATGTAGATAAACATAATACCAAGGATCAAAAGGTTTTCATTAAGGTTATAATCTGGGCTTAGATGAAGGTATGATATTTTGGTTAAGTAACTCAAATCATCGTTAAGCATATTAGCTCTAAGACTCATGCAGAGTTATTCTTTTGCACACCAAGTAACACGCCAATAAAATCAAAATTTCTTTTTCTTCTATCAATACATAGCCAAACACTTATTCTTTTTTTTTTTGTTGTTAAGTTGCACACACAAAAACTTATTTTCTTTCATGAAGAAGTGTGTAACTCTCTCTCACTCTCTTTTTTTTTGCTTTGTTTTTTTTTTTATATAGTATCACTCTATCTATCCTCCCAATAGCATAGCATAGTTTAAAATGATTCAAGAAGAACAATAAATATGCTCAAGGGGTAAAGGTTAAATGATATTATATTAAGTTAAGCTAATATATGTGTAGTTAAAAATAGGGATAGAACGTATCAATTGTTAGCTTGAAAGGCTCAAACGATCCAAAGATTGCATAAATTATTTCCTTGGTGAAATGCTATCTAGGATTTTGCATCAATAGATTATCAAGCAAATTCTAGCTCTTGAGAGATAACAAAATATCATATTCACAAAAATATTCTCTAGCTTCATACACAAATCAAAGATTCAAGGCATTGTGCTCAATATAGATTTTCACAATCAAAATAGAACTAATATAAGAATTATCTATAAGACTAAGCCAATATCCACATTTTTCAACAAGTTATACACCAAGTTCGCCCTAAGTTCTTATTATTAGAACTTGGTGATCATTAAAGAAAGCACAAAATACCTCTATTCGTTCAAACACATAATCGCATAACTAGGAAAATAAACACACAATAATAAACAAACTAACACAAGCACAATCCAACAAGGTTTACTCCCTTCCCAAAATTTGTATGCAAAATATAAGAAAATTAAAGAATAAAAGAATGAGTTTAGGGATACTTCTCTCGTTGGCATATAGCCATGAGCTTGATCTCCTTGAAATAGCACAAACTCCTTGGATTGTACTAGACACAAACATGAAAAAATAACACACGAATATAAAAAAGTAAATACTTGGATTGCCTCCCAATAAGCGCTTGAGTTATTATCTTCGGCTTGACACATGTGAACCCTCTTCAAAGAGCAGTTGTCGCCCATAAAGTGTGGCATATACTACCACAAATGGGTTCTCATTGCAATGGTCCTCAAGCTTGACAGGATGTAGACAATTGTTGCTCAAAAATCCAAAATAGCTTGATTTCAAATAATAGGCTTCAAAGGGAAACTTTACCTTTAGTTCAAGCTTGTAGAGAGTGTAGTGTTGAGATAGTGGCTCTAATGGCAAACAAGATTCCATCGATAGTATACTCTTATAGACTAATGAGATAGTATACTCTTATAGACTAATGATGTGGCCAAATCATTAGTCTCATGGACTTCCTCATCCACCAACATGTCTTGTTGTTGTTCTTCTTCAAGTTCCCTTGAAGACTCTTCAAAATAAAATATTCTCAATCAAACTTTTCCATATCCTTTATCATTTGATAGGCTTCATCTTCAAGTTTTTCTTCACAAATTGGGAAGCCATATCTATCTTCCACCCAATTCCTACTAATAGGACCAAACCTTTCATAAACACTTGCAGTTGGTACCACTTGAGTAAGTCATGGTCAGGTTCTTTACTAAGCCTTATCTTGAATCTTTCCCAAGCCATGTGTAAAGGTTCCAAGCTATTTTGAGAATATGTTGTAAGGCTTTGGTTAAATCTTACCTTAGCAAGCATCATGAACCTCACAAACAAAACAAAACAAAAAAAAAAGTAAAAAAAAAAAGAAAAGTTTGAAGTAAAATTAGATTTGATTGGTATTATTATTAAAAAGAAATAGTATTTCAATCCCCAACAATGGTGCTAAAAACATGTTGATTGGAATGTACAACTATAAAACCACACACTCTGATATAAGTGCACACATTCACAAGTAATATAGATATGGAAGTAGAGTATTGAATCCATGATGATTGATTTCTAATTCAATGCTACATATTAAATTTATCTCAATTCTAACTTTATCCAAACAACCGAAATATAGATTTTTAAGAAATAAAATAATGCAAGTAACTAGCATGCAAAATGAATAAAAGATAAACATTAAGAAAAATGTTTAGGTTTGCTAATTCCCTAACCATCCTTTAAACACACAATATCCCAATTTCTCTCTCAAAATAATTAATCCACTAGAGTTATCAACCGAGAATTCAAATGTATTCACAAACTCCTTTCCAAGACATTAGTAAAAATATCTAGACAAGCTAATATGTTACTCCTAACATAAATTGACTAGATTCATTAAGTGTAGTTATTTTCACACAAAGGTTAAACAAGTCATATAGATATATTCCTGTTCTATATAAAATTACCTCAAACTAGGTAATCTTATGTTATTTTACCTGAGTCCAAATTCCTAATCCCCTTCCCAAGTTCATAGAATTTTCACTCAACAATCTATTTAGTGATCAATTAAATAGAAGTAATAAGCGTAAGGTAAAATAAATAACTCAACAATGGATTTGATTAATAAAAAGAAAAATAAACGAACACAAAATACTAGGTTGGTTAACATAGTAAAACTAGACAAAAAGGAATTTAGTTCATAATATAAAATGAGAACAATAACATTTTCATATAATAAATTCAACAAATGCAAAATATCAAAGAAAAAATAGTTTTAGAATTTTTCCTTTTTGAGGAGCTTGAAAATATTAATGGAGGTTGTCAATCTTCTCCTCTAAGTTTGGTACTTGCTTTTTTGATTCCTCTCTCAAATATTTACTCTCAGTAATATCACTTACTAAATATTAAAAATACAAAGCTGTACTGAATGCCAATTTTGTATCCATAGTCTCTTAAACCCTCTTCTAAAATTTCGAAGTGAATCTAGAATCTCAGTCAAAAATGATAACTTTTGGAACACCATGTAGTCTAATGATTTCGTGAACATACAACTAAGCCAACTGATCTAAGCTATAAGTTACTTTAATCGATAAGAAATAGGCTGACTTAGTATATCTATCCACAATAATCCAAATAGCATCATGACTTTATTTGTCTTAAAAAGTCCAACTGCCGAATCCATAGCAATCTCTTCCTTTTCCATTGTAGCATATGTATAGGCTTCAATGTACCAGGAGGTCTTTGATGTTCAGCTTTAACTTGTTGACATGTGAGATAATGCTTTATAAACTCAATCATATCCCTCTTCATACTTGGCTACAAATAATGCATTTTTAAATCCCTATAACAGAGTAGGGAGTAGTGTGAGCTTCTCTCAATATCTCCTTTCTCATTATTCTATCTAGCACACACAATCTATTTCTGAATCTGATTACACCTTTACTAGAAATCCAGAAGGCCACCTCTTTTCTAGACTCTATCTTAGTCTTCAAACTTGTCAAATAGGGATCTATAGTTTAGCTTTGCTTAATTCTCTCCAAAATTATAAGTTGCAACATAAGAGCTGCTAATTTCTCTGTTAAACCTTTAGGCACTATTTCTAATTCCAATTAATGCAAATCTATCAAAAGATGTTTCCAATCAATATACTTAAGTGACATACTAGCTAGTGTCTTTCTACTTAAAGTATGTGCAACCACATTGGTTTTTTATAGATGCTAATTAACTTCACAATCATAATCTTTCACCTGCTCGAGCCATCTTCTCTGTCTAATATTCATTTTCCTTTGGGTAATAAACTAGATGAGACTTTTATGGTTTGTGTATTTGACATCTTTCTCCATAAAGATAGTGTCTCCAAATCTTCAACACAAAAACTATTTCTGCTAGCTCCAAATCATGAATAGGATATTTTGTTTCATATTCTTTAAGTTGCCTAAAAGCATAGGTGATCATCTCACTATTTTACATCAAAACACAACCTAGACCACTCTTTGAAATGTCACTATAAAAAATAAATCTCCCAGATCTAGTGGGTATAGAAAGTATAGGAGCTATGAACAAATAATACTATAACTCTTGAAAACGTTTTTCACAATCATCATTCCAATAAAATTTCACATTTTTTCTTATCAGTTGAGTTAATAGAGAAGCCAACTTAGAAAAACCTTCTACAAACCTTCTATAATAACCAGCTAATCCCAAGAAACTATGAATCTCTACAACATTATAAACAATATTTATTAGATTATTTAGTATCTATTTGTTACTAATAAATTTCATATTATGAATTTCTATTTTATTTATGTCCCATTGATATACATGTGATGTGTATATTTATCTTATGCAAATATCTAAAAGATTCCAAGACATGAAAATGAGTAATAAAGAATTATTCGTATAATGAGTTCATATGTGGGAGACATTATATTCTTTATTTCATTATGTCTAAATTAAATTGTTCGCATTCTACATATTGAAGATGGAATACTTAACTATGCCACAGAATGTAGTATTGTCTATTTAATTAACGAAGTCTCTAATTATCAAAGTGAGTCTTCGGATAGAAATACTAGTGTGTTATAAGAAAGTTATAACAGCAGCGAGCAAGACCTAGTGAATTATAATTTGAGGTTAAGTGTTGTAAATCAAATTTCTAATTTTACTAATCTAGCATTATTATAAAAGACCTTAATCCTAGTGATTAACGAACTTACTTTCATGCGTTTTGTCTTTTTGAGTTACTAAAGGACTCATTCCGATTTATGGTTCGAACTCCGGTATCTTGGAAGACAAGGTATATGAAATGTGTAGAATATTTTTCATGATGGACACCATGCATATGATGTCATTTTGAGTTTTTTCAAGTACTTGGATAATATAAACTAGGGTCCCAGTATTCACTATGTGAATTTGACTGTGTTGGTATAAGCAGAGACAAACACCATAGTCAACTATTATCCATTAGATGAAAAATGGCAACTCAAAAGTAAATATGTATTAGAAGGGTAATATGGTAATTTCATCCTACTAGTACGGCATTGCATTGGGGGTATATCTATAGGTATAGTATATGCTAAATGGATCACGCTAATTAATTATTAACAAGCTTCATAGAAAATAAATGACATTTAGTCCAAAAATTCAATATTAGGCCTATAGTGGTATGCCCCAATATTAATAGACAAGGCCCAATTATAATTAAGAGTTAATTATGATAGTAGATATATGGTTCATTGGAGCTTGGGCTTTATGGATCCATCTAATCCCCTATCTAACTCTAATTAAAGCCCAATAGTTATTTGATGATTAGTTGAGCCCAACAAGTCCAATAAGCCCATTAGAGTTTACTAATCTCTCTATAGTTAAAAGAAAAGTTCTCTAGCAACCATATATAAGTGTTACATGTGAAACACCCCTTGAGAAGAGAGTGTCACACGAAAAACAGAGAGAAAGAGCAGAGAAAATCATCCACCACTAGGAATTCACTGTCCTTGGTGTTTCGGCCATCCCGGAGAAATCGGTTCGAGGAGATTGTCTTCTTGTTCATCTACGGATCTCTTTGTTGGGAATCAAGAAGGTGACCATCCACCGGATCAATCAAATGACTTTCAAGAATAGACGGGAAGACAAGAAAGTTGTAGAGTGAATTCAGATATTGTTCTTGTCTAGATCAAGAGTTAATTTATATTAGATCACGATCCGAATTGTTTTGTAAAAGGAAATATTTTAAACGACCAATTCCGCTGCATTTCTTAAGTTTACAAAACTATGATATTCTTGAAAATGATTTTATGAAAATATTTTTCAGAAATTTATTCTAGCTAACTCCAGCAATTGGAACCAGAGCTTGGATTTATTGTCGATCTAGCATATTTTACTCCGGTCTATTCTCTTGTTGATTGATGTTTTTGATTTCTAGAAAGGATTGGTTTATATTTAGTCTTGTTCATATTATAAGTATGCTCTAGTTTGTATGATGGTCAATAGATTCAATGAGCTTGAATGATTATTTGATTAGATGTTGCCATGAGGAAATGATCATGTTTATTTTCATTTTCATTTTCCGGCATGTTCTTGATTTCTATGTGTTCATGTTTTATGTTCTTGATAAAACTATGCACGGAAATGTTTTTATCTTTAATTGTTTTTGGAGTTTTATGAAATCGAATTTTTTTTCAATCTTAAAAAAAATGAACGAAATGACGAAGCGGTGCACGGCTAGGAGCCATGCGCACCGCCCGCGTGAGCCCTCTGGTGTGACTTGTGCACGGACCGCGCAGACGCGACCCTGCGCATGGCCGCACGGATGCGATTCACGCGTGGACTGCGGGCTGCCTCCCCGTGTAGGCTACGCGGGTGCACCACACGCATGCAGCGCGGGCATGACCCTGTTGGCCGCGCGGATGCAATCTACATGTAAACTGCAGGTGGCCAGCCCGCAGATGGCACCCATGCATAGCCCCGCTGGCTGCACGGATGTGATCCGCGAATGGCCAATGGGCGGCCTCCTACGTGCTAGCCGTGCAGGTGGCCTTCCGTGGCATCACCGTTCAGGGAGTCGCCTCGTACATTTGACGTGCAAGAATTAAGCAAGCCCGTTGTCGCTCAGGAGTTGTTCAGAGTGAGGCCGTGTAGCATTATGTGAGCCCGTTGGGCCGCGGTAGTTGTCCTGAGCATGGCCGCATACCGGCTTCCCGTTCCATCCGTCGGCTTGTCCCGACATATTTCACATTTCTAGCCATAATTTTAATTATTTTAATTTTAAAATTAATTTAATTTATCCACAGTTTTATAAAAACTGATAGATTAAACTTTAAATTAAAAATTTTGAAATCCTTATTAAATTTGAATTTTCGAGATTTAAATTGATAGGATATTTTAATTTGAATTGTGGATATGATTGATATCTATAATATCTTAATTATTGTTTGAATAATTAGAGATATTTTATAATAGAAACTTTTTAAAAATTAGATATATGAGATAATATC
>JXTB01000472.1:0-17039 GCA_002914805.1 Parasponia andersonii
CGCATATATTCTATATGTGGAAGGTCGTACATATCCTTCACAGAGGAGGTCGCATATAGATCATAAGCAACCTTAGGATTTTAGACCGTACAACACTGATATTATGGATTAATGAACTTTTTGTTCTCTAAATGATTGCTAAAATTTCATTTTGATCCTAAATTTTAAAAGTTTTAGTTTTAGCCCTTAAACTATTAAAATTGTTCCCTTTTACTTCTTTTTGACATTTTCCAATAAATATTTAACAGGGTATGAAGAAAAATAAAGCTTTTTTTTTCAAACTTTATGAAACTTAGATTTTGTGTTAGACTTTTACCCTCAAATTTCACAAAATAAGTGCCTTAACGTGAAACACTTTAAACAGTTTAGGTTCTATAATGACAAAATTTATAATTTAAGGATCAAAATGTCACTTTTTTATTAGTTTGTGATCAATAAAATTAGCTATCCCATTATTATTAATTAATAAGATACAGATTACGATTAACTTTTTCTTTACTACTATTCATATTTGTGAATAAATTGTGACGTAGATCGTGAAAAATTACGCTCTGTAGTACAAAAGCATTTTACAGAAAAAAAAAATGAAAAATTTTAAATTGGACAAGGGAACACAGTCAAGAGTCCTGGAGACAACTAGAAGAAAACAGAGAGAGAAATTTCAAATATATATTTTTTTTGTTATTGAAATCATCTAGCTTATTTGTCAAAATAATGGACAAGAATTCCTAGCCTTTCAAGGACCAAAATTGTGGCCTATTATATTTCCATTTTCCATTTATTGGGAGAGCCTTAAGACTCGCCACGTTCACCTACATCACCGGGTGCAACGTGTATTGCTCCATTGACACTTGAGTTTTGGATTATACATACATATATCAATATAGATGATAATGTTACATAAAGAGAGTCTCCTAATAGCACACGATTTCTCGAAATTAAAATTGCAATTTATCTCTATCTATATAATTAGAATCTGAGGTGATCTTCCATCAATCAATTTAACTCTTTTTTTTCTTTCATGCAAAAAGTTTGTATTTGTTGTTTTACTTTATTCGTTTTCTCTCTCTGGGACGCATCATAAGAATTTCAGAGTAGTGCAAAACTACTAATACTTACTATTTTAACTTGATAATATAAGAAGTATAAACATGGTCTACGAGGTTCACCCATATTAATTACTCGTTTAATTAATATGATACGTAATACCACTAACGAGTCATGACTTTGATCACGAAATAAATAAATAAATAAATAAATAAATAAAACTGAAAAAACACTAACGTCTTATTTGCAGATATTTCTAGAAAATTTAGTATAAGTTTTCGATTTCCGAAGATGTATAAGACGTTTCCATGCAAGAAAAGCAAGTATTCAAACAAGAAAACTAATGTTAAAATATAAAAGACCAAAAGTGATTTTGGTGAGCTGCACTCTCACATGAATTTGTATACATATGTTATATCTAACTTGGCCACTGATATAGTTACTTGAACGAATATCGTTCGTATTTTTGCCAATATAGGTCATATTAGTTAAAGGTGACATGTATTAATTAAATTATGATACAGAACCGATACCGTTAATAAAATTACATCCGACTACGTCTAACTTTTGTTATATATATATATTTTTATTTATAAGTATTATTTTGTCTAATTAAAATTTATCATATATGTATTTTGTGGAAAGAAAAAAATTTAAATAATAAATATTTATTTTATTATTATTTTTTTCCAACTACTATAATTGATAAATAATAATACAACTGTTAAAAAAAATAGTTATAGATAGAATAAAATAAATCTATTAAATTGAGAATTATATATATATATATATATATACACGTACGTAGACACATGTACATATTTGTTTATAACAGTAGCAGTCTAGCCCCTGCTATGGATGATTTAGCTAATATTTTACTAGGATTTTAAGAAAAGTTCCTAAGACTTGAACCCAAAAGAAGAAACACAGTCTTATCCATACCAGCTACTGCATAAAGTGCTAGCGTCTTGTGTGCCGGAAATACCTCTAAAATTAGCATATTATTTGAATTGTAGGAAACTACGTCACTCCCAAAATTTGTTTTATGTTATTTTAAACACAAAAATAAAAGTACTTTTTCTTATTTTGTTTTAAGATTTTCAAAAATAAAAATGTGTTTGGTAACTAATGTTTTTACTTTTTGTTTTCTAAAATAAAAAAAATAAAAAAATATTTGGTAACTAGTACTTTTCACTTTTAAAAGTGAATCAAAAGGGAAAGCAACGAGGGAAGAGAGTGCTGAGAGAGGGGAAAAGTGGTATTGATCTAAATCAATTTTAAAAGTTGTAGTTTTTCAAAATAAAACTTTATAAAGTGATATTTTTCTAAATGAATTGGGACTTTTTGAAAACAAAATTACCATTTTTTATATTTTATTTTGAAAAATACCACTTTTAAAATTTTTATTTGAAAAGACAACTTTTAAACATATTTCGAAAAATATTATTTTTACAAGGAACTAGAAAGAGAGAGAGTGACAAGAGAGACAATAATGAGAGAGAAAACATTTAGAGAAATAGTGATGTGAGTCTAAATATATTTGAGTTTTGATACTAGCCTTTCTAAAAACTTATTTAAAAAAAATTGAAAGTAAGACATTTTTATTTTCAAAATTTTAGAAATTTTGTTTTCAAATTTAAAAAAACAAAAACAAAGTAGTTTCACAAAACATGTTTTTGAAAAGTATTTCCACCTTTTTATTAAAAAAAAAAACTGTTTAAATAAGTGTTACCAAACAAATAGGAATGGTAAAAGCTTGCTTTTTTCTTCTATTTCTTTCTATGTTTTTGAGCCTTTTTAGTTTTAATATTTTGTAAATTCTCCATTTCACAAAGAATAATTTGAGGGTTCATTGAAATTGTTGTTCTCTGTTTACTTTTTACAATAAAGAAATAAAAAATTACAAAAATATCCTGTGAGTTTAGGTGAATAGTAAAATATTGGATTTATTGTCATATTTTTTGAAATAATTTGATAGTAGTAAATAGTAGTAAATACTAATAAGATATTATTATCAAGATAGTACTAAGGATTGTACTATATTTGTCAATTTTTTAATATCATCTGATCTGATGTGGCATATGAGTTGGCACTCTTTAATTGGTAAATTAAAACATACTACAAATAACTGAATGATATTCATCGATTATATGGTGACAAATCATATTCTACATCAAAAAGTTCTTGCAAACATAAAGAATTAAAAAGAAAAAAAACCTTAGCTTTTCTCTCTACTTACGTTTCTTTCCAACAAAAAAAGGCAATATCGCTCCACTTGGAGGCTGGAGAGGGGGTTTTCCCTTCTCCTTCTCCTTCTTCGGCCTCTTCTCCTCACGCTCTTCTTCCTTCTCTTCTCTGTCTTTTTTTTTTTTTTTTTTTTTTTTTTTTTTTTTAAATAAGTCCAGACCTATATATGGTTTATGGTACTACTTTTTGTATAGATTTTAATTCGGTCTAGATATTAGATATGAGATTTCTTTTCAAATCTAGATCTGTTTAGTAGTCAGTTTTTGTTTTTTTTTTTAATACGAGCATAGATCTCAATTGGTGTTGGCCTCATATAATTTATCCCGCTAAGAATACAACCAGGAACAAGTGTTGAAGGCAATAGATTACTGTTATCTCTTTCTCTAGAAGAATTAGGATAATCCATATATTTGTTCGTAGTTGTGTGTGTAATCAATTTTTCGTCTCTTTTTTTTGAGGAATTTAAAATTGTAATTTTTATACATATATTGTAATTTAAAGTTTTTACTTTAATTAATAATATTCTTTTAAAGAAGTCGTTTATATATATAAAAAAAATCATATGCCACATCTAATTAATTATATCGTGACAAATTGTAAGTCACGATGTGATTCAATGGTATTAAAAATACGGAATATATAGTATTATCTTTATTATTATTATACACGCACACTACTGTTACGTGTAGTAGAATGTACCGTAATTCTTATTTTAAAAAAAAAAAAAAAAAGAAAAAAGGACAGAGAATATTGTGACTGATGATGCCTCAACGTCACCTTGCCAATTTCTAGAAAATTGAGCTAAGAGAATGAAAAAAAAAAGACAAGGTAGACGAAGGAATTCGAAAATATTTTGGTAAATCGTAAGCATGAGATTTTCTCGACATTAGTAGTGACTTAGATATATACATTTGACTGGTTAAAAAAATTGAACTGATAAGTTAGATGCGTTTCTCTTAGTTTGCATAGAGTAAGCGAAAAATTAATTTTCTGAAGGTAGATGATAATGCAAGTCTTTATGTGAAAGATATTAAGAGAGTAAAGCCAGTGTTAATTATTATATAAGGCGAAAACTATTTAAAATTGACAATTTGTTGTTGATATTAAGACTTCTATCTGGCAATATATATAAATATACATTAAGATTTCTGCTAATAGAAAAATAGTGTATCATATTCGGTTCATTCAACTACTGCTCATAGAATACAAATGATATAAGACTAACTTGGTACTATTGTAATGTCTAAAGAATTATGATTAAACTGAAACTTAAAAGTATAAACTAGAAGTCAAATATTATTTATTTCAAGTATTCTTTCTATTCCTATTATCGTATTTGAATATTTATTTAAATAATTCAAATTTTTTTGCATTTGAATAGTCCATTCTTCTTTTTTATCAGTGGAATGAATTTTCTTTTGAAATAAGAATGCAATCCCATAATTTTTTTGAATATTATATTCTAATCTCTCGTTCGAATTATAACATATTTCATTTAAATGGATATTTAAATAACTCAATTTTTTTCGTTAGAATGACACATTCTTCTCTTTTACTATTTAAATGACATTCTCGATTTTGAAATAAGAAAACACTCTGCTTTTCAAATGTTATATTTCAATATCCTCTATTCAAATTATAACATATTACATTATATTATAATTCAAATGTTTTTCATTGAGGTTATAACTTATTCTGTTATATAATCGTAGCAACTATGGAAAGGGACTAGATTTTATATCAATCACTTTTGAAATTCTTTATCAAAGACATGGATGTTGGTTTTAAAAATGATTGCAGCAAAAGATGTAAATTTAAAAAATTTTCTAAAATAATAAAAGCTCATAAGAATACTGAGATCTTGACTTTATTATATTAATTTAACAAATTAAACAAGATAGAAACTATTGACCTCTTGCAGTGATTAGGACGATTCCAAACATTGCTCTCTAACTTCTTTAAATCTTCTGAATTATGACTCAAATTAAGAACTAGAAGTGTGGGAATCTATAGAAGAATAGTAACTTTTATGGTAATAGATATTTTTATTATTCTTACTTTTTGGTCTCTACACGAGAGCAAGAGCTTTTCTCTCTAGAAAACTATGAAAAACTATGTACTGAAAAATTATAGAAATCATATATTTATAGAGGAGTAGAAACTAATTTACCATTCCCACAAGAAGTGTCACACGTGATGCAATAGAGTCCATTCTAAATGCAGCCAACAAAAGCCCAAGTCTAATGATGTCCAATATCATTTTTTTTGAAGATAAGCCAGCCCATTTCGGTTTGATAGTCCAAGAAGTACTTAAGACCTACAAATTTATTTTTCACCTGCCCACAACTTATTATCATGTTTCTACTAACCATTTAGTTAATTAAAAACATTGTATCTAGTCCTATAGTTATTATTAGTAGTCAAACAGGTCTAAAACATGGTACAAGGTCTGTATTAATGTTTGTATTGTTTGGAACTTTAAATCAGACTATTCCTATTCTTAGAGGATTGTTCTAAGTATTAAGTAAGAGAATCCAAAAACTGAATCAGACTTTTAATTAATATTCAGTTTTTTTCCAACTTATACCTTTGTGGTTTTCAAGGTTTTCTCTTTTAGTTTCTTATCTCTTAGGAGGATTCCTTTGAGTGGTGAGCTAAACCCCAATTCTTATCTTTAAGGTGGTGAATTCTTATCCTTAAAGTGGTGAATTATTATTTTACTTTACTGTTTTATTCCTAGTATCATTTGGTATCAGAGCTTTGGTTCGAAGATGGCAAGACATGGAAATCCTGTTGCTCACGATTTTTAAGCCTTGAATGACTATGAATGTGACATGGAGATTGCGAAGCTTAAGCGAACAGTTGAGTTGCTGCAAAGATAATTAGAATAGCAACAAAATAATGCCCAACCTAGAAGAAACCTACATGGCACATGTGTGGAGGTGGAAGATCAGAATCCTTTTGGCATTGATGATGATTCTAGTGATGAAGATCATGACAACCAAAGGCAAAGACGACAGAACATGTGATGGAGATGTCAAGGTTGAAGTTCCAGAATTCGATGGCAAAATACAAGGTGATATGTTTCTAGATTGGTTGTACACTGTTGAAAGAACTTTTGAATTCGAGGAGTTTTCAGAGGAAAGGAAGGTGAAGTTAGTAGCTATTAAACTGAAGGGTTATGCTTCTCTTTGGTGGGAAAATCTGAAAGGGAAAGGAATAGAGAAGGTAGGAGGCCTATTCAAACTTAGGAAAAGATGAAATGGGAATTAAAGAAGAGATTTCTTTCTGCAAACTATAGATAGGAAAATTACACAAAGCTCTATAATTTTAAACAATACAATCTGCCTGTTGAGGAGTATATAAGAGAGTTTGAGTATTTGATGCTTAGATGTGATATCAATGAACCCAAAGAGCAAACTATTGCACGTTTTTTTGGTGGTTTGAAAAGGAAGCTTGCTGATGCAATTAGATTGTAGCCATTCTGGACTTTTACTGATGTTAGAAAACTTGCTATCACCATTGAACAATAACAAATGAAGTATTCATCGAAAACAACCACTAAGGCAAGTACTTCTAACCAAGGGAATATTGCTTCTAGTTCCAACAAATCTGTAAGTGCTAGCAAAAATAAAGTCAAGGGAGAAGGAGGTAAGGTGCAAAAGTCAAGCAATTCTAATTCTGCTCGAAAGTGTTATAAATGCCAAGGGTATGGTCATATTGCTTCTGAATGTCCCAATCAAAAGGTAGTAACCATTATTGAAGATGTTATTGAAGGAAAAAAGGAGGAAAAGAACCAAGAAGAAGGGAAAATCGAAGAAGTCACTAAATATGCTGACGAAGGGGAAGCTTTGGTGATTCAGAGAAGTCTCAATATGATTCAAGAGAATGAAGAGTCCTGGCTGCGAGATAACATTTTTCATATGAAATGCACTAGCCATGGAAGGGTTTGTAATGTGATCATTGATAGTGGAAGCTGTACTAATGTGGTGGCTGAAGAAATGGTGACTAAGTTGAACCTAAAAACTGTGCCTCATCCTCATCCGTACAAGATCCAATGGTTTCAAAAAGGCAATGGTTTGAAAGTTACAAAGAAATGCTTGGTTCCTTTTTCCATTAGCAAAAGTTACAAAGATGAAGTCTGGTGTGACGTTGCCCCAATGGATGCATGCCTTTGTTACTTGGAAGACAATGGCAGTACGATCGAAAAGTCTCCTATGATGGTTTTAAAAATACGCATTCTTTTGTCAAAGATGGTGTTCGGATTGTGTTAGCACCATTGAAACCAGAATTGAAAAGTTCTAAGGAGATTGGGAATTCTTTTCTTACAAGTTCACAACTTGAGCATGCTTTGTCTAATCATGATGAGATTTATGCTATCCTGGTTATAGATGCCACAACCACTCAACAAGCACCGTTTCATGAACTATTACTGCCACTATTGGAGGAGTTCAAAGATGTAGTACCAGAAGACATTCCTATTGGTTTATAGCCAGTGAGGAATATTCAACATCACAATAATCTTGTTCCTGGTTCGGCACTTCCAAACAAGGCTGCTTATCGAATGAATCTGATGCAACAAGCTGAGTTACAAAGGCAAGTAGATGAATTTATAGCTCAAGGCTTGATTCATGAAAGCATGAGTTCGTGTGCTATTCCAGATCTTTTAGTCCCGAAGAAGGATGGAAGTTGGCGTATGTGTGTTGATAGTAGAGCAATCAACAAGATCACTATCAAGTACAGGTTTCCCATTCCACAGTTGGATGACTTACTTGATCAACTTTATGGAGCTGAAGTATTTTCTAAGATTGACCTTCGAAGTGGTTATCACCAAATTAGAATGAGAGAAGGAGACGAATGGAAAACGGCATGCAAAACTGAAAAGGTCGTTATGAATGGCTAGTGATGCCTTTTGGCCTTTCAAATGCACCAAGTACTTTTATGTGGCTGATGACACATGTTCTTACTCCATTCTTGGGAAAGTTTGTTGTTGTTTACTTTGATGACATTTTGGTTTATAGTAAATCTTTACAGGAGCATGTGGAGCATCTAAAAAGTGTTTTTCAAACCTTAAGGGAGCAGAAACTTTTTGCTAACTTGCAAAAGTGCCATTTCTTTACAGATAACCTTGTTTTCTTGGGCTATGTTGTTTCTAGTGAAGGTATCAAGATGGACCCTAGCAAGGTGGAAGCTATAGAGAGTTGGTGTTCCAAAATCCATTTATGACATAAGAAGTTACCATGGAATGGTCTCTTTCTATCAGAGGTTCATTAAACATTTCAGTACCCTAGTAGCTCCCTTCACCGAATGCATTAAAGGAGGAACTTTCAAATAGACCAAGGAGGCTCAAGAAAGCTTTCAACTTATCAAGAGTAAGATAACGATAGCCCCCGTTCTAACACTTCCAGATTTCAACAAGGTGTTCGACGTGGATAGTGATGCATCTAATGTGGGAATTGGAGCTGTTCTTAGCCAGAAAGGAAGACCCATTGCATTCTTTAGTGAGAAGTTGAATGAGGCAAAAAGGAAGTATTCAACATATGGTAAAGAGTTCTATGCAATCATTCGAGCTCTTAGTCACTGGAGTCACTATTTTTTGCCTAAGGAGTTTGTGCTCTATTCAGATCATGAAGTGTTGAAATACTTAAGCACTCAACACAAGCTAAGTGCACGACATGCGAAATGGGTAGGATTCCTTTAAACTTTTTAATTTGTTCTTAAACACAAATCTGGACAGTTGAATAAGGTGGCTGATGCATTGAGTAGGAGGCATGCTTTGTTGAATACTATGCAACTGCGATCATTGGATTTGAGATTGTGAAAACACTTTATGAAGATGATTCTGATTTTGGCAATATTTGGAAAGCTTGTTTAAGTGGACCAAGGAACCAATTCTTTATTCTTGATGGTTATCTTTTTAGGGGTAAATAGCTTTGTGTTATGAATTGCTCACTTAGAGAAGCCATAGTTCGAGAGGCTCATGGTGGAGGGCTTGTTGGACATTTTGGGCGAGATAAAACCTTGATTATGGTGAAAGAAAACTTCTATTGGCCCAAGCTTGTGAAAGATGTCGAAAAGATTGTGAAGAGATGTGTTATTTGTCGTAAAGCCAAGACATATAGGAGCAATGCTGGATTATGTACTCCACTCCTCTTCCAATTCTAACAGTACCATGGGAAGATGTGAGTATGGACTTCATTGTGGGTGTGGGACCCGTTCCCAAATCATACACCACGTGGACGATTAAGTGGCAGAATAGGTCACAAACAGGGCACACCGTCCGACATGTGTCGAGAGTGACTAGCTAAAGGCCATGCAAGTCACACGTGGTACCACATCGGCCATTGGGCTGTCCGAGGTTAGGGCCGAGCCTATCCCAGACCCTGGATGGATTCGGCCTAGTCTGATTTTTACCTCGATAGCTGGGGGTCAGAAGCCCCAAGGGTCTTTCACCAGAGTACAATGGAAAGCAACTCACAGCTCCAGACCTAGACAGAGCATTTAATGCGATCTTGAGTAGGTGTGCACAGGGGGCAAGCCGTCCTGACAGAATGGTGATTTGTCCAAATCTTGCCCCTGATAGATTCGAGTCACAGGGGATGGCAAAAACTAGGCTACAACGGTGCAGGAAGGATCACGATAATCTTGGCTCGTGACCTCTGGAGAAAGTCCTGACGAAAAAGGTACTCGATCTTGAGATTGAGAACCAGGAGGTTCACAATTTCAGGACTATATATATATGAGCCATGCATCCCCAAAAGAGAGGCATGTATGCATATAAAAAAGAAATATTTTAAAAAAAATAGTTTATAAGCAAGAGAAAAGACATACTCATACAGAAAAAAGACTGAATCTTTGCTACTCAATCTCAGGGGTAAATATCTGACTTAAGCATCAGAGAGTCTTTGCAGTTGGCCACCCTCGTCTTTTTGACCCTCCTGAAGCTAGGAGCATTTTGGGATAGCAAGGATACGAAGACAGTTGGAAGGTGTAATATCAGCAGTTCAGCGACACGTGGATAGCTGGTGGAAACTGCTCCAACAGTTTGGCGCCATCTGTGGGAAATCAATTTTTTCTTTGAGTGCGAGAGGAAGAGTCGGAGTCTCACGATCACACTCTCCCCGAACAAGAAGCCATATAGCATTAGAAGATGGCACCTTCAAAAATGACAACCAGAAGCACATGTCCTGACGTTGGCAGGAATCTACCCGACGCTGAAGGGAGCTCCTGGGGAGGGCAACCTGGACTGGAGCAAAAGCTGGACCAGATGCTCGCCGCACTGGCAGAAGCAAGCCAGAAAGCAGAGATCGCCCACGAGGCCGTCATGGGTTTAAAAGATGAAGTCGCGGAGGTGCGCAGGATAACGCCCGCCTCGAGGGGCTGCTGGAAAGCGAAGCCAGGAGCAAGCAAAGGGAAGATTTTGACGCAGAAGTCCAACAAGAGACCGAGGGCCAAACGCCGAGGGAAATGCCCATCCCATCCCGATCATGGATGCAGGGAGAGCAATAAAGTCAAACAAGGCCGTTCCGAGCCGGAGCGGCAGTAGCCAAAAGACACCAAGAAAGCCTTGAAGGTGTGCTCCCCAAATGGAAGCAAGAAATGATAGCAGAGCTGAGTAAGAGGCTTGGGACCCATCACAGCCAGACCCCCGATGACCTGGCTGAGCAAACTGTGCAAGGGATCGGCCGAACAGCCTTCGCCGATTGGATCTAGATGGAACCCAAGCCGAGAGACTTCACTACTCCAACCTTCAGGCCGTTCAAGGGGAAAACCGACCCCCTCGATCACATATATCATTTTCAGCAGAAGATGGCCTTAGAAACCAGGGATGAAGCTGTAACCTGCAAGGTCTTCTCCACAACCCTGGCGGGACCGGCCCTATTATGGTTCAGACAGCTCCCAGAGAAATCCATAAATGGGTTCGAAGATATCTGCAAACTTTTCTTGAAGTAGTACGCGGGTGCCTGGAGGTAGCAGAAAACCGTGCGAGATCTTGACCGGCTGGAACAAACCGTAAACGAGTCTCCGAAAGAATACCTGACGAGTTTTTTGGAGGTGATGTCCTTAGTGCACAACGCCGACTCGGTCCAAGCCAAGAGCACATTCGTTAGGGGCCTGTAGCCAGGATCGATGCTATCGGACCACCTGCTCTTGAACCTTCCGTACGATATGGCAGATGGCCAGGCTAAATCGGAGGGGGTATTCAGGGTGTTGGAAAGCCGCTAGAAAACACCCAAGGCATCCGCTGCAATAACAACAGTGCCGGCACAAGCCCCGACCCTGCAAGGGGTAAAGAGGCCCTCGCCAGACCGAGGTCTGATTCTGAAACAGGAAGCCCCCACCCATGGCAGTCAAGAAGGCGACAAGAGGAGGAAGGTGTCCCGTGACCCACTGTCAAAGTACGAGCTCAATGCGTTGATCGATATGATCTACCTCTAAAACAAGGACAGGGGCATTTTCAAAGACCCGCCCAAATCCGGCCTTCCTGAGCACATAAAAACCAGGAATATGTATTGCCAATTTCACAAATATCACAGACATGACACCATCAATTGTCGCAACCTCTACGCGCAGGTCATGATGGCGATTCATGCTGGTAAATTGAAGCAGTACGTAAAGACTAGCAGAATCCAGCCATGGGAAGATGCCACTAGGCCCGAAAAAGGCAAGCAGACCCAGGCCTCCAAGTCAGGAGTTCAGGCTCTGAGGATAGTGCCAACCATCATGGGCAGATCCGAGCAGACCCAAGGTCAGGAAGAGAAGAAAAAGTGCTTAAGAAAAACCGAGGAGAGGGTGAAGCACCTGAGGGGGATGGGACATTCTGTTAACCATTTGAGGGTGGGTAAAAGCTGCCCCTCTACTACCCCCATCGCCTTCACCTAGCAAGATTTGGCCACGGTGCGCCTGCCACATGATGACCCCCTGGTGATTAAGTTACAGATCGACTTTGCATTGGTCAGAAGGATCCTAATCAACGGTGGAAGTAGCATCAATATCTTATTCCTCAGCACGTTCGAGAACATGGGCCTGAATCGGAATGCGCTCAGACTGACCTGTCAGCTGCTGTTCTCTTTCGATAGTACCAAGGTTAGCCTTTTGGGCGTTGTGACCTTGAAGGTCTGCACGGTAGAGAGATGCTTGGACGTGGACTTCGTCATTATCGACTGCCCGTCCTCTTTCAACATCATCATGGGGAGAGGATGGATCCACGCCATGCATGGAGTCACCTCCACCCTCTACCAGGTCTTAAGACATCAAAGAAGACCAGGCCTCTACGAGGAAATATTTTTTAGTAGCCCTGAAGGAACCCGGTGTGAGTACGAACGCCCCGACGAGGGACGAATAACAATCAAAGGACCGCTTGCCAGCATACATAGAACAGATCGAGGAGGAGTCTGACGGACTAGAGTCTACGATTGAAGAGCTGGTGGCGGTCTCTTTGAAAGTGGCAGAGCCGACAAAGGTAATATTAGTCGGGGCCCTATTGCCCGAAGAGGAAAAGAACGAGCTATTGGGATTCCTGAGGTGGAACCAAGACATTTTCGCTTGGTCCCACGATGATATGCCCAGGATTGACCCCTCGTATGCCTGTCACTGGTTGAACATAGATCCAAATTTCCCTTCGGTCAGGCAAAGTCCCCGAAGGTTTGCACCAGGGAAAACCAGGGCGATCAACAAGGAGGTAGAGACACTATTGGAAAATGGCCTAATCATGGAATGCGTATACCAATCCTTGATCTCCAACCCCGTGGTAGTGAAGAAGAAGAATGGCGATGACCGAACTTGTATAGACTTCACTAACTTGAACAAGGCTTGCCTGAAGGATAGCTTCCCCCTACCAAAGATCGACCAGATGGTAGACGCAATGGCAAGATTCGACATAATGAGTTTTTTGGATGCCTACCCGGGGTACAACTAGATCCCTTTATATGAGGAAGACTAGATCTACACAGCATTTATCACGGAGCGAGGCCTATATTATTATAGATGCATGCCGTTTGGTTTGAAGAATGCGGGGGCAACCTACCAGAGGCTCATGAACAAAATGTTCACCGAACAGCTAGGGAAAACTATGGAAGTCTATATCGATGATATGGTTGTAAAGAGCAGAGAGGCTTCGGGTCATCTAGGACATTTGGACGAGTGTTTCCAGATTCTGAGGCAATATCAAATGCGTCTGAACCCCAAGAAATGCACGTTTGGGGTGTCCTCTAGCCAGTTCCTGGGGCACATCGTAAGCAGAAGGGGTATCGAGGCCAACCCTACCCAGTTGTCCTCTATCGCAGACGTGCAGAGACCCTCGACTATTCGGGAAGCCCAGCACCTAGCCGAGAAGATAGCCGCCCTTAGCCGGTTCATTTCCAAGATATCTGACTGATGCAAGCCCTTTTTCCAGTGCATAAAGAGAAGCTCCACTGTTGCTTGGAGGGAGGAACAGGACAAGGCACTGACAGATCTCAAGCTATACCTAAGTCACCCGCCTATCCTGGCTTCCTTGGCATAGGGGGAGCGCCTGTACGCTTATTTAGCAGTGTCTGAAGTAGTGATCAACACCGTACTATTCGTCGAAGAAGATAGCAAGCATAAGCCGATGCTTTATACTAGCCGCATGCTCTTGGATGCCGAGATGCGATATAGTATGGCAGAGAAACTGGTCCTCGCTCTGGTCAACGCTAAGAAGAGACTCAGGCAATACTTTGAAGCACACTCTGTTACCATGTACACGGATTTCCTCATCTGGAAAATCTTCATTAAACCAGACCTGTCAGGGCGACTAACCAAGTGGGCCATCGAACTGGGAATATACGACATCGAGTATCGGCCCTGAGTAACGAAGAAAGGGTACGTCATAACGGATTTCTTGGTGGAAATCAAATCTTTTAGCGAGCTTCACGATCTGCTTCAAACGTCTCAGCCTCGCCACCCTTCAGCCTGGACCCTCTACACCGACGGATCCACGAATGCCTCAGGGTCAGGTATCGGGATAGTCCTACAGACCCCAACAGGACTCAGAGTAGAGAAAGCCTTGAGGCTCAGCTTCCAAGCCATAAACAATGAGGCGGAGTACGAGGCCCTACATTTTGGAGTAGAGAGCATCACAGTAATGACCGACTCATAGTTGGTCGTGGGTCAGATCAGGGGAGATTTCGAAGTAAAAGAGCCGAGATTACACAGGTACTTTTCCAAAGTAATGGGGGCGAAAGCCCGCTTTGGCAGCTTTAATATCGAACAGATTCCTAGAGAGATGAACCAGAAGGCCGATGAGCTGGCTAAAAGCATGTCAACCAGAGGAACGGGACACGCAGAGATTCTCTTGGAGGACAGGAATACGGAGGACCCCCTGGAGACCCCCGCACGTCATGTATTTGCAGCCGGCCCCGCAGATGAAGGATGGATGAAACCCATCACCCAGTATTTGGCATTGGGAAACCTGCCCGCAGACCCCCAGGAAGCGAGGTCGATCAGGCTGAAAGCTGTCAGATACTCGATGGTGGGGGAACAATTATATAGGAGATCGACAATGGGGCCGATGCTGTGGTGTGTAGGTCCTGTTGAAGCACAGAAACTGATGGAAGAAATCCACGAGGGAGTATGCGGCAACCACTCTGGCAGACATAGCCTCGCCTACAAGGCTCTGACGGCCGGATTCTTCTGGCCATACATGATGACAGAGGTGGCCCAGTTCGTCAAAAAATGTGATAAGTGCCAGAAGGTTGCCCCCATGAAACGCTAACCTACAGAGGATCTCCATTCGAACATAACGCCCTGGCCATTCGCCAAGGGGAAGAAGGTACATCCTGCTGGCCACAGATTATTTCACTAAATGGGTAGAGGCTGAAGCCTACGCGACCGTAAACAAAGCAGACACAATTAACTTCATTTGGAAAAATATAATCTGTCGATACGGGATTCCGAAAGAGATACACGCCGATCATGGCACACAGTTCCAAAATGCTAAGCTCAAGGAGTTGTGCGTGCTGTATGATATAAGGCTCAGTTTCTCTTCCGTAAACTACCCTCAGGGGAACGGCCAAGCAGAGACAACGAACAAAGCCATATTCAGCAATATCAAAAAGAATTTGTAGGAGGCTAAAAGCAAGTGGTCAGAAGAGCTACCGGCCATTGTGTGGGCCCATCAAACCACGGAGCGGAGGTAGACTGGAAGAACGCCATTCGCCATGGTCTACAGATCAGAGGTTGTGATCCCAACCAAGGTCGGCCTCCTGACCCTTCACTCCGAAGTGGTAAGAGATGCCCCTTAAACGAACGGCAGCTAAGCCACAACACAGACCTCCTGGAAGAAATGAGGAACATGGCTTTGGTCCACCTGGCTTCATACCACCAGCAGGCTAGGTCCTATTATGCAAAAAAGATTAATGCTCGACGATTCAACGTCGGGGATTGGGTCTTGAAAGTCAGAACAGGGAAATCCTCGAAGCTAGACTCCAATTGGATTGGACCATATGAGGTGATCAAAGCACTTGACAATGGTGCATATGTCCTGAAGGAACTCAAGACCGGAAAAGACTTACAAAACATATGGAACGCTCAGCACTTAAAAAAGTATCACGTGTGAGAACACGTGCATGTGATGTAAGACCCACGTGAATGCTTATATTATTGAAAAGCTTAAATCCAAAATAGGTTAAGTTCCATTTTCGCCACATGGATTTATCTTTTGGATTGCTATGGAAAAGGGGTCTGCCCACAATGGTAGACCCCACGCACTATTCACGTGTGAGACACATGAAAGACCCACGTGAATGCTTATATTATTGAATAGCTTAATCCAAAATAGGTTAAGTTCCCTTGTTGCTGCATGGATTTATCTTTTGGACTGCTATGGAAAAGGGGTTTGCCCACAATGGCAGATCCCATGCTGTAACATCCAACTCCTCACATAATTAAAAGAGCCAATAATAAACATGTTCTAATTGCATATTAGGCATCTAGAAGTCATTAATACTAGTTTCATAAAAATATGCTCATTCCTTATGTTATGTGCATTTACATACATGCTATTACACTAATGATTGTCAAAGTGTCCCGATGCAGTGTAAAGGTTCAATACCCTCAGAGAGAGAGCTCGGTGTGCTAAAATAACAAAGAATATAATTATGAAACTAATACTATGTGCACATGTATTAAGATCGTACTTGTTGATAACTTGGTCAAATAGTAGTTTTTCGGTAAAATACAATTTTCACGTACTTCGGAGCCAAATTCACTGTGTGTTTAACACGTCAAATAGGCTTAATTCAATGTCTAGGACTTATTTATAGCATTTTATTTGTCGGCTCTAGGTAAGCACGAGGTGGCATTCAGAACACTAATTGGTATTTTGTTGCACTAAGCTAGCTTAGATTAAGCTTAATCGCGTAATGTCATTTTTGTGCATTCTAATAATTGAGTGCTAATACTATGTTTGCATTGTTAATTAGAGTCTAATTGACTTTCTTTTTATGTTTAATGATTGGTTAAGGGGCTAGGTTGCACCAAATTACAATAACATTGGCTATATAGGATCATAAGTCAAAGTACGACTAGTTTTCACTTTCTAAGGTAGGATTCACCAACTTTGGCTACACTTGGGTGTATAGGAGTGACCAGCAACGTGGTGACTATGCTAAGAATGTTTTAGAGCTTGACACATGGAAAGTAATGAACAAAATACCCAAAATACCCCTTAGAATTTAAGTTATGCCATTTCTTAGTCATTAAGTATCACTTTTAGACCAAATCTG
>JXTB01000472.1:17785-32119 GCA_002914805.1 Parasponia andersonii
GTATCTATTATGTTTCTATGTTTTGCATTTATTCTGCTTATGAGTATGACCATTGGCATTTCGATTTCAGCATATATATGGTTGGTAATTTTGGTGTGGTATTATTATGTACACCATATAACCATGCATGTTTTATGAAAAAGTTTAAGAAGGGTAATATGATTTATGAAATGCCTTAGTATTATTGTGTAAAACTATTTTATCATAGAGAAGTTAAGATCGGGTAACTTTCAGAAGGTTTTGTGTCACTGTTACGGGGAAGCGGAATAAATATTTACAGTTTCAGAGTGGCAGCCCCAGGAGAGGGGCAAGTGTGACAGGATTAGTCACAAGGCTTGCCACAATATTCCTCCTCCAAGTTATATAATAGAATAAACTACAGTCTCGGGCCGCCTTATCTCTTGAGCTCGATGGGGTAACGATGGAATAAGGTTAGTAACGAGCCCCACTGTGGTAAGAGCCGGCGGGAGGAGAACCCATGGGATATCATTAATTCAGGAAGCCCTGCAGGCACAGTGCTGAACTGGACAGTGGGCACAAGACAGGGAAGGGTTTAAAGGAAATCATTTATAATATAGACAAGCACGATCATACATTAATTCATGTCATTGAGCAACATGTCATCCATTACTTTACTTACTGAGCTGTAGCTCATTATAGTCTTGTGTTGCAGGTAATGATTGAGATGATAGCATGAGCTTGTGAGTTGAAGTAGAGGCCCGACCTTGGTGTTGTGCATATGGATATTTTGACCACTTGTTGGGGGGGGGGGCCTAGTTTGTGTATTAAGGGATGTTTTGCAGTCTCTCAATGAAGTTATTTTTAATTCGTTTTTTTTAGTACCTGTTTAATATGTTTCATTGTGTAATATATGTATATACTGATTATGTATGGAAGTAAAGTCACCTATCCATAGAGTTTTAAAATTAAAAAAAAAAAGGTTCGAACTGGCCCGTATTTTGGAAAAATAATTATAGGATTATCTTCCAAAAGTAACACCTTGTAAATAAAAAGTTAATAAATTTCCACTAGTAGTAGGAGGATAAAGAGGGCGTTACACATGCACTATTCACGTGTGAGACACATGCATATGATGTAAGACCTATATGAATGCCTATATTATCGAAGAGTTTAAATCCAAAACTGGTCAAGTTCCCATTTTGCCGCATGGATTTATCTTTTGGATTGCTATAGAAAAGGGATCTGCCCACAGTGGCAGACCCCACGCATTATTCACGCAATCAAGGACCATACTATGGGGATTACATCGCTTATCGACAACCTGAGAAAGTGTACGAAGAGGAAAGAGCTGCGCAACCGAAAACTTGCCAGCAGACCTCGAAAACGATCGTACTATGGGGATCACGTCACTTGTCGACGACCCGAGAAAACATACGAAGAGGAAAGAGTTGCGCAACTGAAAACTTCCCAGCAGACCTCGAAAACGATCGTACTATGGGGATCACGTCGCTTGTTAACGACCCGAGAAAACGTACAAAGAGGAAAGAGCTGCACAACTAAAAACTTGCCAGCAGACCTCAAAAACGATCGTACTATGGGGATCACGTCACTTGTCTACGACCCGAGAAAATGTACGAAGAGGAAAGAGTTGTGCATCCAACAACTTGTCAGTAGACCTCGAAAACGATCGTACTATGGGAACCATATCGTGCAATAAAATTCTTGCTGATGGCCCGAGAAAACGTACGAAGTGGAAAGAGCTGCGCAACTAAGAACCTGCCAGCAGACCTCGAAAATAATCATACTATGGGGATCACATTGTGCAATAAAATCCATTGGAAGGTTGGAGAGCAAAGGTTAAGATCCAAGACAACATTTTAGCGGCACGCAAAGCAAAGGTTGGAGAGGTCAGGGTCTACCCATTGGAAGCAGACCCCATCTAGACAAAGTTTTAGCCCCATGCAAAGGAAAGGTTAAAGGGGTCAGGGTCTACCCGTTGGAAGCAGACCCCATCCAGACAAAGTTTTAGCCGCATGCAAAGGAAAGGTTAAAGGGGTAAGGGTCTACCTGTTGAAAGTAGACCCTCCCCAAACAATATTTTATTATGCACACCAGGCACTAAGACAGAAGTTAAAATCGGGCCCTGTTTATTATTTCCAAAAAATACAAAGGAAACGATCGACGGGGACGCGCACCTAAAGGTTCTATCTGCGAGAAGCGGGTCTTGGTCAGACTCGTAGAGACATGTCAGAGTGGTAACGCCCAGTCTGCTCCCGATGAGAGCCGAGCCTGGGCCTCTTCCTCTACAGCGACGGATCTAGACAATGATTAACCAGCCACTGGAGTTGATTCCAAGCACGGTCCCATTTGGGGTCAGAGAAGTCCAGCCACACGTGCGGGTCGAACTCTACCAAGATATGTCATAACAGAAGTTATATCTCCTTAGTACTGGATAGGCCAGAGATAACATCCCTATCTCCGGAACTAATCTAGTCGATCATAGCTTGAGGAGGACTTACTAATGACTCGAAATCATGTACGACCGATTCCAGACGGTTACAACAAGAGTCAACTTTACCCCAGATGCGGTCAATAAAGAAAAAGAGAATAGACTAAGGAGAATTGCACTGTTCTTATTATTTATACAGACTATTACAACGAGGGTCAACTTTACAAATATACAAGATTAGGGACCCTAATTACCTCCAGCTAGGGGAGCGCAGCCAGTTCTGGCGCTCAGACCAGCCCTGGTGAAGGGTGGTGTACCAGGGTCAGAGTCGTCGCTGGATAAAATGACCGCACTAGACCCCTCACCAGTTAAAGCCCCAAGATTAGGCTGATCGCCAGGGACTTCTGAAGTTTGATCTGGTAGACCAGAAATAGGGATAAGCTCTTTGGCAATAGAGGCAGATGTAGAGGGCCTGTCCTTTTCCGCGGCAAGCATCTTCAGCACGTCAGCGGGGTATGCGATGTTGATCCTATCTCCGAGCTATGGCATGTAGTACTTGACAGAATAGTGGTCTCTCTCGATGCCTTTCTACTCGTCAAACTGGTCTGGCGTTACCACCTCTGCGTGGCCTTTGAATTCCTTGTTCTCCCAGCTAGACCTATAACTTTCCGCAGAAAGGACATCCACCTACCTCTGATACCTCGTTTTTAGTTTTTCCGCGTCCGCTAGTTTATCCCTCAGCGCCATCAGCCTCAGCTCTGCCTACCGCCGCGACAATTCGACCAAAAAGGCGTTAATGTCTACAAGGTCTTCGCCGTGCTTGCGAGACAACTCTACTTGAGCCCCTATCAATTTTACGTGGTCCAAGTAAAGATGTCGGCTTACCTCGTTCGACCAGTCGAGTCTACATTGTAGAGAATAGGCCTCCAGTTTAGTTCTAGCTTCGGCTTTCCTCGCCTCTTTAGCATCATCAATAGCCCTATCGCGAGTGAGGAAGGCCAGCCCCATCTCCGCCCCAGCGCTCTGCAGCTCTTGCTCCTTGACCTTGAGCTCGTTTTGGGCCAGTCTGATAGCCTCGGATCTAGTAAGCCCATCGGCCTCCGCTTTGGCCAGTCTCGTAGCTAGCTCCTCGTGCCTGACCCTCTCAACACTCAGGGCGTGAGCCACTGCACTACTGACCCTAGCCTTATCGAGGCTTCGATATAAGTTAAAGTCAATCCTCAACTCGGCAAGGGCAGCCTCGTTGCGCTCGGCCAGTGCAGAGCAGGAGTTCAACTCCTCAGCCAGGGTCCTGACGTGAGAGGAATAGAAAGACCAGATGGCAGCTAGCTGCAAGATAAATAATGTCTAGCAAGGATGCTGAGAAGTATGGAGGCAACCAGACGAGCCAAACCTGTGCGAAGGTACAACTAGCGACAAGCTCAACGTTCTCCAAGGAGAGTGCCTCCAGCTTGGGTTCTGCGGCTGGACCCTCTCTTTGGGCATTGTCCGCATCTGCAGAATGCGACTCCACCCTGCCAACCATAAGGGCACCCTCTCCCTCAACGGGGCATGGCTTCGAAGCAGCAGTGGCCCAGTCGAAGGAAAGCTGGGTATTGCCGAGAGCACCGTCGGCGATGGTGGGAAGCGATGTATCCCCTCCTGACGGTCCGCTGTGCATAGACCTTCTTCTCCTCAGAAGGGT
Source organism: Parasponia andersonii (assembly GCA_002914805.1). Lineage (NCBI taxonomy): Eukaryota > Viridiplantae > Streptophyta > Magnoliopsida > Rosales > Cannabaceae > Trema > Trema andersonii. The sequence goes on from JXTB01000472.1 coordinate 21,880, forward strand.
CAATGTGGCCCCGTCGTCATCACTGTCAGACGAGGGGGCAACCCTGCCCCTCTTCTCCGCCAGGCCCTCTTCTTCTTTAGATGAGCTGACCTCGTGGCACCAATTTATTGGGACTGGAGGAGGGGAAGATAGCCGAGATTTCAACCTCGGAGCCCCCCCACTGAGTTCGGCGATCTCCCCACCAAGGCAAGCAGCACCCGACCCTGCGCTCGTTTTCGAACCAGAGTCAGGAGTGGAAGAGGTTGGTGCAGCAGACCCCCCAGGCAGACTCAGGGGCATCCCCTTACCATATACGGCCCGTGTGGCCGACCTTTCCCCAGACGGAGGTCTGCTTGCATCAGAGCAGGGGACCACGGGCACTTCATCCTCTGAAGACACCACGAGACGACGACCAGCGGTTGCCTTGGGGCGAGCCTTATGCCCAGCGGTACCCCCCTTGACGAGGGATGGGTCTGCCGAGGGGCCCGTCTCAGAACTTATAAAGAACAAGCAACATGGTTAGATCACGACCATAATCCGATCGATGAAGCTCAAGGATGTTGAAATAAACCCAACTCTAGCCCTCTTAGGGGCGGCAGCTTCCTCCCTACGGAGCTTGACACACTCTTCGGCCACGAACCTCACGGCCTCTTCGAGCTAGTAGGTGCCACCAAGTCGTTAGAACCTGCCAACTGGCTTGAAGCCGTAACCTGACGACCCACCATGGCGATGCGATCGTGCTCGTCCCAGCCGAATCAGTTCAGGGTAAAGGCATCAAGTCGGATCTGCAGGTGCTTTGTGATAACCCAGGTGTCCAGAGGGAAGGGAAGGTATGAGACCATACTGGGCATCATATTCATCACTTGGGGATTAAGGGTGGCCTGGATGTGTCAGAAGTCCCAAGGAGATCCGAAGATGACGATCCCTTCCAAGCCTTTGAGCTGCCCTGCCAACAAATGCGGCTCGAACCTATTTTCTTCTGCAGAGGCTGTACAAGATAAAATAACGTGAGTAATAACAGACGAGGAGAACGTAGGCTCGAAAATCACGACCTAGCACTTACTCTGTAGGAAAACTGAGGGAATTTGGAAGTGCTCTCCATTCACCCAAAGGGAGCACCACTCCCCTCCAACGACATATAGCCTAGAGTGGGAGTCCCATTGCTTGTCTGACCTCGGCAAGCCCCAAAAAATGTGACATCCCAGGAGCGGTTGAAGGTAAAAGGTGGGGTAGGAACTCTTTTTTGGTATGAGGGTGAGTTTGTAAGCATAAAAGACTACCTCTAGGTCGATATGCAGGTTATAAAGAACTAACAAGGCAGAGAGCCCCATCAGAATCATGACCCCGTTTACATTTAACTGCATCGGGTGGATCCCCATCAAAGCGAAGAACTGGTGAATCAGAGGAGGAAGAGGAAGACACAGCTATTCCAGATGTTTTCTTCCCAAAATAATAGAGCCTTCAGGGGCAGAGGGACGTAGATACCAATCCGCGAGGCCCTCGACCCTTTGTAGCGTGACTCTACCAGGGAGGCAGAGCTGTCTCCTCAGTGAATCTAACTCCGAGTCCACGACGGGGCGCAATTCCTGATCTTGATTCGAGGCCATCATTCTAGACACGATTGAAAGAGCAAAAGTCCCTAGAAAGGGGAGAAGTCAGAAACCCTAAGATTTTACGAGGCTAGAATAATTGAAGATTTTAGCAAAGTAGCAAATGAGCGTAAATGCGGCTTTTATAGAGGGGGAGCCGAAGAGTTTTTCTGGAAAAGGGGAGAGCAAGGGAGACCGAACTGCAGGAACTTCGAAATTTTAAAAAACTTTGTGACATGGGATGTAATGCCCAAGATTCTCACATGCATAATAGGCCAATAATAAACATGTTCATATTACATAATAGACATATCATGAAACTAGTGTCAATTTTATGATAAATTGCTCATTTGGTCGTTAAATTCTTTTAATATATATTATTATACTAATGGTTGTTGAAGTGTTCCCATGCAGTGTAAAGGCTCAGTACCCTCAGAGAGAGAGCCTTGTGTATGAAAAGAATAAAGAATATATTCATGAATAATAATACTATATGCACATGCATTAAAAACCATGTCTATTGATAACTTAGTCAAATAGTAGTTTTTTCGGTCAAATGCATCTTTCACGCTTTTCAGAACCAAATTCACTGTGCATTTAGCACATCAAATAGCTTTAATTTAATGTTTAGGACTCATTTTTAGTATTTTTAACATTCTAGGTAAGCACGAGATGACAGTCACTATACTGAACTGTGCTTAATTACACTAAGCTAGCTTAGATTTAGCTTAATCGCGTAATGTCATCTTTGTGCATTCTATGAATTGGGCAATTATACTATATTTTCATTATCAATTAGATTCTAATGGACTTTCTTTTTATGTTTAATGATTGGTTATGGGGCCAGGTGCCATCAAATTAGAATAAGATTAGCCATATAACATCATAAGTCAAAGTATGACTAGATTTCACTTTCTAAACTAGGTTTCACCATTTTGGTCTACACTTGAGTGTATAGGATTGACCAGCAACGTGGTGAGTATGCTAAGGATGGTTTAGAGCTTGACACATGGAAGGTAATGAGCAAAATACCTAAAATACCCCTTAGAATTTAAGTTATGTCATTCTTAGCCTTTAAGTATTGATTTTTGACCAAATCTGGTCATTTCTTTCCTCTTCCTCCCCAGCCACGACTTGAACCACTCCAGTCACTTTCTGTACTTCTCTCAACTCCTCTTATCCATATCTAAGAGTTTCTAAGTGGTAGAATTCAATTTGGAGCTCAAGAAAGCAAGATAGATTCAAACTAATCAAGGTAATTCTACTTGTTCTTCTTCCTAGGTTTTGTGTTGTTAGTTCAATTCTCCACTTGGTACTACTTATGTAATATTTCCTCTAGGTCCTCTTAAGTCCTAAGATCATTTTCAAAGCCTTAGAAATCAGTTTTGTGGAAGTAGAAGGCAAGAGCTTCAACAAAAGTTCAAACTAGTCAAGGTGAGTTTTTTTTGTGGAGTTTAGAATTGGTAATTTATTTCCATTACTTTAGCTCTTTTATTAAAGCTTTTATTTGAAGAATTAAGGTCTAAGGAAACCTTATATATGCCTGGAAATACAGAATTTAAGTGGAAGATTAAAGTCAGTCTTAAAGCCCCAAAGTTTGCTACTTGTGGATTCAAGTGTTTTCAAGTGCTTCTATTGTTAGAATAAGCTCCCCATACTTATAATTTGATTTTATAAAATTGAAATATATATTTTGTTGATCCCATGATGTAAATATATTTGTTTCGTTGCTGTTTGTGACAATAGAAAAGTGTAAAAGTGGTTTTAAACTTTGTTTAAAACGAAAGGAATTCAAGTATACCTAGGTTGCCCCAAATGATTCTCTTTGAGTTATATATGTGGGAATTAGCTTGTTGATTATTATTAAAGGTCTTAAACCATGATTTTAATCATGTAAGGATGTCCTAAAAATAGTGTAGGTGCTGTCCAAATATTTTTAGAACCAAATGGTGCCATTTAGAAGCTAATGGACTAGTTTAAATGAAAGTAGATGACATTTTGGTTCATTTTGTAACTAGGGTTCCTTCTTTTTTAAAAGCTGTGATTCGGTCCTCTACTTATTTTCTTTAAGCATTTTGCACTATAGCAATAATGTTAGTAATAAAATTGACATCAGGTCTTCCACACACCTTGCCACAGAGTATACTGACCCTTTCCACTATCTTTTCTACCGGACACAAGGTAAGTGAAGATTTATTTTAACTGCATCACAAGAACAATAGTAGATACAAGATATTTTTTTACATGCTTATTTGTATTATTTCAATTATATATTATTTATATTATTGTTGTAAAGTTTACGAAAACATAAGTATGGTATTATCATGGAAGCATGATTTTCAAAGAAGTGAAGTTTTCCACACATTGGATTTAAAGTAGTACCATTGTACTAATTTTATGAGATATGTTTTAAGTACAGTGTTTAGTCTGTCTACGTTGGGTAAGTATGGTTTGCACAGGCATCCTTCCCGCATAGGTGGGCATGGCTTACCGACTGCCGTGACTGAGCATTGCACTATGAGATTTATCAGGTGCATTACTTAGTCGGTCTGCATTGGGTAGGTATGGTTCACATTGGTTATATGTTTCCTCCTCGCACAGGTGGACACGGCCTACCGATTGTCGTGACTTTGTAATATACTCAAGGGCCCTATAAAGAAATGTTTTCTAAGAAAAGTGCATCAAAATGAAAAGTTATGAAAGAAAGAGTACAATGAGAATTTCAATAAAGTTTATGCATAAAACATGTTCCCAAGCATGCATGATCTTTACTTACTGAGCATTAGCTCATTTAGTTCCTGTGATGCAGGTGAGGATGTTTTTGATGTGTAGAGTTGCTTGTTGGCTAGCACGTTTTCTTGTCGCTATGATCATACCGATGTAGACGAGCTTAACTTGTGGGCGGTATTTTATTTGTATTTTATTATTCTAGTGTATTGTAAATATTACTACTAATGGCAAGATAAATAGATATGGAGTTTTTAGTTGTATATTTTGTAAAGACACTTTCAAAAAGTAATGCCACATAGTTTCTTTTGTTTTAGAGCTTGAAAAGTTTAAATTTGGCCCACTTTTTTTTGCAAAACTAAAAAATATGGTTTATAAAAGAATAATGCATTCTAGGTTAACCTATATAGTCATATAGTTAAGCCAAGGGGGCGTAACAGTATTGCTATCAGAGTGGAGGTTTAGACATTTCTGAAGACTACCTACATATGTATGATCATGTGACAGAAAGCTCAGTCAACTAGTAAGTCTAATTAATTGCATATGTGCACTTTATTTTATTATATAAATTTGATGCACACATTATTAGTGGCTATTACGTTTGTTTCTAAGTAAGGGCCATTGTATAGGAAATTATACCAAGGGGTAGAGGTCAGACTAGCCACCCGAGGGGTGATCAAGACAATGACAAAGATACTACTATTCATCGATTGGCTGAATTAGTAAAGAGACAAGCTCAACAAATAGGGAGGCTTATAGAACGAGATCAAATGAGAGGTGAACAATTACCAGTACAAGTTGTGGCTAGACAAGAAAATCATGAATCAGCTTCTGAAAGATTTAGGAAGTATAAACCTCCAATTTTTAAAGGTGAAACCGATCCATTATTAGCTGAGGAGTGGATTCGGAGTTTGGAGGGCATCTTTGATTATATAAGAATCCCTGACAAAGAGAAAGTTTCTTGTGTTACTTATATGTTCCAAATGGATGCCATGCATTGGTGGGATTCCATAAAGTCAATCACTGAAGTTAACAGTTTGACTTGGAAGTGATTCAAGGAAATCTTTTACAGGAAGTACTTTAGTGAAGCTCATCGACTTGCAAAGGCAGCTGAGTTTACTAATTTGAGGCAAGGTGGCATGTCTGTGTGTGATTATATAAAGAAATTTAATGAACTATCCCGCTTTGCTCCTCATATGGTGAGTACCAACAAGTTGAAAGTAAATCAGTTTCCACAAGGGCTTAAAGCATAAATATATAGGGATATTAAGATGTCTACAGGAAAAGGTGCACCTTACACAGAAGTTGCAGAAAAAGCCCTTGAAGCTGAAGAAGCTGAACTGAAGGTGGTAAAGGCGCTAGAAATTAGAAGAAAAATAAATATGGCAAGGAGAAATGCAAATTTAGGAAAAGGTACTCAATCAGGGTTTGATGGCGGCAAAAGGAAATTTCCATAAGGTTAGGGACAAAGACAAGATACTTCAAAGCACCCAGCAATTAGTCAAAAAATGCAATCTACTCCAACTTAGAAAGTTACTTGTCCCAAATGTGGAAAGCCTCATAAAGATGAATGCCTTTTTGGTAGTAGAGCGTGTTATACATGTGGCAAGACAGGGCATTTTTCCAAGGATTGTCCCTCCACCTCTCGTGAATAAAAGAAAGTTCCAGCTCGTGTCTTTACCATGACTGTGACAGATGCTGAGGCCGATCCATCGGTTGTAGCAGGTGAGATCTTTAACTTTGATATTTTCGCAAATATATTAATAGATTCAGGAGCTACACATTCATTTGCATCACCAGCATATGTGAGAAAATTGGGCAGATCACCTGAAACTTTGAATTTAAGATATTGTGTAACTATTCCATCTGGGGAAGTGCTATATTCTGGTCAAATTTTGAGAGTGAGTCCAATACAGATGGACGGTAGAGAGTTGTGGGTAGACTTAATAGTGTTGGATATGCATGATTTTGAGGTGATTTTGGGTATAGATTGGCTATCTAAGTATCATGCTAGCATTGATTGTAATGGTAAGAGAGTAGTATTTCAGCCACCTGGTGAAGAGAAGTTTATTTTCCTTGGGTCTTCTAAGAAGAAAATGGTGCCAATTATTTCAATGATAAAAGCAAGAAAGTTACTTGAGAAAGGATGTACTGGTTATCTGGCAAATGTAATGGATACTAGAGAAGAACTTAGGATGAAGCCATAGGAAGTACCAGTAGTTAATGAATTTCTAGAGGTATTCCCAGAAGATCTACCAAGATTACCACCTGATAGAGAGATAGAGTTTTCTATTGACTTGCTGCCTGGCACTGCTCCTATTTCTAAAGCACCATATAGAATGGCTTCAGTAGAGTTGAAGGAATTAAAGGTACAATTACAGGAGCTTTTGGGCGAGGGTTTCATACGTCCAAGCTTTTCAACATGGGGTGCTCCAGTGCTATTTGTAAAGAATAAAGATGGAACTATGAGGCTTTGTATTGATTACAGAGAGTTAAATAAGATTACAATCAAGAATAAATATCCTCTCCCTAGAATTGATGATTTGTTTGATCAGTTACAAGGTGCTTCAGTATTTTCCAAGATTGATTTAAGATCAGGATACCATCAACTGAAGATTAAGGAAGAAGATATTCTTAAGACAGATTTTAGGACGAGATACAGACACTATGAGTTTTTAGTGATGCCCTTCGGTTTAACTAATGCTCCAGCTGCTTTTATGGACATGATGAACAGAGTATTCAAGGATTTCTTGGATAGTTTTGTTATAGTGTTCATTGATGACATTTTGATATATTCGCGCTCAAGGGAAGAGCGCATGGAGCATTTGAGAATAGTTTTGAGGAACTTGAAAGAAAAGCAGTTGTATGCAAAGTTCAAGAAGTTTGAGTTTTGGTTGGAGAAAGTTATCTTCCTTGGTCATGTAGTGTTTGGAAATGGTATTTCTTTGGACCCAACAAAGGTTGAAGCTGTAAGTAATTGGTTAAAGCCTATAAATGTTTCAGAGATTCGTAGTTTCTTGGGATTGGCTGGTTACTATAGAAGGTTTATAGAAGGATTTTCTAAGTTGGCCTCTCCATTGACTCAGTTGACTAGAAAGAATATGAAGTTTCATTGGAATGATGAATATGAAAAGAGTTTTCAAGAGTTAAAACATCGTTTGGTCACAGCTCCTATACTTTCTATACCCACTAGATCAGGAGGATTTATTGTTTACAGTGATGCTTCAAAGAATGGTCTAGGCTGTGTTCTGATGCAAAATGATAAGGTTATCGCCTATGCTTCTAGGCAACTAAAAGAATATAAAAAGAAATATACTACTCATGATTTGGAGCTAGCAGCAGTAGTTTTTACACTAAAGATTTGGAGACATTATCTTTATCGAGAAAGATGTCAAATTTACACAGACCATAAAAGTCTCAAGTATTTCTTTACCCAAAAGGAACTGAATATGAGACAGAGAAGATGGCTTGAACTGGTAAAAGACTATGATTGTGAAATTAACTATCATCTAGGAAAAGCTAATGTGGTTGTAGATGCTCTAAGTAGAAAGTCATTAGCTGCTATGTCACTCAAGTATGTTGATCGAAAGCATCTTTTGATGGATTTGCATCAATTGGAATTAGAGATTGTGCCTACAAGTTTAATGGAGAGATTAGCAGCTCTTACGTTGCAACCTACAATTTTAGAGAGAATCAAGCAAGACCAGAATACAGATCCCTATCTGACAGGTTTAAAGACTAAGATAGAGTCTGGAAAGGAGGTAGCCTTCCAGATTTCTGGTGATGGTGTAATCAGATACAGAAATAGACTCTGTGTGCCAGATGGAACAATTAGAAAGGAGATATTAACAGAATCTCACACTACTCCCTACTCTGTGCATCCTGGTATTACAAAGATATATAGGGATTTGAAAATGCATTACTGGTGGCCAAGTATGAAGAAAGATGTGATTAAGTTTGTAGAACAATGTCTCACATGTCAGCAAGTTAAAGCTGAACATCAAAGACCTGCCGGTACATTAAAGCCCATACATGTGCCATAATGGAAATGGGAAGAGATTGCTATGGATTTGGTGGCTAGACTTCCTAAGACAAATAAAGGCCATGATACTATTTGGGTTATTGTGAATAGATATACAAGTTAACCCATTTCCTGCCGATTAAAGTGACTTATAGTTTGGATTAGTTGGCTCGGTTGTATGTTCAAGAAATCATTAGACTACATGGTGTTCCAAAGGTTATTATTTCTGACCGAGATGCTAGATTCACTTCAAAATTCTAGAAGAGGGTTTAGGAGGCTATGGGTACAAAACTGGCATTCAGTACAGCTTTTCATCCTCAAACAGATAGACAATGAGAGAACCATAGAGACTCTTGAGGATACGCTTAGAGCTTGTGTGCTAGATTTTCATGGATCTTGGAGCAAGTACTTGCCGTTGATAGAATTTGCCTACAATAATAGTTATCAAGCATCAATTGAAATGCCTCCGTATGAAGCCTTATTGGGAAGAAAATGTAGATCTCCAATTCACTGGGATGAGATGGGAGAAAGGAAATTTCTTGGTCCAGAATTGATAAGAGAAACAGCTGAAGTAGTAGAAAAGATTCGTAAACAGTTATTAGCTGTTCAGAATAGACAGAAGTATTTTGCTGATCCTAAAAGGAGAGAGGTCATATTTGATGTTGGGGACAAAATATTTTTGAAGGTTGCACTCATGAAAGGAATCATGAGGTTTGGGAAGAAAAGCAAGCTTAGTCCTAGATATATAGGCCCATTTGAGATACTTGACAAAGTGGGAGATGTTGCCTATAGCCTTGCATTACCACCCTTACTTTCAAACATGCACAATGTTTTTCATGTCACTATCTTAAGAAGATATGTTCCAAACCCTTTACAAGTTTTGAGTTACGAGCCATTGGAGTTGAGCCAAGATGTGAGTTATGAAGAAGAACCAGTGTAGATTTTGGATAGAAAAGAGAAGGAGCTTAGAAGCAAGAAGATCCCTTTAGTCAAAGTATTGTGGAGGAACCAGGAAATAGAAGAGGCCACATGGGAAAGAGAAGAAGAGATGAAAACTAAGTATCCTCACTTATTTGAGTAAGCAAATTTCGAGGATGAAATTTAATAAGGAGGGAAGGATTGTAATGCCCAAGATTCTCACATGCATAATAGGCCAATGATAAACATGTTCATATTACATAATAGACATATAATGAAACTAGTGTCAATTTTATGATAAATTGCTCATTTGATCGTTAAAATCTTTTAATATATATTATTATACTAATGGTTATTGAAGTGTTCCCATGCAGTGTAAAGGCTCAGGACCCTCAGAGAGAGAGCTTGGTGTGTGAAAAGAACAAAGAATATATTCATGAATAATAATACTATATGAACATGCATTAAAAACCATGTCTATTGATAACTTAGTGAAATAGTAGTTTTTTCGGTAAAATGCATCTTTCACGCTTTTTAGAACCAAATTCACTGTGCATTTAGCACATAAAATAGCTTTAATTTAATGTTTAGGACTCATTTCTAGCATTTTTTAAAAATTTTCATTCTAGGTAAGCACGAGATGACAGTCACTATACTGAACTGTGTTTAATTACACTAAGCTAGCTTAGATTTAGCTTAATCACATAATGCCATCTTTGTGCATTCTATGAACTGGGCAATTATACTATATTTGCATTATCAATTAGAGTCTAATGGACTTTCTTTTTATGTTTAATGATTGGTTATGGGGCTAGGTGCCATCAAATTAGAATAAGATTGGCCATATAGGATCATAAGTCAAAGTATGACTAGATTTCACTTTCTAAACTAGGTTTCACCATTTTGGTCTATACTTGAGTGTATAGGATTGACCAGCAACGTGGTGAGTATGCTAAGGATGTTTTAGAGCTTGACACATGGAAGGTAATGAGCAAAATACCTAAAA
>JXTB01000472.1:55391-67111 GCA_002914805.1 Parasponia andersonii
AGGTTTGTGAGATAGCAAGGGCACGTGAACAGTTGGAGAATCCAGCGTCAGCAGTTCAAGACACGTGGACGACTGGTGAGAAACCGCTCCAACAGATAATATTGTAGAGAAAGAAAATAGCAATTTAGATAGAGATTTATAGAGAGAATTCAAGAGGAGGAGAGGGATAGTACGAGCTGGAGATGTGAGCACTTTTATTTAAATTTATTATTTTTTTTCTCTATTCTCTTTAAGTTTAATATTCTTTATTTTTATTTTCAATGTCTGTTTTTAGTTTAGCTATGTATTAGTTTTTTTTTTTTCTAGAACTACGATGTAGTCAGATTATGAATGTCTAAATTTTTTTATTTTAATTAAATTATAATTTTATTCTAATATATGTTGAGTATTTCAATTTATCCTTAATGCTTATAGTTGCCATCAACAATAACATCATATTAAATTTAATTTGACACTAAAAAATTATAATTGAATTTGATCTGATTAGAATGCCATAAATTCAACATAAAATAGCCATATTTATGTGATCTCTGTAGTACTTATGAATTTTATGTTCTTAATGATATTTGATTAGTTAGAGTTTTGATAGAGCTAGTTGAATTAAATTATTAATACTTGAGAAAGATTAATAATTATATTAGATAAATTCACTGTCAATATATGTAATAGAAATTAATTTAATTAAATAGGAGATTTAGACAGGATTAGTCTTGGTGAAATCAGAAATTCTCTCTTTAGCTTTTTGAAATCTCGTCTATTTGATATTGCTTTGATTTATTTTATTTTAGTTATTTATTTATGTATAATTTTCTTTTTAATCTATTTTCAAATAAAGTTAAAGTTAAAATAATTTTAGTTCTTAGTAAACACAATCCTTGTGAGAATGATATTTATGCTTATTATTTTATTTCTTCTTTGTGATACGTACACTTACGTTCATTATTTTCACAATAATGAACCGTAGGTCGGCCCACCAAAGAAAAAGGGTGGCTCAACCTATCCCATGGGCTTCGTTTCATGTGGGCCAGCCCATGGGCTAGGATAGGCAATGATGCAAATCCAGGCACGGTTACAAATGAGCCAATTCAAGTTCCAATCGGACCGGTTAGAAGAACTCGAGCTAAAAGATTCAAGGAGTCTCTCAATGAGCTGATTCAAAGCATTTGGACTGAGATAAATTCTTAGACAATCACGGCACAACTAAAATATTATAAGTTTGCCATAATCAAGGATGAAAAACTTGATTTGAATGATGCAAATCTAGGCACGGTTACAAAGGAGAAAGAGTGAAAAAGAGAGAAAGGCCGAAGAAAAAAATAGAGAAAATGCAATAATAGATTCGGCCATTGAGAGAAAACAAAATAATTTTTATATAAAAGCCAAAGAAATTAAGAGAGTGATGTTTTCAAACCAGCCGATGATTGTACTCTTGTACAAAAAGACATTTTAAACACTATGAACTTGACCTTGCTTTGCATAGTTCTGTTGTTTCTCTGTTGTAGGAATTTGGTGATGTTTTCCTCGAGAAAATTCCTAGTAGATTACCACCATTCCGAGGAATTGAGTATCGAATTGACTTCGTGCACAATACCATTATTCTAGATCATCTAGCCTATAGGAGTAACCCTGAGGAGACAAAGGAACTACAAAGACAGGTTGATGAAGAAAAGATTCGTGCTATCCAAGAATGGCCAAGTCCAACGAGTGTAAGTTTAGGTATTGGCACAGTTCTTATGCAAGAAGAACAACCAATTGCATATTTTAATGAGAAACTAAATTGGGCTACTTCAAATTACCCTACTTATGATAAAAAAAAATGTATGCGTTGGTTCAAGCTTCGAAAACATGGTAACATTACGTTTGGGATTTCGTGATTCACACTGATCATGAGTCGTTGAAGCTCCTTAAAGGTCAGCACAAATTGAATAAGAGGCTTGCACGATGAGTGGAATTTGTTGAGACGTTTTCAAATATCATCCAATATAAACAAGGCGAAGATTTGAGGACAAATCCTTCTCAAGAGGAAGGGAATGATGCAAATATAGGCACATTTACAAATGAGCTAATTCAAGTTCTAATTGGACCAGTTAGAAGAGCTTGAGCTAAAAGATTCAAAGGATTTCTCAATGGGCTGATTCAAAGCATTTGGACTGAGATAAATTCTTAGAGGCCCAAGGATGATGTTTCACATGGTCCACAAGGTCAGATTTCCATTATTTAAGCTTTGGAATAATCTAGAAAAGACTTTCACAAGAGGATTGCTCAAGGGTGCGTGAATGAAAGCTTAGTTTCCTGATTTTAGTGACTTACCCATTTTGACTCATCAAGGAGAATGGTTGGCTATAATTAGTTAAATTACCTTTCTTATTTATTTATTATAAATTTTATTGCTGAGTTGTAAGGCTTGCATACTAATCTAGATACTTTCCTTTTTTTATTGTGCAATAGGCGTGTTTTTTTAGGGTAATTATAGGAAATTAATTCTCTGAATTGAATTAGGTTATTTTAGTTTCCTTTTCTTTTTTTGGACAGCTTCTTAGATGTTTTTAGCAGCCAATTTTCATAGTCCTTATATATATAAATAGCTATTAGCTAAATGAAAAGAACATATTACAATTCATTAAAATTAAGAGTAATTTCTCTTTGGTTCTTTGAGAACTTATTCGAGTTTATCAGATTTCTCTGTGGCATTCATCCTTTAACTTATCAATCGAGCTTTCTATCCTTGATTGTAGTGTCTTCCTTTATACCAAGGTTCACATCTCTTTATAGGTGTTAAGTCGAGGTTTTCCATCCGAATCTGATTGTAGAACGGTCCTAGGCATCATCTTTGTTTCGGGTTTCGTCACAAGTTGACAGGGTTTGTATCATTTGGTATCAGAGCTAGATTCTAGTCTCAGGTTTAATCTATCCTTTATCTTTACATTCTAGTCAAAACTAGTCTATATTCTTTCTTCTTTCTTTCATCTAAATCGTCCAAAAAAAAAAACATAAACTAGATCCATTCTAGTCGTGGCCAATTCAGATTGCTTGTTTGCTTTTGAATCCGAATTTATATCGTTGTATCTTTCAGTTAGCACTTGTGCTTTTAGTTATTATTTGGGTTCTCAAAAAAAAAAAAAGAGAAGAATCAGTGGCTGAATTAGAGGTTTTTGAGGGTGGTTTAGTAAAATGGTCGTAACTTTTGATCCAAGTATCGAAATGACTATTATTATATATAAAATTGAAGCTTATTCTGAGCCCTACAATATGAACTGATCACTTACAATTCACCCCAGTTTTCAAGCTCAAAATCCATCATTTTCATCACTTTCCTAGCCTTCAAAGTTTTGTGTGCATTTTTTTTTCTCGGTTTCGCTTTCTTTGCTTATCAAATTCCAGAATATGTTATTTCAGGTTATTACATTAAATCCTGATTTGGTTGGTAAGTTTTTTGTGTGGATTATTGCTAAGAAATTCTCGTTATTTGTTTGAATTAGTTTGATAAGAAGTTTTGAGAAATTACGAGTGGAAAAAGGCAAGAATGGTGAGCACATAGGAGAGTAAAAGCCAATCTGATATATTTGAGTGAAACACGAGTAAAATTGAGTGATTCATTACTGAGTGAAACACGTGAGAGAGTGTGTGAGGTCCTTTCTTTTCTAACTTTGTTTTACAGCAAACATGTCAGACAACAAGAACAGAAACAATTCTGGAGATACATCTAGAGTGGATGGTCCGAAGCTTCTCATGGAAGCCTTAATTAGCAAGATGAGAAGAGTAAAGAGAGCAGAGATGGAGCAAGTTCATGAGCGGATAGACAAAATAGAGAACTCACATATGGAACAGCCATAAATCGCTCCTAATATGCATGGAAGAGGGAGATTCTAGTATAGAGAAGTGAGGGCTGAAGATGAAAAGTATTATAGAGATACTTTTGGTAACGAAGATGACCGAGATTCAATAGTTGGCAATAGGAGATACGGTGGGTGTAGTGCCCAAGATTTTCATAAATGCTTTCAGTCAATAATAAACATTCCTAGTTTTATTTAGTATGCTCATTTCTACTTCTTATGGAAAATAAATAAATTAATTGATTAATTAGAATTGATAGTTTATATGTGCAGTGAAAGATAGATTCTTCGTTCCAAGAAGAAATTGATGTGCTTATGATCAGCAACTTTACTTTAATTATTAATAAAATCTTCAATTGTTTTTAATGTAATCTATATAGAGATAGATAGTATATTTTTTTTTCCTTCAGTTGTATACGTATTTTTGATACTTTAATCATATAATATATATATACATATGCTAATATTACCATTTTAGAACGTTACTGCACATCCATATTTTTTTTGTTATGTTAATGTCATTAAAATATTTTATTTTAAGTTCATAAATCTGCGTGCAAACATATCTATTGATAAATTTGTATATATGTATTTTTGTTTTATTATTTTATTTGTCATTGGGCTCATTAACCGACTCACACATTTTTCTATTAAGACCAAATATTACCCATTAAGTTTAATCAGCTTTTCCATATTCCAATGCCTTACTAGATCAATATCTCTTATCTACCTTCATTCAACTCCCTCTATTCGGTTCCCTAAGAAAATAGTTATCGTAATTTTCTAAAACAACTCAATCCCATTTTCTGCAAGGTCAGTTTAATTATAGAAGCTTTCATTTTTATTTTATCTATATTCCTCTTACGCACACAAGGATATATATATATATATATATATATATAAGTACATAAGTATTTCCATATCTGAAATTTATGTGTTTAGGAGAAAGAAATTAATCTGCTACCTATATGAACTTTTATGATTATTTATGAGTATTAATTGATCTCCGAATTATCTTTTATCTATTGAACTATTGTACTTGTATGTGCTGTGTATTATTGGAATTGATTGGAGTTTTAATTGTAATAGAAACTATAGGCTATTGTGGCTATATGCGAAGTATAGTTATAGGTATTAGCAGATGAATATCAACAAGTGCAATAATTAAACTAGTGAATATACTCCACCTGAGTAAGAACCAATTAGATAAAGGTATTAAGTAGTTAAGGCTAGTGAAGAAAGATATGTAAAGCACATAAGGAGTATGGAGTTGGTATTTTTACCTTTATAATGGTGAGTTATGTGTTAAAGCTTCAGTATAATTAATAGAAGTGGTTATTGTATAATTGATATTTATTTCGTAGGGAATAATAGGGACTTCTTACCACTTTGAATGCATTACATGAATTTTAAAGATGAGTTGGAGTCTAATTTTTATAGCATGAACAATTATTATATGCCTTATGTTTTTATTTTGTCTTTGCTGAATTCTTGTGTGAGCTTGTTGCTATACATTCCTAGTAACCATTTTATGAGAAAATGGAATTAAAACAAACTGAGATGTCACGATCAGGTCACTAAAGCACATCAAGCATCCCTTGGAGTAGAAGTCTACCTTTCATCTTATTTTATTTTTGGATACAAGGTAAGTGGAAATTCTACTTTAGCATCACAAGAACCTATGTATATGATTGTATATATTAAAGGTAGTGTATCTGTGATATTGAGATTTATATATATTAAAATTGTTCATATCATTTTCATAAGGCATGTCATGTTTGTATGCACAAAATAATTATTTACAAGCTATGATTTTAATAAAGAGTCTTATACCCTAAACGTTATTTATTTTAAAGAAGGGTATGGTTCTTATCTTGCTGATCTAGTAGGTAAATGTGGTAAAATCCCTTGAGGTTAAGTCCAAGACAGGGTGAGCCAAACCAGAGGGAGGTCAAATCCCTTGAGGTTAATTCTAAGATAGGGTAAACCTCAAATGATATTTATTAAGAGGATACCTGCTATGTCACTGAGTTAGGAACTATACGAAGAAGGGGCCCAAATATGATTTGAATATTAATATTTTTTTTAAAGAAAATTAAGGGTATAAATATTAATAAGTTTTATGTACAAATTGTTCATAGGCATGCATGGATTTCCATTTATTGGGCTATTGCTCAATTAGTTCTTGTGATGCAGATGATTAGGACTAGGAGTAATGTTAGCTGAGCTACTTCCACTCCAATGTTGTCCATATGCCAATTTCGAACCGAATGAGGACTTTTTGAAAACCTTGTATATATTTTTACTATATATGTGTATGTAGTGATCCTGTGGGAGTTGTGAATAGTATTAAAACTATGTTGTGTATTGTACAAAATGTATATATTACTACCGTGTAAAATAGGTGTATCACAAATGTTTTCAGAACTAAACAGAAAAGTTTAAATTTATCCTCTACTTTCTGCTTTTACAAGGTCAATGAGAGTAAGATAACACTATTTAGCTTTTCTGCATATAAGTGAGCATATTTTTTTATGTAGTATAGCTAAGGGGGTGTTACAGTTGTGGTATCAGAGCAAAGGTTAAAAACGTGTCTGTAGACAACCAGGAAAAGGCATATGGGCACGTATTGGAAGGGCGACTCAGTCAACTGGTAGGTTTATATGTTTATCTAATTAATTTTCTTATTTATGCACAAATAATTGTTGCATGTGTGTATTATTAACTGGGTGTAAAATAAATTATAAAAAGGGCACTACACAGGATTAATGGCTCCTAAAAGAAAGGCTAGAATTCAACCTGAAGAAGAAAGAACACAAGAGGTACAAAGACCCCGATTGGAACAAGATTTGGGTCACGTGGTTGAAAATTTGACAAATTTAATAAGGGAGCAAGCAAGGATGCATCATGAACAGATGGAACAGATGAAGCTCATGTTTGAGAGAAATCAAAACCAACTACAACCTCCAGTGATTCATCCAAGACAAGAAAATTTTGAACCAATCTATGAGAGATTCAGGAACATCCTATAGATTTTGTAGGTGGAGATGATCCATATATAGCAGAAGAGTGGATAAAATCCGTGGAGGTTATCTTTGAGTATATGAGACTCAGTGATGAGGACAGAGTGTCATGTGCTATTTATATGCTGAAAATGGGAGCTCGTAACTAGTGGGAGATGACTAAAGTGACTCCAGCTGCCTAGAATTTGACGTGGGATACATTTAAAGAACTTTTCTACCAGAAATACTTCAATGACACTGCAAAGGCATCAAAGATTGAGAAGTTCCTTCATTTATGCCAAGGAAATAAACCTGTGGGGGAATACATTAGAAAATATGAGGAAATGTCTCGGTTTGTCCCATGGATTAGAAATGATAATAAAGAGAAAGTTGAGTACTTCTTGAGGGGTTTGAGGGGAGATATTTCCAGAGATGTAATTGTAGCAAGGGTTACAGAATTTGGTGATGTGATTGATATGGCACTTAAAGCAGAACAAGCTCAACTTAAGTTATTGAATAAGAAGAAAGCAACTTTTATTGTAAGAGGTGGACAGTGGAGACAGGGAGATCAAAAGAAAAATGAGCAAAGACTAGCAAATACGAAGCGACCTAAAATAGAGCAAGGTTCCACTTCAACTAAACCCACTTGTACCAAATGTGGAAAGTCTCATGCTGGAGAGTGTTTCAAGGGTACTAATCAGTGTTTCAAGTGTCACAAGGTGGGCCACTATTCTAAAGATTGTCCCATGCTTCAACAAGGAGAGCAAAAGAAAGTCCAAGGGCGAGTGTATACTATGAATGCAGAACAGGTAGCATATGATCCATCAGTTGTAGAAGGTAAGATCTTAATTTCTGGTATTCTTGCTAATGCATTGATAAATTCTGGCGTAACACATTCATTTTCTCAAATGCATTTGTGAGAAAATTGGGTACAACTCTTGAGTATTTAGAAGTAAAGTATAGTATCATAATTCCATCTGGGGATGAAATCATTTCTAATCAGATTCTAAGGGAATGCCAGATTTTGATTGATGGGAGAAGTTTGTATGCTGATTTTGTAGTGCTAAATATACAAGACTTTGATGTAATATTGGGTATGGATTGGTTGACAAAGTATCACGCTATTATTGATTATAATCAGAAGCAAGTTAAGTTTCAGCCTCCAGGGGAGGAACAATTTGTGTTCAATGGCATTCCAAGAAAAAGAAAGCTACAAGTGATTTCTGTTACGAAAGCTAGGAGAATGTTAAATAAAGGTTGTATTGGGTATTTGGCTAGTGTGGTTAATACTACAGTAGAACAAAATCTAAAGCATGAAGATGTTACTGTGGTTCAAGAATTTCTAGAGGTATTCCTAGAAGACTTACAAGGGTTGCCTCCGGATAGAGAAATTGAGTTTGTGATAGATCTTTTACCCAGGACAGCTCCTATTTCGAAAGCACCATATAGAATGGCCCCAGCTGAATTAAAAGAGTTGAAATTACATTTACAAGATTTGTTAGACAAGGGATTTATACATCCTAGCTACTCACCTTGGGGTGCTCCGGTGTTATTTGTGAAAAAGAAAGATGGTACCATGAGGCTATGCATAGACAATAGAGAACTGAATGAAGTAACTATCCAGAATAAGTATCCATTACCGAGAATTGATGATTTATTTGATCAACTACAAGGAGTCTCAATATTTTCTAAGATTGACTTGAGATCAAGATACCACCAGCTGAAAATTAGGGAAGGAGATGTACAGAAAATGGCTTTTCGGACTAGGTACGGTCATTATGAGTTCCTAGTAATGCCTTTCGGGTTAAAAAATGCACCAACTGCTTTTATGGATCTAATGAACAGAGTTTTTAAGGAATTTTTTGATAAGTTTGTTATTGTTTTTATTGATGACATCTTGATATATTCGAGGTCGCATGAAGAACATAAGGACCACTTAAGGGTTGTTTTATAGATTTTGAAGGAAAAGAAATTATACGCCAAATTCAAGAAGTGTGAATTTTGGTTGGAACAAGTTACATTTTTAGGGCATGTGGTATCCAAGAATGGAATTTTGGTAGACCCAGGAAAGGTGGAAGCAGTAAATAACTGGCCTAGACCAACTAATGTGTCAGAAGTCAGAAGCTTCTTAGGATTAGCCGGATATTACAAGCGATTTGTTGAGGGATTTTCAAGAATAGCTACTCCATTGACAATGTTAACGAGAAAGAATACTAAATTTCAATGGTTAGACACTTGTGAAGATAGTTTTCCGACCTTAAAGCAAAAGTTGACTACAGCTCCTATACTTACCATACCATCAGGATCTGGAGGATTCGTTGTATACAGTGATGCTTCTAAAAATGGTTTAGGTTGTGTGCTGATGCAAAATGGAAAGGTAATAGCTTATGCATCTCGACAACTTAAGGAATATGAAAAGAAATATCTAACTCATGATATGGAGCTTGCAGCTGTTGTCTTTGCATTAAAGATTTGGAGACATTACTTATATGGAGAGAAGTGTGAAATATATACAGACCATAAAAGTCTCAAATATTTTCTCACTCAGAAAGAGTTGAATATGAGACAGCGCAGATGGTTAGAATTGGTGAAAGACTACGACTGTGTAATCAATTATTATCCTGGAAAGGCGACTGTGGTAGCTGATGCTTTGAGCAGAAAGTCTGTTACTACAGTTTTAGATGAGCAGAGACAATTTTTAAGAAATTCACAAAGAATAGAAAGAGAGATCATTCCTATTGGAAATGAGATGTCACGATCAGGTCACTAAAGCACATCAAGCATCCCCTGGAGTAGAAGTCTACCTTTCATCTTATTTTATTTTTGGATAAAAGGTAAGTGGAAATTCTACTTAAGCATCACAAGAACCTATGTATATGATTGTATATATTAAAGGTGGTGTATCTGTGATATTGAGATTTATATATATTAAAATTGTTCATATCATTTNTTATCTTGCTGATCTAGTAGGTAAATGTGGTAAAATCCCTTGAGGTTAAGTCCAAGACAGGGTGAGCCAAACCAGAGGGAGGTCAAATCCCTTGAAGTTAATTCCAAGATAGGATAAACCTCAAATGATATTTATTAAGAGGATACCTACTATGTCACTGAGTTAGGAACTATACGAAGAAGGGGCCCAAAATGATTTGAATATTAATATTTTTTTAAAAGAAAATTAAGGGTATAAATATTAATAAGTTTTATGTACAAATTGTTCATAGGCATGCATGGATTTCCATTTACTGGGCTATTGCTCAATTAGTTCTTGTGATGCAGATGATTAGGACTAGGAGTAATGTTGGCTGAGCTGCTTCCACTCCAATGTTGTCCATATGCCAATTTCGAACCGAATGAGGACTTTTTGAAAACCTTGTATATATTTTTACTATGTATGTTATGTAGTGATCCTATGGGAGTTATGAATAGTATTAAAACTATATTGTGTATTGTACAAAATGTATATATTACTACCGTGTAAAATAGGTGTATCACAAATGTTTTCAGAACTAAACAGAAAAGTTTAAATTTATCCTCTACTTTCCACTTTTGCAAGGTCAATGAGAGTAAGATAACACTATTTAGCTTTTCTGCATATAAGTGAGCATATTTTTTTATGTAGTATAGCTAAGGGGGTGTGGTGCCCAAGATTCTCACATTCATATTAAGCCAATAATAATTATGTTCTAATTGCATATTAGGCATCTAGAAGTTGTTTATACTAGTTTTGTAGTAACATACTCATTCATTATGTTATGTGCATTTACATACATGTTATTACACTAATGATTATCGAAGTATCCCAATGCAGTGTAAAGGTTCAATATCCTTAAAGAGAGAGCTCGGTGCGCTAAAAGAATAAAGAATATAATTATAAAAGCAATACTATGTGCACATGCATTAAGATTGTACTTATTGATAACTTAGTCAATGGTAGTTTTTCGGTAAAATGCATCTTTCATGTTTTTCAGAGCCAAATTCACTGTGTGTTTAACACGTCAAATAGGCTTAATTCAATGTCTAGGACTTATTTATAGCATTTTATTTATCGTCTCCAGGTAAGCACGAGGTGGCATTCAGGACACTAATTGATATTTTGTTGCACTAAGCTAGCTTAGATTAAGCTTAATCGCGTAATGTCATTTTTGTGCATTCGAATAATTGAGTGCTAATACTATGTTTGCATTGTTAATTAGAGTCTAATTGACTTTATTTTTATGTTTAATGATTGGTTAAGGGGCTAGGTTCCACCAAATTACAATAAGATTGGCCATATAGGATCATAAGTCAAAGTATGACTAGTTTTCACTTTCTAAGGTAGGATTCACCAACTTTGGCTACACTTGGGTGTATAGGAGTGACCAGCAACGTGGTGACTATGCTAAGGATGTTTTAGAGCTTGACACATGGAAAGTAATGACCAAAATACCCAAAATACCCCTTAGAATTTAAGTTATGCCATTTCTTAGTCATTAAGTATCACTTTTAGACCAAATCTGGTCATTTGCATTCCCTTTCTCTCCAGCCACGACCTAAAACTCTCCAATGCTTTTTCTGACTTCTCTCAACTTCCCTCAAACATTTCCAAGAGTTTCCAAGTGGTAGAACTTGAATTGGAGCCCTAGAAAGCAAGATACACCAAAACTAGTCAAGGTAATTCTATTAAGTTCTTCTTTTTAAGTCTTGTCCTTTGATTTCAATTCTTTACTTGTTCCCACTTGAATAATGGTTCCTTCAGGTCATATTAAGTTCAAAAATCTAATTCTAAACCTAGAGAATCAGTTTGGTGGAGGTAGAAGGCAAGAAATCCAACAAAAGCTCAAACTAGTCAAAGTGAGCATTATGTATGATTTTGAACTTATAGCTAATTTCTTTTGTGTTAGCCCTT
>JXTB01000472.1:87414-116527 GCA_002914805.1 Parasponia andersonii
AGCTCTCTCTCTCTGAGGGTACTGAGCCTTTATACTGCATGGGAGCCCTTCCACAAATATTAGTACAATAATACAGATCATTTAACAATCAGAATGAGTAATTTACCATGAAAGTGATACTAGTTGCTTGATATGTCTATTATGCAATATGAATATGTTTATTATTAGCTTATTATGTATGTGAGAATCTTGGGCATCACAGTTATAAATAAGAGTCTATAACTACTCAGGATTAAGATTGATCTACATATGATCATCTAGTGACATTATTTGAACTCTCAACAGTTAACGGAATTTATGTGAGATTCAAATCATGTCTAGTCCAGTCCTATATAATCAAATTATATAAAGTGCCTCCATTGTGATGTCAACACATTAATAGTCTGAATAAGATTATTACATTCTTAATGATAATGGACCGTACTAATAATATTTAATTAAAGATCCCAAACTTTAATTAATTATTACGGATTATATTTAGTTTATTATCTATAAATTTAATCCTCATGTATATAATACTTATATGCTAAATTTATGGTCACATAAATAAACCATGAATTTTTTGATATTTAATAATATACTAATTATATACAAATTCAAATAAAAAAATGTCATTTTATTAATTTAACAAATATCCAAAATATAGGCAGCTGACAAGCCTGACATTATCTCTTAAATCAGATCAAAAGTAGTAAGAGCAACTTCAAGCCGACCAAGATAACTTTTTGAGGGAAAAGAATGTAGATAAAAACAATATAGTAACTTGGGCTTCCTTTGATGAATCACTGTTTCTGGACGGGCCCAATTAAAAACTTCTTTAAACGTCTTCTACTAAGTCTAGGCCTAGAAATGTGATGCTTGTTACAATTATTTATTGAGGTTCTTACAAAAAGCAAGCATAAAGTATCAAAATGTGAAAAATCTTAGAAGGGCTAAATGCTTTGAAAAATCTTGAATTGGTTTAGAAAAATATCACCTTTAAAAAAATAAGAAAAATAATAATTTAATAAATATTTAGAAAAATGCTATTTTTTCTTCAAAATTAGTATTTTCAATAGTATTCGAGGTAACTAATTAGGTTACTTGAGTAACCAATTTAGTTATATAAAGTAACTAATCAAGTTATCTTGAGTAATTCGATCGATTACCTCATATATCTAATCAATTAATAAAAATAGTATTTTTTTAAAATACTTTTAAAAGTGATATTTTTCTAATTAAAATCTAGAATTTTTCAAACAATTTCAAAATATGGGATTTATCAATTTTTTTGAAAAATTATCATAAAAAATTAAATTTCCTCTTATTTGTTTCTTTGAAAGGGCAATGTAACTAACTGTATTGATCATTTTATTGTATTATTATAATTTTCCTCTTATTTGTTTCTTTGAAAGGGCAATGTAACTAACTGTATTGATCATTTTATTGTATTATTTGTTACCTAGTAAGCTTCATTTTATTGTATTATTTGTTACCTAGTCAGCTTCTGAGTATATATTATATATATATATAGTTGTCAATTCAATAGGTATTTTTTTTTCACCTATGAGTAGGTATTTTTTTTTAGCTGTTGAATCATTATATAATGATGATCCAATGGCTATAATGAAATGCATGAAAAGATGTGCATAATTAATGCTCTTTCTCTCAATTACTTTTTACAATAAAAAAATGTGCATGCTAAATTTTCATTGGCCAAACTGATACCTATACATAGGTAAAAAAAAAAAATACCTACTGGATTGGTGCCATATATATATATATATTTATACCAAGAGTTTATTCTAGTTACTAACCATTAGGCTGTAACAAGAAAATACTTTTAATGCCTCTTTCTACAATTATTAGTTTGGTATATTATAAACAAAATTTCATAAGATATGGAAAGTTTGTCTAATTTATCATATTAGTTTTCGCAATCTGGTTAGGATGGATATAAACCAGCCTATTATGAATCTAACTCAACAAAACAACAGTTCAACAAGTTATCTCTGGAAATACCAAGTCAATAAAAAATGTCCCGAAATCTCTTGCTCTTCGGAATGTCCTCAATGCCATTCCAATATAAGATGGTGTTGACACACATTGTTTACATAAATCTTGAAAGAGTAGTACCTGTGTCACCGCCTTATTTGGACTTGGAATGAGTTTTTGGACAACTTAACTATTAACCAGGGTGAGTTCCCACGTCGGATCACGTGAAGTTCAGTTCGACTATACTTTCAGTTTGCCAACACTGTTGTAAGTTGGGACTAAGTACAAATTGTTTCCATAAACAATATTCTTTTTATTGGAAGATAATTTAGACGGAGTATTCTTTTAAAATTGTCACTTTTTATTTCTCGAGTAATTTATGTAGAACACACATCAGTCAATGATTTAAATTACAAAAGCAATTCATTTGACACCACGAACATCTTTTGTTTACCTACTATGTGTCTGAAATCTAGAGAAATATCCACATCTCATCCATGGCCAAATTGGAGGCTACAACTAGTAAATTCCAAGTCCAAGCAAAAGAGAACGAGAAGAGGACAGGAGGAGAAAGTCGGTAACCTATGAATTATTACACTTTTTTTTTCTTTGAAAAAATAAAAGAAAATTCGTATCAAAAGAGACCTAGAAGAGGACAAGAGGAGAAAGTCGGTAACCTATGAATTATTACACTTTTTTTCTTTGAAAAAATAAAAGAAAATTCATATAGAGCCGAAATGACCCCCCCAAAAAAAAAAAGAAAAAGAAAAAAAAAAGCGCTTTCGGCACAAAATGCACATGTGGATGACGCCTTTTTCATATGCAAGATACTTGCTTGGCTACGATAGTGGTGATATATTATATATCTGTGGATAATTGCAACTCCACAAGGGTAGTAGGTACTACTCTCTCGTGGGCAAAGCGGGGAAAGCGCCTAGATATTTGTAAATGCATCCCATCCACAGGATTTGATTGCCTAGTTTTCCAAATTGTGATATATATATATATATATTGAAAAAATAATAATAATAATAAATATTTATTATTTAATAATTTTTTTATTATAAAAAAAAACTAATTTTAATTGACCAAAATTATAAATAAAAAAAAATACATAACTTTTCAACATATATTAATATTCCAATGTCACATTTCCATATGCCAAAACCATATGTTTTGTCTATTTAGTATTTAATATATGTAATTACGTGCCCAATTTTTTTTTTTTTTAAGAATTACGTGTCCTATTCTTATATATTCTCAACATAAATTAATATTCCAATGTCACATTTCCATATGCCAAAACCAAAATGTTTTGTCTATTTAGTATTTAATATATGTAATTACAAATATGGTGACCAATTTTGTTATCTAAATCTGCTCACCCATCTTTCGCCTTAATGATCAAGTTGTTACCATGAAGCATGTACACGTCACTGATAGAGTTTCGTAACAGTAGGAGCCATGACCCTCCATTCAAGTACATCTTATAAATTACCTGAGCTAGTGTGTATTTTGTTAACATCGGTGTTGGTTTTATTGCACACGTCATAATTATATACCAATAATACTGCCAAATAATTGTGTAGGATCTTTATAGTTTATAGCCATACAATGTGTAATATATAACATTAATTTTCTTCATTAGTGGGCTATACTTATACCATTCGCAAGTTTATAAATTCGACGGCAAGTGACTTTATCATTCAAACTTCGGAATTAGGGGGTAATAACATTAAAACGTTATCACCAACGATATATATATTTCTTACTTATATTGGTCTAGCATACATCCTTCGACTATTGACTATAAAAAATTATATGATGGTTTGCCAAGAAAATACCAACAAAATTAAATTTCATAATTTGTAAATTTTTATTACACTTTCATATTTTTATTATTTGATTATGATTTTTTTTCTTGAAGATTATGATTTAATTTGATGTACAAAAAAGGGTATCAACAGATACTATATCACATAATTTGTAAGAAGGAGAAGGAAAATAAATAAAAATCAGGTTGGAGTGCTCATTATTGTCGTATTACTAGATTGAGGGGTCTTACAATGGATATTATTAACAAGTGGTTATTGTGCCATCAGATTTTTCCATTTAACTCTCCAAGGTGCGTATCTGATATAACCGCATTGGTTTTTCTTCACTCTGTATTGTGTATTGTTGTCAAATAAATACAGAAATATTCTGCAATTGATCTAGAATTTTGGGAGTGTGTATTATGTAAGAAAGGAGAATTCAAATATTAAATTAATTTATGTTTTTCATGTTTGATATTTTGTTACATTATTTGAAGGTACAGCGTCACATTAAATTATTAATCATGCATCAATCATTGAATGCTTCATTATATATATATATATATATATATATATATATATATATATCACGAGTGCACGTTAGTAGTGGTCTCTCGCAGCATCACCTATGGATATTAATTTTTTTTTGAGTAAACTATGGATATTAATTATTATATTATAATTATACCAACTAATCATTTTCAACTTCTCTCTCTTTATTTTTTTTTTAATACTGTCCTAGTCACTATGAAGCTCATTGCCTGGGGTTACTTTTTGACTATTTGTCCTATATATGTATGTTAGATTTAGCTAAAATTTTATCAACATAATATGACGAAAATATCATATTTACAAATATTTATCAACTGCCAAACTTTATCAAATTTGCATACAATTTGATTATAAGATAATTTTTGAAATGAATCTTAATATGTGCGAAAATCGAATTTTATATTAGTTACAACTAAAGAATGAGAAAAGATGTTCGAGAACTTGGGAGAAACGAAAGAGAGAAAAAGAAAAAGAAAGCACTTGTTACGATGTTATTGGACCACATTTCAATGTGGAGCCGTCCCAAGAGTGCAAAACTTACAAGGAATGTAAGTAATAATGTTATTGTCATCTGAGGAATTGCATATCATATCAAATGTGAAATCACATACTAATCTTGATTCTCAATATATTTGGTTTGGGAAACTATTCTTAGTTTCTTTTCTTTCTTTCTTTTACACTTTAGAAAAATCGAAAAGCAGTTTTCTCAGTTTGCTTGATAATGACAAAGAGGGTAGGACCTCATGACTCGCGTCATTGGCGTTGGGTGGAGGTTTTGGTTTTAGATCGTTATTCAAAACTCTAGCCCTATGAGTTAGTGATGCCATTCTCTGTCTACACACATCAGCTCCACAGTCGCAGCGGCCTCGGGTGCTTCAACTGTCTGAAAATTCAGCCAATGAATACCGCGGGACCTCTACGTGGGACCCACGTGAGTTCGCGGCATCTCCGTGTGTGCGGAGTTTGGATAACAGAATTTTTGATTTGGAGAAATTTTTTTTTTTTCCAAAATTACTGAGCCTATATGTGAATATTAATAATTAACAAATTATTACGGGGATTTTTTTTACAAGACTTGCGTCATGATTGGTCCAATAAAATCTGTTCAAAAAAATTAAGGAAAAAGAAATCACGATAGATTTACTTTTTGACTGTTGAGGGGCTTAAGATTCGAATTGCTAAGCAGGCCAAGAAATTGATAGATATATAACCAAGGTTTTTTCATTAGAGATAGACTTTTTCTTTTTTTTTTTTTGAAAGTCATTAGAGATAGACTTGGTTTTCAAGAAATAAGGACATACCCTTGTGATTTACCCAAGTGTTTACAGTTGGCATGTAGAATTAGAGAGTCGGAAAAGGGGAAAGAGAAAAAGACAAGACACGTGAACCACAGCTGGGGTAAACAATCTTGAGTTTGATTATTCTACAAAACACATCATAAGAAGAACTACAATGAATTTTTGTAACATACACAGTAAACTATATATTTGTGAGAATGAAGTAAGAGGAGAAGAAAAAATTTACTGAAGTATACCAATTCAATTCAAGTAACAAAACTAGGTGCAACTAGAGGGGGCAAAGGCCAATGTACTTCTCTCCAAATCAAACTCCCACAAATGGTTTTGCTGCATAATATTGCCAATGATAGAGGTACCAGGCCAACTAACTGAAACAAATCCTAGACACTTGGTCTGAGGTGCAACATCAAGTATATAGCTCTTCAATGGGGGCTCAAACAGAGCTTCATCTGCCAAATGGATTGTTAGTCTTGGCACCAAAGACTCATTGAACCCCTTTGAGTTGAAGCAAAACTCAAATGGTCCACCAATTGATAGTCTTTCAAACTTTGAGATGGACTTGTTGAGTTCAGCTGTCACTGGCTTGTAAGCTGGCTCGGCTAGAAAAGTTAGGCTGGTTCCCGAATCAAGGGTTGTTCCGCCTCCAAGATTTTCATCCCACACTGCATGTGGTATCTTTAGCAGCACACCTCCTATGGAGATTCCTAAAACATTTACACCATATAGTGGACCGAAAGCTCCCCCCAAAACGAGATTAGTTCGCTGTATACTTCTCAACAATGCAGTTTCGATCCTGTTGTGGCCGAATATAATGTAATTTGAGACGTTTTTGGGGCTCAAGTGATCAACTAAGCAGTATGAGAACTTGCCCCCAAAATCTTCAGCAACTTTTGTTGTGAACGTGTACTTGCTGAACCCTAGTCCTAATACCCCATCAGCTCCTTTAAAGCTTCCTTGATCACCATGGATTGACTCGGTGCAGCCGATCAGGACATTCTTTAGTTTCCTTTTCCTGCCACTAGTGAGGCCAACTGATACAGTCTCATTGGCAAAGAAGCCAATTGCAGCAGAACCTTCCAGATACCTGTTGGCATTAATAAAAACGACATCAGAAAACAAATGAAGGGAACTAAAGTTTTGGATCTCAAATCTCTCTTAAAAGTTACCATAGAAGAAATGAGTGAGATATTAATGAAAATATAGCAGACAAATTTATAGTATTTGAAGGGACAAAGATATCCTATAACAAAGTACAAGGTCCCTCTGTTTGATACAAAATATTGTGGCTCAGATCACATGAGGCTCATCTACCTACAATAACTGCCATTTAAATCTTGTGTTGGATGTAGGTAAAGACTTGAGTGCAGATAGCTCCTACTTACTCTGCGATATATACTATCGCAATCATAATTATGCTAGCCATGAGTTCCCCAACTACTTGATTACACTTTAGATCTCAAAAAGCCATGAACTTTAAAAGCCAGCTTCAGTAATATTCTAATAAACTAACAGACTCCTGCTAAACTCACATAATTAAAACAGTTTTTCAAGCAGGCTTAGGTACAGGCTTTAAAGAATGAACTCGGTTTGTCTTGTACTGATTCAAGAAAGGCCATATCCCAAACTACTTGTTGAGCAAATTAAACTCTTTTGTCCTACATTTCCACTCAAAATCACCATTATCTTATCCATTACTCTTGCCTAAAACCAGCCCTCTAATCTCAAAATCAGAAGAAACCCAAGAAGATTTCTCATCTGGGATCTTAATACACCAACTTGAATTTGATTCCTAAGCAACAAACATGCCAAAACAAGAAATGGGTATTACAGAGAGAGTATTTTCATACATATACACATATAGAAAAAAGATAAGATACCTGTAATCATAGGCACAGGGGGTCAATGGAGTGGGACATTTAGCAAGAGAAAAGAGATTAGCGAGCTCAACCTTACACATCTGAGACAAACAAGGCACGGTTCTAAAAGAAGAAGAACGATCAGCTCTGAAAACCCTTTTATTATTTAGCCTCCCTTTGTGGGTACCGCAATTACGGCCACACTTATATCTACAGTTCATCCATGTCAATTCACTCCCCGTATCCACTACCAACAAGAACTTTTGACCAGGAGTCCCAACATTGACATGAACAAAGTACTCCCCAGTCCCATAATCCGAACCCGAAAACATAGGCATTGCCACGGACGACGCCGTTTCGGTCGCCCGCAGCCGTCGGGAAACCATATTCCGGTGCCGGAGAACGTCACGGCGGTGAAACTCTCTGATAATCTCCATCTGGGATTTTGGCTTTCCCCCCAAAACGACATTCCCAGAAAGCTTTGGAGAGTTTCTGTGTATCAACTCCAACCTCGTCGTCGACCCCAAAAGAGCAAAACCATTAATGGCGAAAAGAAAGAGCAAGGGAAAAAATGGCGAGGAAAGGGAAAATGAGCCCCGGGAGACCATAATGGTTGGCCTTAAACGGCGTAACAGGAGGTCGACAATGGAGAAGAGGTGTAATCAAGAAATGGGTAAGAGAGAAAACAGAGAAAGGAGTTGAGAATTAGGGAGCTTAGAGGGGTGGTTTCAGAGTTGGGCCATGGATATTTGTGTGTTTTGTGTATAATATGAGAGTGAGGGGGTCCGTTTCAGAGCGAGGTGGCTTAGCTAAGTAGCTAACTAACAAGAAAGGGAGGCGCCTTTATTCGGCCTTTTGGCAGCTAGGGAGGGAGGGAGGGAACCAAAAGGCCTTTAATTCCTAAGAGTTGAAGTTGGATTTATTTATATATAATGTTTCTCAAATATTGTGTGACAAAAAAAGTAAATATAAAAACGTATAAGATTTATTATTTTTTTATTATTAAACATTACCGCGTGCTGACGACGAGGGATAATTCTTTAGAAAATTCAAAGATATGCCTCTAGTTTGGCAAAATGGGCATGCAATTATGGTTTTTCAGAAAATAATAAATTATTCTATTTTTTTCAATTAAAAAAATTTCATTTCAATGCATAACGATCCATACAAAGATTAAATCACGGAGACTAAACAATGGACTAAATCATTGATTCTTATTGACGAACGGAAATGGCAAAATAGTACACAAAAAATAAATAATATGCACATAATTCCGTAAAGAATATAACTATAGTTCTATCTACCTCTTTTGCTCTTTCAAAATGTCCCCCCATCATTACCTGAGTTGGTTTGTATGACTGATGTGAAAATGAATTTTTCGCAATTATCGATCTTTGACTAAAGAAGTTCTTTCATATTTGTATGTATGAACCATCCAATCTAGAATAAAATAATAATAATAAACACACAAAAAGTAATAAAATCTACGCAAATTTAGAATTAGGTGGAGGAAGACTTATATAAATCTAAATTTAAGAAGAGAATAACCTTCACAATATAAAATCATTATTTAAATGAAAAAAAAAGAAAAGGAAAACCCTTTCAGAGAGGCCCTCTCTGTCTAAGTAGAAATCAAAGTATGAACCTAATAAAAGAAGAAGAAAAGATTGTATTATGGTAGTAAGCTATTCCTTTTACTTAAAAAATCGATACAAATTTCACTCATCGGTTTAATTAATTTTGGTATTCTGGTTAAAATTGATATGTGAAAAGAATACAAACTTATCTTTACTACTTAATGGAAGGTTGTTTGTATATGTCGTTTGTCTAGGATTTAGTTGCAGTGTTTGGCAACAAGTCAAGTTTCTTTCTTTCTTTCCCTTATTTTATTTTATTTATTTATTTATTTATTATTATTATTATTGCATTAATGCCTTTGAAACAATTCAAATTTAAGATGAATAGGGGTTTCAAGCAACTCAAAATCAAACACAGGTTAATTTTGTATCATTGTTGTTAGGTAAAGCTACAGTAATGATAATTTTTCATTTACAAATAAATTCTCGAATCAATAGGATGGATTGGAGAAATTTGTTTCAATTTGTTAATCCAAAGAAATAATAAAAATTCCAAAAGTAAATTATGTAGTCGTCTAAATCTTTATTATATGTGATAATTTATATAGCCATAGTTATTTTTTTTACTTATTTATAGATATTTTTTTAGTTATTCGATTATTTTCTAACGACTATCATGATTTGAATAATTAAAAAAAAATAATAACAAATATTATTAATGATTTTTTCTATCTACTTTTTACTATAAAAAGATGTAAGCGATGAATTTTAATTACACAAAATAATAATTCTATATAGATTAAAAAAACTAGATTAGTGCCTTAGTTTTGTATTTATATATATATATAATAGCTTCCTAATTCAATCTGTATTTTTTTAATTAATTTTTTAATTTTTTTAACCAGTTAGATTAATGATCTAACAGCTACCATAATTTAAATAATTAAAAAAAAATATAAAAAAAATATTTATTATTTAATAATTTTCTCTTTCAATCTTTTACTTAGATAAAACAACGTACGATGAATTCTATATATATTTATATATATAAAATATATATATATTTATATATATATATATATTTGTTTTGCTTGAATGTATCTTTAATTAAAATAGTGTGAGGTACGTGTAAGTAAAATCTGCATATACGAGAGTTGACAAGTGAATACGAGAGTGATTTAAAAAAAAACTAATATTGGTACTTAACGTACAATAGTGATATTATTATTTTTAGAAAAATTACAGAGAGATTTTGAAGTTATGTCAATATCCATTAGGTGTCATCATGAATATTTTTCAGGGTAGTTACGAACATATTACTTACTGTAACATTAGCATCACAAAAGAGTACAACTGTACAAGCGTACTTATTGTTTTTTCTTAGTTTTTTTTTTTCCCTAACAAATCACAAATTGCCATGTGATTGTTGACTAAATATGATCAATTGTGGTAATTATATTTGCCTTTTCAACTAATTATGAATTATTATAATAAAAATGAGCTTGTATGATGTGATGATGAGATGAGATTTTGAACGGAAGTATATGTGATCGACTACTGAAAATAAATAGCGATATTCAATACTACGCAATTTTGCATAATATTATTCTTATATTTCTCTACGAGATTTACGTGTGTCTTACTTGATCTGACTGTTGATTTTTGATTGTTTTGTACTCGGACTCAAATTAAATTAAATTATTTTGTTTTTCCGCTTATCTTTTTCTATTCTTTTGTGAATTTTTTTTATAGATAAAATATCACTTTAACTAATAAGACCATCACTTACTACAAATTTAAAAGAAAATAACACACACATATTTTATCAAAATTTGAACTCCAGACTTTCCCAAACTCACACACACATTCTTTAAATTTTGGACTAACTGAATTAGTCCCCATTGGCTATTCCTTTGTGAACTTAATTATGTGTAACTAGTTTTTTTTTTTTTTTTTGGAAGGAAACTGTTGTAACTAGTTTTAATGTCCATATAAATAAAGGTTAGAATGGTCAAATCAAACTAATTAATAGTCTATCCTACATACATATATGATATACATTTTCAAAGATTAGGCCTTGGGCTGGGCTGAAATCTAAACACTATCGTAATTTATTCTATACATACATATTTAAACTACAGACACAAAGTGTTTAGGGTTTAAGGGTATAAACATAAGTTATAAATATGTGAAAGTAAAACAATATAATATGGATAATGATCACCAATCAATTAATGCTGCTATTACCTTCTTTTTTTTTTTTTTTTTTTTTAATTTTGTGCTCTGAATGCTGCTATTACTTAATGCAGGTGTGTTGTTCGTGTCGAAGAGTATATAAGTGAGCGACATGAGTAAATTAATATAGATTTTGTGGGACCCGTTCTCAAGTCGTACGCCACCTGGATGGCCGAGCGGTTGAACAGGTCACAAAAGGGGTCTACCGTCCGACAGGTGTCGAGAGTGATTAGTTAAAGGCCACGTGGGTCGCACGTGATTTCACAATCGGTCATTGGGCCGTTCGAAGTTAAGGCCGAGTCCATCACAGATCCTGGACAGTCTCAGCCCAATCCGACCCTTACCTCGACAGCTGGGAGTTTAGAAGCCCCAAGGATCTTCCACCTGAATACAATGGAAAGCAACTTACGACTCCAGACCCAGACAGAGCATTTAATGCGATTCTGGGTAGGCGTGCGCAAGGGGCAAGCCGTCCTGACAGAACGGCGATTTACCCAAATCTCACCCCTGATAGATTCAAGCCGTAGGAGGCGGCGGAAATCAGGCTACGACGATACAAAGGAGATCACGGAAATCTCGGCCCGTGACTTCTGGAAAAGACTTTGAGCAGAAAGGTACTCAGTCCTGAGATGGAGACCCGCATGGTTCATGATCTCAGGACTATATATATATGAGCCATGCGTTCCCGAGAGGGGCATGTATGCATATAGAAAAAAAAATATAAAAAAGCTTATGAGTAAGAAACAAACATATACTCATACTGAACTAATTCCTTACTACCTTGTATCAAAGATAAACCACTGACTTAAGTATCGGAGAGTCTTTGCAGGTAGCCACCCCCGCTTCTCCGACCCTGCTTGGAGTTCAGAGTACTTTGGGATAGTGAGGACACGTGGACAGTTAGAGAATACAGCATCAGCGGTTCAGAGACACGTGGACGGCTGGTGAGAAACAGTTCTAATAGTTTGGCGCCGTCTGTGGAAAAAAGGTTGAGCATGAGAAAAAGATTAGGAGACTCACGACCGCACTCTCCCCGAACGAAAAGCCATACAACGTCTGATGGCACCCTCAAGAATGACAACCAGGAGCACACGTCCCGATGCCGAAGGGAGCTCCGGAGAAGCACGACCAGATCTGGAGCAGAAGCTGGATCAGATGCTTGCCGCCCTGGCGGAAGCAAACCGAAAGGCAGAGATGGCCCACGAGGCCGTCTTATGTTTAAGGGACGAGGTCGCAGAGGTACGCAGAGATAACGCTCGCCTCTAAGGCTTGTTGGTGAGTGAAGACAGGACTCAGCGGAGGGAAGATTTCGACGAAGAAGTCCAACAAGAATTCGGAAGTCAACCGCGAGGAGAAGCTCCTGTCCCATCTGGGTCGCGGATGTAGGAGGCACGACAAAGCCAGTCGAGACCCTTCCAAACCAGGGGGCAATGGGCGGAAGACACCATGGAAGCCCTAGAGGTATGCCCCCCCCGACTAGAAGCAAGAGATGAAGGCAGAGTTGGGTAAGAGACTCGGCACCCATCACAACTAGACCCCCGATGATCTGGCAAAACAAACTGTGCGAGGGATCAACCGGACGGCCTTCGCTGACTGGATCCAGATGGAACCCAGACCGAGGGACTTCACGACCCCGACCTTCAGGCTGTTCGAGGGAAAACCAACCCCCTCGACCACATATACCACTTTCAGCAGAAGATGGCCTTAGAAATCAGGGACGAGGCCGTGACTTGTAAAGTCTTCTCTACGACCCTGGCGGCACCAGCCCTGCTATGGTTCAGGTAGCTCCCGGAAAAGTCAATAAATGGGTTCGAAGACTTCTGCAAACTTTTCCTGAAGCAGTACGCAGGTATCCGAAGACAACAAAAAACCATGCGAGACCTAGACCGTTTGGAGCAGGCCGCAGATGAGTCCCCGCGAGAGTACCTCTTGCGTTTCCTCAAGGTAATGTCACTGGTCCATAATGCCGACTCCGTCTAAGCCGCAGGCTCATTCGTTAGGAGCCTGCAGCCAAGATCAATGCTATCAGACCACTTCCTTCTAAATCTTCCATACGATATGGTGGGCGTCCAGACGAAGTCAGAAGGGGTATTTAGGGTGCTGGAAAGCCACCAGAAGGCGCCCAAGACCTCTGCCACGATAACAACGATGCCAGTGCAACCCTCGGGCCCGCAAGGGGTGAAGAGGCCCTCACTGAGCCAAGGGCCGGCTCCGAAGCAGGAAGTCCCCGTCCAGGACGGTCAGGAGGGTGGCAAGAGGAGGAAGACGTCCCCTGACCCTCTGCCGAAGTATGAGTTCAACACGCCGATCGACGTGATCTACCTCCAAAATAAGGACAGGGGCATTTTCAAAGACCCACCCAAATCTGGCGTCCTTGAGCATATGAAGAACAGGAACAGGTATTGCCAGTTCCACAAAGACTTCAGGCACGGCACTGTCCACTGCCGCAACTTTTACGCTCAGGTCATGATGGCGATCCACGCCGGCAGGTTGAAACAGTAAGTGAAAATCGACGGAACCCAGCCGCTGGAAGACGTCACCAGGCCTGAGAAAGGGAAGCAGGCCTAAGCCTCTGGGTCAGGAGAGCAGACCCTGGGATAGTGCCGACCATTGTGGGTAGACCAGAGCCGACATAGGATCAAGAGGAAAAAGAAAGATGCCTCAAAAGAGCTGAGGGTAGGGTGAAGCGCTTGAGAGGGATGGGCCATTCCGTCAACCACTTGATGTCGGGAGAAAGCCGCACCTCCGCCGCCCCCATCGTTTTCACCCAGCAAGACTTAGCTATGGTGCGCCAGCCTCACGACGATCCGTTGGTGATTAAACTGCAGATCGGCTCCGCATTGGTCGGAAGGGTCCTGGTCGATGGTGGAAACAGCGTCGATATCCTATTCCTCAGCACATTCGAGAATATGGGTTTGGATAGAAGTGCACTCAGGCCGACCTGTCAGCTGCTGTTCGCTTTCGACAGCACGAGGGTCTGCCCTTTTGGCATCGTGACCCTTAATGTCTGCGCAGCTGAGAGATGCTTGGACGTGGATTTTGTCGTCATTGACTGCCAGTCCTCCTTCAACGTCAATATGGAAAGGGGATGGATCCACGCCATGCATGGGGTCGCCTCCACCCTCCACCAGGTCTTAAGATGTCAATCAAAGGACGGCACCTACATGATTGATATCAAGGGAGACCAGGCCTCTACAAAGAAATGTTTTTCAGCCGCCCTGAGGGGAGCCGACGCGAGCGCAAGCACGGCAACCGGAGATGGATAGCAATCAAAGGACCGTCTGCCAGCGTACATGAAGCGAATCGAAGAAGATTCTGACGGTCCAGATTCCACGATCGAGGAGCTGGTAGTGGTCCCTTTGAAAGAGGTAGAACCAGCGAAGGTGATTCTAATCGGGGCCTTATTATCCGAGGAGCAAAAGAACGAGATGTTGGGATTCCTGAAGCAGAACGAGGAAGTCTTCGCGTGGTCCCATGATGATATGCCCGGGATATACCTCGCACACTCCTGCCACCGGCTGAACATAGATCTCCATTTCCTTTCAGTCAGGCAGAAACCCCGAAGGTTCACACCAGAGAAAAACATGGCGATCAACAAGGAGGTAGAAAAACTGCTGGAGAGTGGTCTGATCAGGGAATGCGTATACCCGCGATGGGTCTCCAACCCGGTAGTCGTAAAAAAGAAAACGGCGACGACCATATTTGCATAGACTTCACCAACCTGAACAAGGCCTGCCCGAAGGATAGTTTCCCCCTATCAAGAATCGACCAAATGGTAGATGCGACGGTGGGATTCAACAGAATGAGCTTTCTGGATGCCTACTCCGGATACAACCAGATCCCCCTGTACACGGAAGACCAGATCCACACGGCTTTTATCACGGAGCGAGGTCTATACTGCTACAGGCGTATGCCATTTGGCCTGAAGAACACGGGGGCAACCTACCAAAGGTTCATGAATAAAATGTTCGCCAGGCTACTAGGGAAGGCTATGGAAGTCTACATCGACGATATGGTCGTGAAGAGCAGGGAGGATTTAGACCATCTGAGGCACCTAGACGAATGTTTTTAGATTCTGAGGCAGCATCAGATGCATCTGAATCCCAAGAAGTGTGCGTTTGGGGTATCCTCAGGGCAATTCCTGGGGCATATCGTGAGCCGGAGGGGTATTGAGCCAAATCCGACCCAGCTGACCTCGATCGCGAATGTGCAGAGACCCTCATCCATTCGTGAGGTCCAACGCCTGGCCGGGAAGATAGCCGCTTTCAGCTGATTCGTATCCAAGATGTCCGATCGATGCAAGCCTTTCTTCTAGTGCTTGAAAAAAAGCTCTACTATCATCTAGGGGGAGGAATAGGACAGGGCACTGGCAGATCTCAAGCTGTATCTGAGTCACCCACCTATCCTGGCTTCCCCGACGAAGGGGGAGCGTCTGTACGCCTATTTAGCGGTGTCCGAGGTAACGGTCAGCGCCGTACTGTTCATCGAGGAAGACAGTAAATAGAAACCGGTGTTTTATATAAGCCGCATACTCCTGGATGCCGAAACCCGATACAGTGTGGCAGAAAAGCTGGTCCTCGCTCTGGTCAACGCTAAAAAGAATCTCCGGCAATATTTTGAGGCATACTCGGTCACTGTGTATACGGATTTTCCCATCCATCAAATCTTGGCCAAACCAGACCTGTCGGGACGACTGACCAAATGGGCCATCAAGCTGGGGATATACGATATCGAGTATCAGCCTCGAACAGCAAAGAAAGGACAGGTCATGGCGAATTTTCTGGTGGAAATCGAATCCTTTGGCGAGCGGCATGACCCGGATCAGATGTCTCAACTTCACCTCCCTTTATCCTGGACGCTCTATACGGACGGATCCACGAATGCCTCAGGGTCAGGTATCGGGATAGTCTTGCAGACCCCAACGGGTCTCAGAGTTGAGAAAGCATTGAGGCTCAGCTTCCAGGCGACTAACAACGAGGCGGAATACGAGGCACTGTTGCAGGGCCTTGAGCTGGCACTACACTTCGAAGTAGAAGACATCACCGTGAAGACCGACTCGCAGTTGATCACGGGTCAGGTCAAGGGAGACTTCGAAGTAAAAGAACCGAGATTGCACAGGTACTTCTCCAAGGTAATGGGGGCAAAAGCTCGCTTTGGCAATTTCAATATCGAACCGATCCCCAGGGAGATGAACCAGAGGGCTGACGGGCTAGCTAAGAGTGCATCAATCGGGGGCACTACTGAAAGTGTAGAAGTTCTCTTAGAAGGCGGGAGCATGGAGGACCCCATGCAGACCCCTGCGCACCATGTGTTCGCAACCGGCGCTGCTGACGAAGGGTGGATGAAACCCATCACACAGTATTTGACGTTGGGAACCTGCCCGCAGACCCCCGGGAAGCAAGGTCAGTCAGATTAAAGGCTGCCAGGTACTCAATGATGGGTGAACAGTTATACAGGAGATCGACAATGGGTCCAATGCTATGCTGCATAGGCCCCGTCGAAACGCAAAAACTGATAGAGGAAATCCACGAGGGAGTATGTAGCAAGCACTCCGGCGGGCGTAGCCTCGCCCACAAGGCTCTAACGGCCAGATACTTTTGGCCATGCATGATGGCGGAGGCAGCCAAATTCGTAAAAAAATGTGATAAATGCCAGAGGTTCGCCCTGATGAAATGTCAGCCCGCAGAGATTCTTCATTCGAACATAACTCCTTGGCCGTTTGCCAAGTAGGGTCTGGATATCGTCGAAAGAGATACATCCTGCTGGCCATAGACTACTTCACCAAGTGGGTAGAGGCCGAAGCCTACATGATAGTTAATAAGGCAGACACGATTAACTTCATCTGGAAGAACATAATCTGCCGATTCGGGATCCCGAAAGAGATACACGCCGACCATGGCACGTAGTTCCAAAATGCTAAGCTCAAAGAGTTGTGCGAGCTGTATGATATAAGGCTCAGTTTCTCTTCCGTGAACTACCCTCAGGGGAACGACCAACAGAGGTGACAAAGAAAGCCATATTCAGCAACATCAAAAAGAACTTGCGGGAGGCTAAAGGCAAGTGGTTAGAAAAACTGCCGGCCGTTGTGTGGGCCTATCGAACCACAGAGTGGAGATTTACTGGGAGAACACCGTTCACCATGGTCTACGGATCAGAGGCTGTGATTTCGACCGAGGTCGGCCTCCCGACCCTCCGCTCCAAAGTGGTAAAAGATGCCCCCCTAAACGAGCGCCAGTTAAGCCGCAACACATACCTCCTGGAAGAAATGAGAAACATAGCCTTGGTCTACCTGGCTTTATACCACCAGCAGGCTAGGTCCTACTACGCGAAAAAGGTTAGTGCCCGACGATTTAATGCCGGGGATTGGGTCCTGAAAGCTAGAACAGGGAATTCCTCGAAACTGGACTCCAATTGCATCGGACCCTATGAGGTAATCAAAACGCTCGACAATGGTGCGTATGTCCTGAAGGAACTCAAAACGGGGAAAAATGTGCCGAACACGTGGAACGCTCAGCACTTGAAAAAGTATCACGTGTAAGGCACATACATATGATGTAAGACCATGTGAATGCCTATGTTGTTGAAAAGCCTAAATCTTAAACACGTCAAGTTCTCTTTTTTTGCATAGATTTATCTTTGGGGTTGCTATGGAAAATAGGTATGCCCACAGCAGCAGATCCCACACATTATTCACGCGTGAGACCTATATGAGCATTCATATTATTATAAAACTTAATTCCGAAACAGGTTAAGGTCTTCCGGAAAAGGGTCTGCCCTTACTGGCAGATCCGACGCTTCAGTTGCGAGGGCAAAAGATACCAGGCTGCTACGAAAGAGGATCTGCCCACAGCGGCAGACCCAACGTTTTGTCTGCGTAGGCTAAAAATACTACCAGATTGCCACGAAAAGGGTCTTCCATAGTTGCGGACCATACGCACTATTCGCACAATCAATGCTCGCACTATGGGACTCACGTCGCTCATCGACGACCCGAGAAAACGTGCGAAGAGGAAATAGCTGCGCAATAAAAACTTGCCAACAGACCTCAAAAATGCTCGCACTATGAGACTCACGTTGCTCGTCGATGACCAGAGAAAACGTGCGAAGAGGAAATAGCTGCGAAACAAAAACTTGCCAGCAGACCTCAAAAATGCTCGCACTATGGGACTCACGTCGCTCGTCGACGACCCGAGAAAATATGCGAATAGGAAATAGCTGCGCAACAAAAACTTGCCAGCAGACCTAAAAAATGCTCGCACTATGGGACTCACATCACTCGTCGACGACCTGAGAAAATGTGCGAAGAGAAAACTGTTGTGCAACCAAAAACTTGCCAACAGACCTCAAAAACGATCGTACTCTGGGAATCGAATCGTGCAATAAAATACTTGTCGATCACCTAAGAAAATGTACGAAGAGAAAGGGGGTGTGCAACCCAAAAGCTTGCCAGCTGACCCCCCAAGGAACACTTTTAGCTACATGAAGAGCTAAAGGAAAGTAGGTTTGGGATCCACCCGATGGAAGTAGACCCTCCCTAAGGAATGTTTTGGCACGAAGAGCTAAAGGGAAACAGACTCTAGCCGGGGGATGATTTATTTTTGCATGATCAGGGTGTGAACAGATTTGGAGTCTACCTATTGAAAGTAGTCCAGAACCAAACTAAACATGAAGACAGAAATCAAGATTAAAACCTATTTATTATATCCTAAAAATACAAAGCGCGCGGTTAATAGTGGTGAGCACTCATGAACCCTACTTGCGGGATACAGGTCTAGAGCGGACTCTTAAGGAGACGTCGNTCGGAGTGATAATGCCCTGTTTGTTCCCAGTAAGAGCCAAGCCCAGGCCTTCTCCTTTGCAACGACGGGTCCAAACAATGGTCGACCAATCCTTGGAGCTGGTTCTGAGCACGGTCCCACTTGGGGTCAGAAAAATCCAGCCACACGCGCGGGTCGAACTCTGCCAAAACAAGTTATAACAAGAGTTATGCCTCCATGAAACCGAATGGTTCAAAACTTGCACCCCTATCTCCGGAAAAATCTTGGCAGTCATAACCCGAGGAAGACTCACTAATAGTCCGAAATCGAGTCCATACAATTATTTATACGGACGGTCGGACGCGGTCAACAAAGAAAAAGAAAAAACACTAAAGAGAATTGCATGATTCTTATTATTTGTTCGAAGGATTACAACGAAGGTCAGCATTACAAATGTACAAAGTTAGAGACCCTAGTTACCTCCGTCCATGGGAGCGCAGCCAATCCCGGCGCTTGGACCGGCCCCGGTGGAGGGTGGCGTGGCAGGGTCGGACTCATCACTAGATACAATGACCGCACCAGAACCTTCACCGGTTGAGACCCTAAGGCTAGGATGACTATCAAGGGCTTCTGGAGTTCGATCTGGCAGACCAAAAGTGGGGATAAGCTCTATGGCACCAGGAGCAGATGTAGAGGGCCCGTCCTTTTCCGCGACAAGCATCTCTAGCACGTCAGCTGGGTACGTGATACTGATCTCATCCTCGAGCTGCTGCATGTAGTGCTTGACGGAGTAGTGGTCCCTCTCGATGCCTTTCTGATCGTCAAATTGGTATGGCGTCACCACCTCAGTGTGGTTTTCAAACTCTCTATTCTCTCAGCCAGACCTGTAACTTTCCACAGAAAGGACGTCCACCTGCCTCTGGTACCTTGTTTTTAATTTCTCCACATCCGCCAGCCTATCCTTCAGCGCTGCAAACCTGAGCTCTGCCTGCCACTATGATAAGTCGACCAATAAAGAGTTAATACCAGCGAGGTCCTCAAAGTGTTTACGAGACATCTCCACCTGAGCACCCATCAGATTTTTGTGATCCAAAAAGAGATATCGGTTTACCTCATAGGACCGGTCAAGTCTGCGTTGCGAAGCGTGGGCCTCTAGCTTGGCTGTCGCCTCGGCTTTTCTCACTTCCTTGGCATCTTCAACAGCCTGGTCACGAGTAATGAAGGCCAGTCCCATCTCTGCCCCCGCGATTTGTAACTCTTTCTCTTTGATCCTCAGCTCACCCTGGGCCAGTATGGTGGCTTCGGATTGGGCAAGTTTGTTAGCCTCCACCTGAGCCAGTCTCGCAGCCAGCTCCTCGTGTCTGGTCCTCTCGACACTCAGAGCATGAGCCACCGCGCTGCTGACCCTCACCTCCTCGAGGCTCCGATATATATCGAAGTCAGACCTCAATTCGGCGAGGGCGGCCTCGCTGTGCTCGGCCAGTGCAGAGTGAGAACTTAGCTTCTCGGTCAGATCCCTGACACGAGCAGAGTAGAAGGACTGGATGGCAGCCAGCTGCAAGGTAAACAACAAAGAGGGAGTCAGCGTTTAGCAAAGATGTTGAAAAACATAGAAGTAACCGAATGGAACAAACTTGCGCGAAGGTGCGGTTGCTTACAAGCTCGACATTCTCCAAATAGAGCGCCTCCAACTCCGAGTCTGCAGGTGGACCCTCCCTTTGGGCATCGCCCGTACCTGGGGAACACGGCCCCACCCCGCTGGCCGCAAGGCAACCTCTCCGCCCGTCGGGCAGGCCTCCGAGGCAATAACGATGGGGACTGAGGGAAGTCCGGCGCTATCAGGGGCACCATCGGCCATGGTGGGAGGCGGTGCATCTCCTCTGGGCAGGCCGCTGCGTACCGACCTTTTTCTCCTTAGAAGGGTCAGCGTCGCCCCATCGTCGTCACTGTCAGACGAGGGGGCTACCCTGCCCCTCTTCTCCACCTGGCCCTCTTCTTCGTTGGACGAGCCGACCTCGCGTTGCCACTTTGTGGGGACTTAGGGAGGGGAGGATAGTCTAGATATCAATCTCAGAGCTCCTCTACTGAGCTCGGCGATCTCTCCACCGAGGCTAACAGCACTCGATTTCGAACCAGAGTCAGGGGTGGACGAGATTGCTGCAGTAGACCCCCCAGCTGGACTCAGCGTCTCTCTTCCCCACGCACGATCTGGGTGGCAGACGGTCCCCCGAATGGAGGTCCGCCTGTGTCAGAGTGGGGGACCATTGGCTTTTCTCCTCCTGAGAGCACCACGAGGCGCCGGCCAGCGGGTACCTTGGCGTGAGCCTTATGTGCCACGGCTCCCCCCTTGATGGGTGAGGGGCCAGCCGACAGGCCCGTCTCAGAACCTGCGAAGAACGAATAACGAAATTAGCTCACGGCCGCAGTCCGACCCATAAGGCTCAAGGATGTGAAAATGAACTTACCCCTAGCCCTCTTGGGGGCGGCGTTTTCTTCCTTGCGGAGCCTGACGCACTCCTCGGCCACAAGCCTCACGGCCTCCTCGAGCTCATGGTTGGATGGCGCCACCAGATCGTTGGTGCCCGCCAACTGGCTTGAAGCCATAACCTGCCGACTCACCATGGCGATCTGGTCATTTTGTCCCGGCGAAATCGGTTCAGGGCAGAGGCGTCGAGTCGGCTCCGCATGTGTTTGGTGATGACCCAGGTATCCAAGGGGAATGGGAGGTATGAAACCATCCTAGGTATCAGG
The DNA here is from genome assembly GCA_002914805.1 of Parasponia andersonii. Lineage (NCBI taxonomy): Eukaryota > Viridiplantae > Streptophyta > Magnoliopsida > Rosales > Cannabaceae > Trema > Trema andersonii. The sequence continues at coordinate 109,229 of JXTB01000472.1, forward strand.
TTCATCATTAGGGGGTTGAGGACGGCCTGGATATGCCTGCACTCCCTAGGAGAGCGAAGATTATGATCCCCTCCAAGCCTTTGAGCCGCCCTGCCGACAAATGCGGCTCAAACCTATTCTCTTCTGCCGAGGCTGCATAAGATAAAATAACATGAGCAATAATATCAGGAGAAGGCGCAGACCCAAAAATTACGTCCTAACACTTACTCTGCAGGAAGGTTAAGGGAACTTGGAAATGCTCTCCGTTCACCAAAAGGGAGCACCACGCCCCTCCAACCGCATATAGCCTGGCGTGAGAGTCCCATTATTTGTCCGACCGTGGCAACCCCCAAAAGATGTGATGTCCAGGCAGCGGTTGGAGGTAGAAGGTGGGGTAGGAGCCTTTCTTAGGGATAAGGATAAGCTTATAAGCATAAAAGACCACCTCTAGTTCAATATGCATGTTATAGATAATTGACAGGGCGGAAAGCCCAATCAAAATGATGATCCCTTTTGCATTCAGCTGCATCGGATGGATTCCCATCAGAGCAAAGAATTGGTGGATCAGGGGAGGAAGAGGGAATCGTAGCCAGTCCAGATGCTTTCTGCCCAAGATGATGGAACCCTCGGGGGTGCAAGGATGAAGATACCAGTCCGCAGGGCCCTCAACCCATTGTAGCGTCACTCCTCCGGGGAGGTAGAGCTGCCGCCTCAGTGAATCCAGCTCTGAATCCACAACGGGGCGCAATTCCTGGTTTTGACTTGAAGCCATTGTTCCGAAATACGACTGAAAGAGTGAAAGTCTTTAGAGGGAAGGAAGCAGAAACCTTAGGATTTTATGAGGCTAGAATGATTGAAGATTTTAGTAAAGTGGCAACTGAACGCAATTGCGGCTTTTATAGAGGGGGAGCCGAAGAGTTTTTTCTGGAAAAGGGGAGAATAAGGGAGACCGAACAGTCGGAACTTCAAAATTCAACAGATTTCGTGATATGGGATGGCGTGCCTCCGCATCTCTAAGAGGAGAATCACGTGCATCCCCCAGATTGGAGGAACAGAGAGACGATTTCCCCACTTGATGGATACAAAACCGTCAAGTAGGGAAGTAGGGGCAGTTGTGGGACCCGTTCCCAAGTCGTACGCCATGTGGATGGCCGAGCGGTTGAACAGGTCACAAAAGAGGTCTACCGTCCGACAGGTGTCGAGAGTGATTAGTTAAAGGCCACGCAGGTCGCACGTGATTTCACAATCAGCCATTGGGCCGTCTGAAGTTAGGGCCGAGCCTATCACAGACCCTGGACAGTCTCGGCCCAGTCCGACCCTTACCTCGACAGCTGGGGGGGTCGGAAGCCCCAAGGGTCTTCCACCTGAATACAATGGAAAGCAACTCACAACTTCAGACCCAGACAGAGCATTTAATGTGATCCTGGGTAGGCGTACGCAAGGGGCAAGCCGTCCTGACAGAACGGCAATTTACCTAAATCTCACCCCTGACAGATTCAAGCCGTAGGAGGTGGCGGAAATCAGGCTACGGCGATACAGAGGAGATCACAGAAATCTCGGCCTATGACTTCTGGAAAAGACTTTGAGCAGAAAGGTACTCAGTCCTGAGATGGAGACCCGCATGGTTCACGATCTCAGGACTATACATATATGAGCCATGCATTCCCGAGAGGGGTATGTACGCTTACAGAAAGAAATATATAAAAAAGCTTATGAGCAAGAAACAAACATATACTCATACTGAACTAATTCCTTGCTACCCTGTATCAAAGATAAACCACTGACTTAAGCATCGGAGAGTCTTTGCAGGTAACCACCCCCGCCTCTCCGACCCTGCTTGGAGTTCAGAGTACTTTGGGATAGTGAGGACACGTAGACAGTTGGAGAATACAGCATCAGCGGTTCAGAGACACGTGGACGGCTGGTGAGAAACCGCTCCAACAGATTTATTTTAAATAAAAAAGAATGTATAGATTATCAAAGCTAATTTGTCAACGAAGTACATTATCTAGGACTTGTTTGGTGACATATGTTTTATGTGTTTTGTTTTTACAAATGTAAAGTAGAATGAAGATGTTTTGGGGATGATATTGTCCCTAGTTCATTTATGTTTTCAACAATTAAAATACGAAAAACATAAACATTCTTAAGTAGGATGTGATTATTTTAATTTCACATTTTTTGTCATTAAAGTCATGAATAATGTTGTAAATATTTCGTTCTTTTTTTAATCATATCAAACTTGTTTTCAATGAATTCTACGTGAACATTCCTGATCAAAAAAGAAAATACTGTAGTCGAAAAGATCTAAAATAAGCTAAAAGAAGTAGTTGATATCCAAATTAGGTATATACCCTTCGTTGATGGTTAGGGTCAGATGGAGATATGAGTCAACATTTGACTTTGCTTAACGTGGTCAGCTGGCTGAAAATGAATGGTTCTCGAAAATACATTTTTCATTTTTTTTAAAAAAATTTAGAAGAATTAACAATATCTGTCTTCTCTTTCTTAACTTTTCCGTATATATATATACATATATATATATATATATATTTGACACAATATATATTTTTTATTTATTTATTTACTTTATATATATTTGACTTAATAATTTTTTAAAGAAGTAAAAAATTCGATGTTTCCATATTATATTGGAATTTGGATGTAGTGATTATCTCATACTAAAATGTGACTTACCACATGTGTGATGATTTTATCTAAAACCCCCAATCAATTGGGAAAATTAGAGTATATCTCATTTTTTATACTTTGTTTTAATATTTTGTATATTTTTCTTTATTTATAGTTAAATATCCTAGTATATATGTTTACACATAGTATATCTACTCGTATATTAATATATTAAATTTTATACCGAGGATATCATATTTTATATAAATATATGGATTATTTTGCCATAATATTTAAAAAATGAAAAATTTACTTAAAATAGATAAAAAGTCAGTTAATTTGCTAGAAGCCCCTTTATTTTTGTCTAAAATTTGGCATCAAAGCAACCCTAATGTAGTTACCAAATTAGTATTTATTTAATTCAAACTAAACACGTAATAATTGCAATTAATGTCACAACTTGTTATTGCTGAACTTGTATATTAACTGTCGTTTGTATATCGATGAAGAATCGATTGTCAACATCTAACCCGAAAAACTATATCAAAAGAAAGATAATCACTCTTGTTTTTTTGGTTAATTAAAGTCTGTGACATAAGAAAGGATTAGACTCCAATAGTTATTTTGATATTTAATAGTTACAAAAATTTTGATCATTGGATATAAACTAGTAATTACCCTAATACTTTATAATAAATTAGTTTTTAGATTTTTTTTCTCATTTTAGAAATTACAATAATAATATAAATTGAGAAAATTAATATTTTTTTTCTTATAATTACACAACTTGTTGGTTACTAAACCTAAAAAAAAAAAACGAAGTTCATGAACAGTGGTTCCTCCACCCATAAAAAAAACTACAATTGGTTGCCAAACCAAAAAGAAAAGAAAAACTTATAAGAAAAAAAATACAGTTAGTTCCCAAACTAGAAGAAAAAAAAAAAAGGAAAATCCAGAACCGTTGGTTCCCACTCCCTCCCACTCCCTCATAAATAACCAAAAAAAAAACATTACCTGTTGGTTCACCAAAAAAACACCTTTAAAAGAAAGACATAAAATTTTGATTTTTAAAAGAAAAACAATTTGAGCAAAGTACCGTATGTAATGAGAGGTGCTAAGAGATAAAAGTTTTAATTTTTTAATTATATACGAAGATATTCATGCCAATTCATAAGAAGATATTTTTGTAAATAATAATTAATTAAAAGAGAGTGGAGAGAAAAAAAAAAGTTGTAATAGACCCACCGTATCAGAATATTATGTAGCATCTAATTTTGTTTTTTGAATACACGTAGTGTTTAATTTTATTTTATTTTAGTGTTTTGAAACAAAACATATGAAACTATACGTAACAATCTCATTTTGGGTTTTTTCTTGGAAAGTTAAGATTTTATTTATATATTAGCTATTTAAATTATGATCCTATATTTGTTAAACGGATAACATAAGAAAATTTCTATTATTAATTTAAATACTAAAAATAAAAATTCCTCTAATAAAATTTCTATTTACTAGCTCAATTTTTGTTTGAAAAAAGGGAATAACGCCTGAAATCAATTCGAATTTTAAATTAATAGATTTAACACTTGATAAAAAGAAAAAAAAAGAGAGACAAACTAATGCGAGAATTTCATTAATTGAAAACCAAGAAAAATTATTACGTATAATATTATTGTGTGGTCTAAAATCTATATATTGGTCAGTGCCAAAAAGGAAAAATTAGCGACCAATTTAGATGCGTCAAGTCGCATGAGAATTTTTCTTAACGATGTGCGACCTCCTCCAAATGAGTTAGTGCTGTTGTCCCAAGAATATCTAACCCAAGAGGGGGGTGAATTAGGTTTTTAAGACTTTTTCAAACTTTTAATTAAAGTAATAAGATTGAGTACATAATAAATAAGACAAGTAAAAATAGCGAACAAATAAGCACAATACCAAAGTAAATAAATTAAAGAGATAGGGATAGAGAGATACAAACGCTATTTTTACGAGATTCGACAATCACGGCGGTTTGCCTACGTCCCCGGCTCTCCATAACTTGCTTAGAGCTTTTCACTATCGGATCAAAATTATGGGCTTGACCGACCCCTTGTACAATCTAGAGTAATTTCTTCTTAGGCACACCCACGTCTTTACAATAGTCTTGAATCCAGCTCTATTACGCTTAACCACAGATTGTTTAGAATCCGGTGCCAACCTAACCTATACTGGGTTGTTTATGACTCTGGTACCAACCTCACCTCTCAATAATGTTTTTAAGAAAATACAAGTGAACACTCACTCAAAGAATCACCTTTCAAAGAAATAATACAATAAGCTTAGGTGATTTGAGAACAATACACAAATGATGCTCTAGGAATAGCTCAAATAGATTTGAAAGTTATAATTGAGTAAAAGAGAGCTTTTGCACTTAGAAACTGATTGGGTATCAATATAGGTTTGTATTCTATCTATTTAAGTCATCAAACTTAGCTTTATTTAAAGACATCTTCAAAAACTAGCTGTTTTCGACCGTTGGTATCTTGCTGCCAGAATTTTGGTCGACCAGTTATATTTTTGGACAACCAAAAAACTAGCCGTTGGAATCTTAAATGCCAGTTCAGCTCCAACAGCCATTTTTGGCCTTCATTTTGGTCGACCAAGCTTGGTCAATCAAAATTAGTCAGAAACAAAGGGTATTTTGTTTCTTTGAACTAATTTGGTCGTTTTAAAAACTTCACTTTATCAAAACATTTTTAACTTTAAGAAAATGTACTTTTGAGATATTTGGACTAGATTTGAAAAGATATTTATTTTCAAACAATCAATGGATTTAAAGTTTAGCTAATTCTTTGAAGATTCGTTTGAAAAATTATTTGAAAGATTTTTGAGCCATATCAAAGAGAATATTTTGTGAATGCAATAAATCAAGTACAAGACTAGGAAATAAATTTTAACCTATTTAGACTTGGTCTTGAATCTTGATTCTTCACATTCATCTTTATCCTTCGAAGTTTATTAATGATGCTTTATTCTTGAGAACTTCATTTCTTGAGTTTTATCAATTTCTTTTCCAACTTCATAACTACAAACTCAAGCCAATTATTAGTAATTAAATCACATGTTTGTTATTATCAAAATAAGATAAGATTGAAAGCCACATAGGTCAACAATCTCCCCCTTTTTGATGATGACAAACATTGATTTTTGAGATAAAAATAAAGATATAATTTAACTAGCATACATGACCTTACTTTTATTTTTAGAAACTCCCCCTCAACATATATAAGGAAAATTAAAAGAATCTCCCTCTTTTTAACTCAATAGATGCATACAAAAATCATTAATATTTTCTCTCCCTTTGTAATCAGCAAAAAGAATTGAAAGCACCAAGAATTGAAATACCAAACATAAATATCATAAGCATAGTGAGAATAATAGATCACAATCGAAGATAGACATAAGTCTCACACAAGGTTCCATCATCCATAATAAGAAGACATACAAATAGAGTTCAAAAGGTTGAAAAATAACATACTAACACACCAAAAAAAAAAAGCAAAGCATAAGTAAATAAGCAAGAGAAAGACTCTAGGATGGAGGAGGATTTTGTCCTTGACGCATATAGTTCCACATCTCTTGTTGGTGCGCAAAGAGGCGATCAAACTGTGCTTGTTGAGAGTCTTGAAGAGCTTGAATTTGCCTACCATGATCTTCCTTGAATGCATTAAAGTCCACAACAAGAGTGTCTAAGCGAGCATTCATAAGTTGAAATGCTTCCTCAAAGTTAAATGTAGGAGGAGTTGTACGAGTAGCAGATGGGTCACCTTCCTCATTATCACCATAATCATGAGTCTCCATGGGTACACTAGGATCACCGGCCTTTTCGGGCCCCTTGTATGTCCAAGTATCATTGGTCTCATTAAAGAACCAATGCATGCGATCGACGGCAGTTTTATCATAAGGAGACATTGGTTTTTCTTTAACCGACTCATCATGAAGAAGAATTTCAAAATGATCAAAAATTCGAGTAAGCACCATTCCATAAGGAAGCCCCGTCTTCTTAGAACCAACTTCCCTCATTTGGGTCATAAGGATATATCCTAAATTTATAGCTTTCCCCATGAGTATAGAGTTAATTAGGAAAATATCAAGACTATGGACTATCTCTCTATGGCCAGTACGAGGAAGAATGTTGTAGGTGATATAGTGGTGAATGAGTCTACTATGAACATTCAAATGATTTGCGGTACAATTTGGAAAATAATTGCCATCTCTAGTGAGATTTTTCAAAGTTGTCACCTCATCAAAATCTCCCATAAGATCAATTGGACGACCTCCTTCATTTGGTATTTCTAGAATAGCACAAAGATCACTCACATTCATATCAATAACCTTCCTTTTAAGCGTATAAGTGATTCCATGAACTTCACTCTTTAGGTTCATAGTAGCATAGAATCCTTTTACTAACCTAGGGTAAGTAAATCCATTAATACTAGAAAGGAAACCCATCCCATCCTATGAAATATATGTCTCCAACCTACTAGTTTTTCCATGGCTATCCAATCTACACTTCTTCCATTCACTAAAGCCATCTTAGTAAAATTATTTTGAAAATCTTCAACAATTCTAGGATTAGTGAAAAGAGGAGTGTCAAACCTTGATTTTGATCTCCTTTCATCTTCTTCTCCAATGACATTCTTCCCTGAC
>JXTB01000472.1:117926-195840 GCA_002914805.1 Parasponia andersonii
AACCCAAGTTAATCTTGAAAAATCATCAACTATCACAAAGGCATAATGTTTTCCACCAAGACTAGCTACTCTTGATGGTCCAAATAGATCCATGTAAAGTAATTGCAAGGGTATAGAAGTAGTGATGACGTTTTTGGATTTAAAAGAGCTTTTTACTTATTTTCCAAATTGGCATGCATCACACACCTTGTCTTTTTCAAAGAGTAAACTCGGTAGACCACTAACAAGATTTTTCTTTGAAAGTTTAGAAATAGTATTCATACTAGCATGTCCAAGTCTTCTATGCCAAAGCAAAGAATCATCTTTTAAAGCCGAAAAACATTTATCTTGACTAAAATATTTTTCAATATCAATAGTGTAAACATTGTCTTTTCTTTCCCCTTCAAAAATAATTTCTTTTGAGCAAGTATCCTTAATCAAGCATTTGGAAGGCTAAAAAATGACTCTATAACCTTTATCACAAAGTTGACTTATACTAAGTAAATTGTGTTTAAGACTATCAACAAGTAAAACATTTTCTATAATGGGTGAGGATGTAGTACCAATGTTACCTATACCCAAAATCTGGCCTTTAGCGTTGTCTCCAAATGTGACATGTTCTTCACTTCTTTTTGTGAATGATAAGAGTAAGGAGTAGTCTCCGGTCATGTGTTTGGAGCAACCACTATCTAAGAACCAAAAGTTCTTCTTCTTATGTACCTACAAGTAAGAATCAAACTTTGATTTTTGGTACCCATACTAATTTGGGTCCTTGATTGTTAGTTCTAGATTCTTTTGGTACCCAAGCTAGTATTCCACCAAAATATACATTTTTCTTTACAAAGCATGAAGAACTAGTATGTCCATCTTGATTGCAATAAGTGCAAGTGTGCTTTGTGTTACTTGCACTAGCTTTCACAAAGTAGTTCTTGAGGTATTTTTGTTTTATATAAGATTTGTACCCAATACCTCCTTTGTCAAAAACACGTTTTTGTCCACCAAGTATCGTGTCAAAGTTTTTCTTTCCATTTGTAAATTTGTGGACAATTTTAGTTAAGTCACAAATCTTGTCATTTAAGGAAGTGTTTTCTTTTGACAAAATATCACAACTACTACAAGGTAATTTTACTTCCTTTTCTTTGGTAAACTTTTTAACTATTTTTGACAAACTAAGAATTTCCTTTTTAAGAGCATTATTCTTGAAAATGAGTTTTTCATAGTTTTTGTGTAAATCATTGAAATCACTCAACAAGTTTTCATATGATAAATCACAATCACAATCACTAAACTCACTACTAGTATCACTAATATCATGAAATTTACTTTTAGGTTCAAGTGAGCTTACCTCACTTTCTATTGCCATGAAGCACATGTTGGCAATTTCTTCTTGTTCTTATCCATTAAACTCTTCTTCTTCACTATCATCCCAAGTTGCCTTTATTGCCTTCTTTTTCATTTTCTTCTCAAAGGGCATTCGTTCTTCATATGTCCCGACTTCTTGCATTCAAAGTAGGTGATGGGATTATCCTTCATTTTCTTTTCTCGAAAGTCATTGCATTTGATGTTTTTCTTGAAATTCTTCTTTTTGAAATTTAAGTACTGTTTGTACCTTTTAGTAAGTAAGGCAATGTCTTCTAGCTCACTATCCGCGAATTCTTCTTCTTCCTCATTGCTTTCTTGTGGTGCGGCTTTAAGAGCGATTCCTTTTTTTTTTCTTTTCTTCTCTTTCATCTTCATTAGTTTTTTTCATAAGAATTTCATGGGTCATAAGGGAACCCATAAGTTCTTCTAGAGTAAGTTTGCTAAGGTTTTTTGCTTCTTGAATAGCTACCACCTTGCTTCTATATGCTCGAGGGAGGCTTCTAAGAATTTTACTCACCAATTCACCATTTGGAAAGGATTTCCCTAAAGCACCAAGAGAGTTAATGATTGAGGTAATTTAGTAAATATTTGAGAAATAGATTCATCTTTTTCCATTTTGAATAGCTCATAGTTTCTTGTAAAAATATTAATTCTAGTTTCCTTCATAGAATTTGTTCCTTGATATGACACTTCAAGCATATTCCACAATTCATGAGCATCCTTAGTTTCAACATTATTGTATATGTTCCTATCTAGACCACACATAAGAATGTTTCTAGCTTTTCCATTTTTGGTAAAAGACATTTTATCCTTTTCATCATATTCCTCAATATCTTTTTCTACTTCATTTCTATTTACAATCTTTGTCATTTTTAATGGACCTCTAGTAATAATATACCATAAATCAAAATCTATGGATCTAAGATATGTGTCCATATGACTTCTCTAATTGTTGAAATCATTTCCATTAAAGAAATGTGATTTGGAAGGTGACAACCCCTCATAATGAAAAGAAAAGTTGTTTGGATTAGCCATCTCAAAAACAGTTAAGTTTTAGAAAATTGAGCACCAAGCTCTGATACCAATTGTTGTCCCAAGAATAGCTAACCCAAGAGGGGGGTGAATTGGGTTTTTAAGACCTTTTCAAACGTTTTAATTAAAGTTATAAGCTTGAGTAAATAATAAATAAGACAAGTAAAAATAGCGAACAAATAAGCACAATACCAAAGTAAATAAATTAAAGAGATAGGGATAGAGAGATGCAACGCTATTTTTACGAGGTTCGACAAACACGACGGTTTGCCTACGTCCCCGGCTCTCCGCAACTTGCTTAGAGCTTTCCACTATCGGATCAAAATTATGGGCTTGACCGACCCCTTGTACAATCTAGAGTGATTTCTTCTTAGGCACAACCACACTTTTACAATAGTCTTGAATCCGGCTCTATTACGCCTAACCATGGATTGTTTAGAATCCGGTGCCAATCTCACCTATACCGAGTTGTTTATGACTCTAGTGTAAACCTCACCTCTCAATAATGTTTTTAAGAAAATACAAGTGAATACTCACTCAAAGAATCACCTTTCAAAGAAATAATACAATATAAGCTTAGGTGATTTGGGAATAATGCATAAATGAGGCTCTAAGAATAGCTCAAATAGATTTGAAAGTTATAGTTGAGTAAAAGAGAGCTTTTGCACTTAGAAACTAATTGGATATCAATATAGGTTTCTAAATAAGTTTCTAAATAGAGATCACCTAATCATTTTATTTAAGTTATTACCTAATTATATTGTTACTCGAATTGTATTTTCTGATTACACACTTACCCGTTTTCACAATTGGGAAACATTGAGCCACCCTCACCTATATAAGGGGAACCTAGTTTTGTTATAAAAGTCCTCTGGTTACACTCTGTATCTCTCTCTCTGGACTCTCTGGACTCTCTGACCTTGAGACTTAATGAAACTCTTATAATTCCTTAGAAAATAGTAAAGAACAGTGGATGTAAGCTCATATTTTTTGGGGCTAAACCACTATAAAATTCTTGTATTTTTATTTTTTTGATTTGATCAACCTTTTTCTTACACAAGCCACATTTTGCAATTTCCTAAATTTATTGTTGACAAAACCTCCGTCAACAATTGGCGCTAGAAGGAGGGCTATTCCAGTAAAAAGTTTGTCAATTTCGCTTTTTCAACAATGGCAAACACCAAAAACACTATCAAAAATGCCAGAACTAGCCAAAATCAACCCCAAAGCATTGCTGCTGCATAGGTAGATCCTGCTTAGGATCAGCCTACCGTGACTGCACCAGAAAATATTGTCCAGAAATAGGATTGCATGGAGGAGGAACTGGTGAACCTTCAGCAAATTACTAATCAGATTAATGATTCTCTATGATGACTTGCTGAGGGATAGATGGTGACTCCACCATAGCACGAATGTCCTAGAGAACATCCTATACAACTACCTAAGAGAGGAATTCAGATCCTAGAGATAGGAAACCGTGACCAACACAGAGCCCAGTAGGAGCGTCATGGAGATCGCACCTCCAAGGGAAAAGGTAAGGTCGCAGACTTACCTCTGGAATCTGGTACTGAGAGTTCGAGCACTGATCGTGATCGTGGACAACCTTCTTGAAGAGCAACTGTCAATCATGATTGTCTAAACAACGAGCAAAAACTTCAATCGAGGAGTGTCTTTGAAATGATTAGTAAGGAGTCGAGACAGAATCCTGCAGACTTGAGACAACACCTAGAACAGCGACGTAGTCATGAGCGATCCATATCACATTATAACGATCAAATTCGATCTCATCGCACTATTACATTGGAATCCTCACAAAGGTCACAGCAGACCCTGCCTGACCAACCTGCCTTATATCATGATAATGAACAAAGACCACCCTTGCCACCAGTAAGAGATAATACTCTCCCTCCGAACGTCGATGTTCATAATTTGAGGATCGCATTAGATGCAGTTGCTGGTTGGGATGATGAGCTTACTGATGGGTATTGTCAATCACTATTCAGCGAGGAAGTTCGAGCTGCTGGCTTACCTACTAGATTCAAACTTCCCACCATAAACACTTTTGATGGGAAAACTGATCCACAAGAATATATGGATCACTTTAGCGACCTGATGGAACTCCATCATGTCGATGATCTCGTACATTATAGATGTTTTATCATAACTTTCACAGGAACAGTGAAGAAGTGGTTTCGAGAACTTAAGTCTGGATCAATCTCGTCCTGGCAACAACTTCAGACTGTGTTTTGGAGGCAATTCCAGGCTACGAAGAATTTTACTGTTCCACTTGTTAGTCAGTCTGCTATTCGGCAAGGTCCAGAGGAAATGCTATGATCTTACCTCAACCGCTTTACTTCAGAGTTAGCAAATGTCAACAACTCACCTGAAGGAGGAGTTTTATCTCTAATGATGGCCGGGGTACGACCGGAGACTAAACTCTGGGAAGAGTTACTTGAGCGAGAATGTAGAACCCTTGAAGACTTCTATCGAAGAGTTGATCAGCATCTAAAGGTGGAATCTTCACCTGAGAATCTTCATAAGACAAAGGAAGGGGGAAAAGATGCTGCTAAAGATACAACCACGACCAACAACAATAATAACAAGAAGTCAAACAAAAGAAGTAATAAACAATCAACTGAGAAGCAGCCCAAATAGAAAAAGCAGAAGATTCCAAGAGTTCCCATGAGATTCAACAACTATACTGAACTGAATGCACCCATAGATTATATCTATGCGGTCAAAAACTAGCTGGAGTGATATCGTCAACTGGAACCGATAAAACGGAATAGAGCGAGGCATGATCCCAACAAGTTCTACCAGTATCACAATGATAATGGACAGGATACCAATAACTGCTATGCCTTGAAGGATGAAATCGAAAGATTAATTAAAGAAGGACGGCTACGGTAATACACTAGACAGAGTAATGAAAGGCAAGAAGAAAACCAACAGCGACCTCCAAAAATTCAACACGAAGTGCGAACTAGTTTTGGATGACCGCATGTTGGTGGAGATTCGAAAAGGGCGCAGGATAGGTATGCACAAAAAGCTCGACAGTAGCCGTTGATCAATGTCATGCATCTTAAGTAGCGACCATGAAAGCTTCAATGGGTACCGGATATAGATATTACCTTCATGGAGCAGGATGCGAAGGAGGTCCATTACCCACATAATGATGTGTTGGTCATAAAGATTAATTGTGGAAGCACATAGCTATGGCGAATATTGGTCGATAATGGAAGTGCTGTCAACATCTTGTACTATGATGCCTTCAAGAAGATGAGGTTGAGTGAAAGTGACCTAAAGCCCACTGTCACTCTACTTTACGGATTTACTGGTAACAGCATAATGCCTAAGGGTATGATTGAGTTAATGGTCAACGTTGGAACTTATCCTAGGGTTTCAACAGTAATGACCCAATTCTTAGTTGTGGATTGTCCCTCAACATTCAATGCTGTACTAGGAAGACCAACATTGAGGAAACTTCAAGCAGTTACTTCAATCTACCACCCCGCTATGAAGTTCCCGACTCAACATGGAGTAGGCGAAGTGCGAGGCAACCAATATGATGCGCAGACTTGTTATAATAATTCTTTAAAGCTCGCAGCAAAATATGTGGCACCTCGCACAATGATGGTCCAGCTATAAGATGAAGCGTCGGGTGAAGCATCAGGTAAAGCATTAAGGGAAACGTCAGGCGAAACGTCGATCGAAAACCTCGACCCTCGAGAAATCGATGGAGAGGTCAAGACTGGACCTATAGAAGACTTGGAAAATTTGTCAATTGACAGGTCTTCGAAGGTCCTAAAAATCGGAGCAAAGCTTCAAGAACCCATGCGAGATTCATTGGTTGCTTTTCTGAAATCAAACTTTGATATCTTCGCATGGTGACATTCGGATATGGTGGGGATTGATCTGAATAGCATGTGTCATTGCCTTAATATAGATACAACAAAGAAGCCTGTACAGTAGAAAAGAAAAGCTATGAATCCAGAATGCTACGTCGCATTGAAAGAAGAGGTAGAGAAGTTGCTCGAAATTAGATTCATCAGAGAATCTTTTTACCCGAACTGGCTTGCAAACCTAGTTTTGGTAAAGAAACCCAACGGAAAGTGGAGAACTTGCATCGATTTCACCGACCTCAACAAAGCATACCTGAAGCATAGTTTTCCCCTTCCAAGAATCGACCAGCTTGTAGATGCGACGTCGGGGCATGAACTCTTATGCTTTATGGACGTGTATTCTGGATACAATCAAATTCCCATGTATGAGCTAGATAAGGAGCATACCTCATTCATCACTGATCGAGGATTGTACTGTTATAAGAAAATATCCTTTGGACTCATCAACACAGGAGCAACTTATCAATGTCTTGTCAATATGATGTTTGAAAAACAAATTGGCAAGACAATGGAAGTATATGTTGATGACATGTTGGTAAAGTCGAAGAAAGCTGAAGATCATGTCAAGCACCTTGATGAGATGTTCAAAATTCTTCAGAAACATCAGATGAAGCTGAACCTCCAGAAGTGCGCATTTGGAGTAGGATCTGGAAAATTCCTGGGGTTCATGATCAATCAGCGAGGCATCGAAGCAAACCCTCAGAAGATACAAGCACTAATTGATATGCAATCCCCTCAGAAACCTAAAGATGTGCAGAGCCTGGCAGGAAGAGTGGCTGTACTGAGTCGATTTGTATCCAGGTCAACCGATAAATTCCAATCGTTCTTCAAAGTATTGAAGGGTTTGAAGAGGTTCGAGTGGACAGAAGAATACGAGCATGCATTTCAAGAATTAAAAACACACTTAGGTTCTCCTCCACTCTTGTCGAAGCCAAACCGAGGGGAAGAGTTATACTTGTATCTCGCTGTTTCCAAATATGAGACAAGTGCTGCGTTAATTCGAGAAGAAGAAAAAGTACAGTGACCTGTGTATTACGTAAGTAAAAGATTACTTGATGCCGAAACAAGATACCCAGAGATGGAGAAGTTGGCATTAGCACTCATCATCGCATCCAGGAAGCTTCGACCTTATTTTCATACGCACTCCATCAAAGTTTTCACGAATTTTCCATTAAAATAGGTTCTTCAAAAACCTGAGGCTTCAGGACGACTACTTAAGTGGGCCGTTGAGTTGAGTCAATTTGCCATCAATTTTCAACCTCGTACTACTAATAAAGGTCAAGCTCTCACAGATTTTATTGCAGAGTTCACGTATGATGTCAATTTTCCCATAGAAGTGATCGAAAAACCTGCTATAGATTTATCAAGATTGTGGAAACTTTATATCGATGGATCGTCAAATGAGAATGAAGTTGGTGCAGGCTTAGTACTAATCAGTCCTGAAGGACATATTATTCATTGTGCACTTCGCTTCGAATTTCCAACGTCGAACAATGAGGCAGAATATGAAGCACTGATAGCTGGGCTAAAGCTTGCACAAGAAATGAAGGTCGAGATGATTGAGGTATACAGTGATTCCCAGTTGGTCGTTTTTCAAGTGATCGGCGATTATCAAGCAAGAGGAGAAAGAATGATGGCCTACTTACAGGAGGTACAATGACTATTCTCGACATTTACTGCTTATAGCATTCAACTTCTTTCTCGCATTAAGAATACTCGGGCAGATGCTCTAGCTAAGCTCGCTTCAACGAAAGACACATAATTATTAAAGGTGGTACCTGTCGAATTGCTTGCGAAACCAAGTATCGAAGTAGAGCCCCAAGTGACCATGCCGGTTGACAGAAAACCATCGTGGATGGATCCTATAATGAAATATCTACAAAATGGCGATCTTCTCGAAAGCAAAGATTATGCAAAATGACTTCGAATAAAGACAGCTCACTATATCATCTATGATGAGAAGCTTTAGCGAAGAAGTTTTAGCTCACCGTTATTATTATGTGTTGATGAAGAAAAAACACACTGCATTTTGAGAGAAATTCACGAAGGAATATGCAGAAATCATTTAGGAGGGCAGGCACTTGCAAACGAGTTTCTCAGACAAGGATATTTTTGGCTAACTATGAAGAAGGATACAATGGAATTTTCTAGGAGGTGTGACAAATGTCAACAGTTTGCAACTGTTCCTAGAATGCCACATGTTCCTTTAACTCCAATGACTAGTCCATGGCCATTTGCAGTATGAGGAATTGATATTATCGGGATGCTTCTATTAGTGCGAGGTAGATTGAAGTATGCAGTGGTTGCAGTCGATTATTTCACCAAGTGGACAGAAGTTGAAGCCTTGAGTACCATTTCCGCAAAGAAGATGATAGATTTTGTTTACAAATCTATAATCTGCTGCTATGGTATACCACATACTATAATTTCTGATAATAGGAAACAATTTGACTGCGATGAGTTCCGTAACTTTTGCGACAACTTAGGCATTAAGAAGAGCTTTTCCGCTGTTGTTCATCCATAAGCCAATGGATAGGTCGAAGCTATCAATAAGATACTTAAACAGAACCTAAAAACAAAGCTAGAAGAGGACTAAAGAGCTTGGCTAGAAGTGCATCCTGAAGTATGATGGGCTTATCGCACCACTCAATAAACCACTACTGGAGAAAGTCCATTCTCTTTAGCTTATGGATACGAAGCAATGGTGTCAGTAGAAATTGGTGCGAGCTCTCTATGATGATCTACTTACGAGCAAGATTAGAATAATGCACTAATGAAGATTGAGCTCGATCTTTTAGAAGAAAGGCGCGAGCAGTCTCAGCTTCGGATCACATCATATCAATAATGCACTGCTTGATATTATAACTCTAAAGTCAGAAGTAGGGAATTTAAAGTTGGTGATCTTGTTCTTCGACAAGTTCTACCTAATAATAAAGAGCACGGTGCTGGTGTATTTGGACCCTCTTGGGAAGGACTATATGTTATTGACGCCATCATTCGACCTAAGATGTACAAGCTAGCTCGCACTGGTGGACAAAAGATCGAGCATGCTTGGAATATAGAACAACTTCGTCGCTATTATCAGTAAATCTTCATGTATTTTCAAAGACTTGGGGGGCATCTTGTTATTTGTCATTCGTCATCATTCATCAATAAAGATGTCTTTTGTTTGATTATTCAATTTTATTTAGTTCATCTTTTATAGTTTTATGGCAATCTGTGAATACTATAAAACTCGGGGTGCAGTGGGATCAGAATGTTATCTCCTACTCGCTTCCTAAGGGGCTATGCAAACGTTCATTTAAAGGGGATGGAATTTTAGACCGCCGAATTTCTAAAATTTCTTAAAATCTTAGGATTTTCTCCTCGCTTCATACCATAGTATGTCGTATTACGCAATTTTTCTCCTCGAAAAACAAAGTAACTAAGCAAAACGTTCATTGTTCGATGTGATATATTGCTATATTTTATTTTGCCGTGGAACTTTGAAAAACAGTATTGAGTTCGCATCACTCATACTTGCTATTTTGTTAAGCGACCTAACCTATCCTAACACTTAAAACCTGTTTTAAGTTAGTTGGATTTAAATCGCAATAGCGTACCGATCAGTCACCTAGTGATTGACTACTTGGTTATGCATCTTTATATTACAATGCAATGTGTTTTAATTGTTTTGCAGAAATAAACATTTGACAAACATCACTCATATGCAAGTAACGTATTACAAAGCAAAAAGGACCAGCCTGCATTTGTTTGAAACTTTGTAAAATAAAAAAAATTAAATAATTATGCAGATGTGCTCGCTCCACCTTTTTTAGTTTTTGTTGTAGCTTCAGTTTCCTTCCAGCTCTAGACAAGTTCGATCACCTCTTCACCAAGGATAGAAAAGTCGAAATCCGGATGCTTGCAGAAAATATTGTATATTATGGTTGACGAGGCGATGTCACTGGCCTTTTCTTCGAGCTCCTTGCCTTTAGTGGCCCTGAGCTCTTCTACAGCCTTGGGAGCCGCCTCTACTATCGCCTCCTTCAGAACATCTGGATGCTCCGAGATTATTTTCTCAAGTTCTTTAATTTTTTCCTCGAGCTTCTCATTTTTAAACTTTTCCTTGGCCAGATCCTCGTGCAGCTGTTGTTTCTCCAACTCGAAGGAATTTCTCTCTTTTTTGTGAATCTTCTCCAAGTCCTCGAATGCTAGGGTCATTTCTTTGACCTTTTCGCCCTTCTCTATGCATTCAAGGACCGGATCATACATCAAAATAGCAGTTGCAGCAGTTTGAAAATATAACACATATCAATACAAGAAAAGTGCGCCGAAGAGTGAAGATAGAAGATACTTACATTTGCCAACATCCTCATTGCAGCACTGAAAGCGATCTTGGCTGGTCATTGCTTCATCCTCTCCTAACCTTCCTCAGAAGTGAAACAGTCAATGAAGGCCGCACTCAAGCTAGCTTTTATAGAAGTTGGCGAAGGAGTGCGAAAAGCTCCTCGTCCTTGTCGGCTTGGCTCGGTCCTCCAGATGAGGTGGCTGTTTCCTTGGATGGCTCAGGCTGGCTCATAATTTTAGTAGATTGGGGAGGAGGCAATCTTATAGGGATATCCTCGAAGGTGACTTTTCGCTTCTTTGAGGTGTCGAATTTCTCTTTCCGTTTCGTCGAGGAGGGAGGTGTGCTGTCTAGTGTCTTGGACTTTACCATTGACCCCAGTGTTGAAGGTGGTGCTCGCAGTCCGCTGCCAATTATTATTTCTATAATAATATGATTAGTTAGCATGCTAGGTATATAATGCAACAAAGAGAAGAGATAATAGAAAACTTACCTTTTTGCTGCTGAGAAATTGGTGGTGATGGAGCTTATAAAGATGATGGTTCTGGGACAGTAGGAGTGTCAGGTGTTTTTCATTTCCTGGGTTTAGAAGATAAGTGAATAATGAGGACATCAAGGAACAAGATTGAAACAAAAAAATTTTCGAAGGGTTCTGGTACTCTTTTTTTTTTTTTTTTCGTTTCCCTTTTCTTCCCTTTCCTTTTTCTTTTCCTTTCCTTTTCTTTGGTGTTGCAGAAACATGTGAAGAAGAATACTAGAGAATCGGGTAACTTTTAAAGAGACAGTTAACTTTTGATTTTTAAGAAACGGGTAACAAGAAATCTGGAATCTAACAAGAAATCTGGAAACCTGGAAAGCAAACGTACTCAAAGAGGAACCCAAAACAAGAATAAAACCCTAAAACAAACAACTCGACAAAGAAAAACAAGAAAGGATAGGCAAACCTGATGAACCTAGGTTCTGGATACCAACTAATATGAACTACGCCAATAACGTGACGAAACCCGATACCGAATCTGGAAACACAAGCCCAAGATCTTTCAAGCTTGATGGAAACCGTGACCCGTTACTTAACAAAATAAGAACCTTGGTATGGTGAAGATGCCACAAACAGGGATGGATAATCCGCTTGATAAGTCAGTTTGAATGCCACAAAGAATCCCTTGATAAGTTCAGAAAAAGTTTCTTCAAGAACTCAAGAAGAAAATTCTCACGATTTTATTAACTTCGAAAATATTGCTATATAATGTTGTAGGCGGCACTTATATAGCCGAATTATACTTGCTAGGGTTTTAAATGAAAAATTACTAATCTACCCTTAATGAAGGAAAAAAAACACGCTTAAAATAACCCTGGAAATACTCAGAAATTAAAACATATAAAAGCTAAAATTATTACAAAGAAAACACACCTATATCAGCTTAGAAACTCCCTTGTACGTGTATGATGGATTAGACATACAAGTTGATCATACAATGACTCAATGGACGTATATGGCTGATTGGTTCTCTCTCGGATTGACTTGGATGAGCAAAACTAACCTCTGTTCACCCTCAGTAGTGAACACATTTTCTTCTTGTTGTAGAACTCTCCGGACTAAGTTATTCAACTCTTCTTTGAATCTTTTAGCTCGAGCTCTCATCACTAGACCAACTGGAACATGTATTGGACTATGATTCTTTACAGCCTTGATGTCCTCATCAATGAGGCACCCACTTCCTTCTGTTTCCTTTGCTTCTTCTTCGAGCTCGAGGGTTTAGTTGGATGGTTGGTAGAATCTGGAAGAGCAGTTCCCTTTGGGAACAGCCTGCAAGCAACTAGGTTCTTGGTCTTCCCAAACTTCTTCCAATCAAATTCTTCGATCGGAAGGTTGTTTATTTTATACACCCTTGCGAGCTGCTCTTTGGAGAGCCCTGGACATTCCCTGTTATCTGTGATGACATACAAATACAATCAGATTGATATATTTATATAGAGAAAGTTATAAGCTGAAAGTTACCTATTAGGGTTTTGAAGGAAGCCATTATCTACGTAGTCAAAATGAAAAAATGGATTTTTCCATTTTCCCATGTTGTTGCGGACTCCGTGGATGGTTTTTATTGCTTGATTCGACCACTTGCTCGCATAGAAGAAGCCGAAATCTGATGGGTTCGATTTCACTTGGTAGAACCAAGCGAACTCTTCAGGAGTGGGGGATTCTAGACCTAATTTATAGTATAATATGTACAAACTTACCATGTATCTATATGTATTTGGGGTTAGTTGAAAGGAGACAACTCCATAATAGTCGACGATCGATTTTATATATGGATGAAGTGGGAGGTGGATACCATATCTGAGAATTGTGTCTGAGAATGAGGCGGTTCCACGAGGAGGTGTGTGTTGTCAATTGAACTCTGTAGGTAGGCGAAAGGGGATGTCGATTTTATAGTTGCATACGATCTTTTCGAGCTTGTTTGTTGTACAACTCGTCTTTATATTGGTACATGACCAATCTCCTTCTACATAGTTATAACCCATTGCGAATGCAGGGGCATCCCCAATATGCCGAGGCTATTGGTCTTGAGGCAGGTCGCTTACGTGAGGACTACTTTGCCTGGTCCCGGTTATTTCTACTTCAGGTTATGGCTCAAGATAGTCTTCGAGTTTTATAGAGCTAATGCTTGTATTGAAGGACGATTCTCCTGAGAACGCATTCCCCTCCCTAAGTTCCTCACTACTAGACATATGAAAGAAGAAATATAGGATGTATTTAGTCCTATGCGAGCATCAGGTATCCTTGCTATATACAAGCAATTTGGGGCCACAAATCCTAGGATTGTGTCGACAACAAGTTGTTCATCGAATTTTTTCAAATCAATCTATAGATTCATCAAAAATTATTCGAGCAACTCTTTAGTAATTTGTCACTCGACTGATTTTGTTTTTCAAATGTCAAGATATCAGATCCTAAATTTCTTCTATGGGTTTGTCTAACAATCATCTAAAAGTAATTTATTCGTTAAGTTAATGGAGAGATTCTGAGATATACCCATTTTTCAGTTCATCTGAATATGAGGATGGGTTTATGTTCAGGGTATTCAGGCTCTACGATTCATCTTTCTATTTCTAGAAATAAGCTCTGTAAATAAGAGTTCTTTGGAAATTGAAGAACAATAATTCTTTAAATAAGAGAGAGAGAGAATGTATGCTAACCTTTTTTCGGAGACTGAAAAACCGAGATGTTGTCTAAGGGATTGTGGTGATGACTTCGTCAGAGATGATGATGAATTTGTGCGAGATGAAAAGTGAAGAGGGGCATTGAGAGGATTTTTGTCTTATGGACGCTTCGGATTTCATAAGAAATGAAAGAGGAACAGGAGGCAATAAGGTTCGAGTTTTGAAGAGGAGGCAGATGGATTCTTGATATATATATCTCAAGCATCATTAAATCACAGTCGTAGATCAAGGCATTTAATTTTCGGATCTAATGGCCGAAGTTCACGCGAGAGTTAATTTTCAAAATTAAAAGAGCATTTTTTTGAAATTTGAAACGTCTCGATTTGAGACAACAGCTGGCGTCATCGCTATCATCTCAAAATAGAGGAGTCTCCTCAAGTTTTGCTACTCTCCTAAGAAAAGGTGACACATGGTTGCATCTGTCAAGGAAAAGTACGAATGGTTCTGAAAAGATCGGATTTGAGAACTGGCGACTCTTCAAGGATTTCAAAATTATATCATAATGTCGCTTTTTTAAGCTCACACTTATCAGACAAGGAAGCTCCATTTTGTCCTAAAGAACTAATAAAGCTGGGGGGCAATTGTTGTGCGGTCTAAAACCTATATGTTGGTCAATGCCAAAAAGGAAAAGTTAGCGACCAAGTTGAATGCGTCAGGTTGCATGAGAATTTTTTTGATCGAAGTGCGACCTCTTCCGAATGAATTAAGTGCAACCAGTATAAAAAGGAAACTAGATCAAGCTTCATTAAGCGGGTAATCTACAAAGAAAGGGAAATAAGTTTCTGAATGGAGATCGACTAATCATTCCATTTAAGTTATTACTCAATTATATTGTTATTCTAATTATATTTTCTGATTACACACTTACCCGTTTTCACAATTTAGAAACATTGAGCCACCCTTACTTATATAAGGGGAACTCAGTGTTGCTATAAAAGACCTCTAGCTACACTATGTATCTCTCTCTCTCTGGACTCTCTGACCTTAAGACTTAATGAAACTCTTGTAATTCCTCAGAAAATAGTAAAGAACAGTGGACATAAGCTCATCTTTTTTGGGGATGAACCACTATAAAATTCTTGTCTTTTTATTTGCTTTGATTTGATCAAATCTTTTCACACACAAGCCACATCTTGCAATTTCCTAAATTCATTGTTGGCAAAACCTCCATCAACAAATATTATTCGAAGTACTTCTTTACATTTGCATTTTGAATAAGATTAACACTTGGTCTAAAATTTTATTTCTCTACTTAAAAATTATTTATATCCGGGATATAATAAATACTTACCAAATTGCCTAAATTTTTTTTTTTACAAGTTAACAAAACAATTACCAAAAAAACAACATTAACAGAAAGTTAACGTTTTGTTAAAAAAATGATACTTACCCACCAAGAAAAAAAAAACGATATTTACCAAGAAAATTTTCAAGATTGGAAAAAAGGAAAAAAAATTGAATTATTATACTTATCGGTAGTAATTTTATTTAAATCTATTGATATTGATTTTATAAAATCACTATTTGAGTCTTTTCTCGTAAGAATATGAAAAATACTAAATATATTTTCTTTGTCATTCACTCTTTTTTATACTCTTCAGTCTCGCAATCTAATACGTATATTCTACTATCTAATTTAATATTTTAATAATACAATAAATTAAAATAAAATCTGGGGTGAGATAGAGTATAAAAGAGTACACAATAGAGAGTGTAACTATCATTACTATTATGCCAGCTTTCAAGTAAGCAAAATCTTTTTTTTTTTTTTTAAATATTGATGATATCAGCTGATTTTAAAAGGTAAAAACCCTTGTTCCAGTCATACATGTATCATCTAGTGAGATTTGATACAAAAATATAAATAAAATATTTTATTTGACATTTATAAAAATGTATTGTTTTTTTAAATAAAAAAATAAAAGAGCTTAATGTCGTGAGTCTTTTATGCTAGTACCCCTGTATATCTATATATACATATATTTATAAATATGTACTTTTTTTATAATTTGTCTGACAGTATATATGTTTATCTAGTTATATTATGACCCTATATATAGTTGCTACGTTGAATCCTGATTTCGGGGGCTTACCGCATACACAATGCTTATCAGTCATTGCCATGTGTACCTATAGTTCTAAGTGATCTATATATATCAAAGCTGGAGTACAACTAATATTAGGATGTAAAATGGAAGACTTGTATTACGCGTTTAACCAAATGATTAAGAAGTAACATTCCAAGAATGTATTCAATTGACTTATGTATGTCATTTATTCTATTATATATGTACTTTTAAGAATATTCAAACTAACATTATAGGTTACAGGCTGTCTTTACTGACATATGTGTAGTTCATCAGTTGTACATATTCAATTAATAATGATTTAGTAAACACTAATGGAATGATGGTTACTTCATGTCAAGGAAAAAAAAATAGTATAAAACTGGACTAAATTGACCCTAATTTACTTTCGCATTAGTGAGTACTGATTCTTAAATTTGCTCTCTGCCTATGATAGATTATATTATTATAAGATATAGTGCAAACTGGATGTGACAAAATTTATATATTACGGCATTCCAAAAAAAAAAAATCTATATATTACGTTTTTCACTGTTCCTTAGTGGCACTAACTCTTCTCCGTTGCTGTTTGCTAATTTTGAAGAACCCATTACCATAGTTGTCGCGAAAAAAATAATAATGCTTACGTGATTTTGTTCGGATTTCTGAATGCATTTGATTTGTCGGAATTCACAATTTTCTCGAAGCAGTTAGAATATATTTTTATAAATTCAAAGTTAAACCAAACAAGAATTTATATTGGAAAAGGTCAATTTTCAATTCTAATACCTATTGTGCCCGGCCTGTCTTCAAATATTAATTAATCAAACCCGATCACCGATTAGACGATGAATAAGACGGTGATTATATAAGTATTTACTCATCACTAGTCTCTTTCTTAATGGGATTCAGCTCTTGACGATGACTGTTTTCTCAATTAATTTTTTTAAATAATTTTCTTTTTCCAATTTTTGTATAGCTTGTACAAAATTTGTAAAAGAAAACTAGCCAATTATAACATGATGTACAGCTACGCAAAAGGGGGTGTATCATATGTCATGAGAGACATTACTTGTTTAATTAGTCTCTTGATTTATAACATAATTAGTGGTATAGTGATTTGTTCTTGCATATGCGCAACAAAAGTCAAAATTCACAAACTACAGTACTTTTAATTAGATAAAATAGAAAAAGTGGCTTATCAACAAATACTTATTAATACGGTTATGAGATCGTAATAACAATAAAAGCAATATGTAGCAATATTAACAGATTGAGAGTAGGATATAGAGATATAGACGTCGAGAGGAAAAGTGAGGCACAAGCTGAAGCAGCATTTCTTGATACGCATACAATGTTTGGTCTAGAAACAATGGGATCTCTCCCTCGAATGGATCATTCCCTATTAGTAGGGTCCCGTTCTTTGTTATTTAGGGAGTTCTATTGTGTCAGATATTCTAGCCTTAGAGTGTGGTAACGAACACTAACTTAATAAGAGCTTTTCAAGTGGTGATGCCATTCGACAACTCCTTTCGTTGTCAATATCGGCTTTAATTGAAGCTGGGGTTGCGAACGAAGGAGAATAAGTAAGAGATTCGATGGCCAAGTGAGGGCTCGGTTTCAATCAAAAGACTAACAAGTTATCTAAGCATTGCTAATAAGAGCCAAGCTACTATATATGGTGGGTATTTAACCTCCTGACTCAGATTAGGGATTCTTCCTACCTAGAGGCATATGAAAACTAGAGAATCAACCCTCGCATAAACAGATGACTAAACTATACACTGTTTAAAAGGGCAAAAAGAAAAAGCACCCTAGGGGAAGCCTTGAAATGAGAAAAAAAGTTGACATAGATTCCTTTTAGGGACATAAGAGTGATGATTATCTAGCACACTCTGTTATATCGATCCCAATCAATGGTTCTTAGGGGAAGTTAATGTTTGTTGTCCCCCTATGCTTATGACATGTTTTCTCTTCTCCATAGTGATCAGTGTATGCAAGTAGCATCATAATCCATCTTTCATGCTTGGGTCCGGTTGTGCTCTTCATCTTGTTAGGCAAGGTTTTACAGGGTATGACCCTAGACAGTGTGTATGTAGCTCTCTCTCTATAAAAGTAGTTAGCGTTTGTTTGTATACAATTATAGAGGGTAAAAAGATGGGCCCTCGACAAAGATTAGCACGTGATGTGCAAAGGATCTGGCTAATCACGATGAAAACAAGTTTAAGAAATTGGTTAGCATTTAGTTATGCTCATGCGTGATGTGACAACAGAAGTAATGCATGACCAAATATGGGATTCAGTGTGTGTGGATAATGAATGCACAGTTGAGGATAAATTAGTGAAGTAAAAATATAGCTAAGTTATGCTGAATTACACTAGGTGTGCTAGCATAAACAGGAATTAGCATATGAAACTCATATATAAATATAGCTATGCATATTAATAACTTAGATGTGTAATTGACGTAAATGTAAACGAATAATAAAACCAGCCATCTTGATAGATAGGCTCTTTGTAGGCGATGCTAATATGATTTTAGATTAATAAATATATGCAAAATTTAGCTGGGTATGTGATATTTAGCTAAAATATCGGGTGAAGACAATACAACAAAGGAACTTAGTGATATAAATATAATGATAAATAAACAATAATTTCATCTAGACTTTTCCAGACGAGAGTGACTATATTTTAGATGAAATCATAAGTGCGATTGAAAGTGACGACGATCGAAGTAATATATTGAACGAATTGCTTAGGAGATGATAATAATGTAGGTGAAGCTATGCTTATTATAGGAACCTATTACTATTCACTGAATAGATTGCACACCTTGTATTTTTGTACCGCATCTCCTCAATTTCACCATCACATTTCTGAATAAATCCTAGATCTTTATATAATAGCTCAAAGGTCTAGTACAACTTGCTTCCTATTATGAAATTTGGAACACAAGTAAACTTGGCAATTCGGCCGGGCCTAACAGGCCGGTACTTTTAGGGCCCGGGCCAAGCCCTGCCCTAGGGGTAGGGCCGGGTCGAGTCTAGGTTTCGTAGCCCGGCCTGTTTTTTTTTTTTTTTTGGCCCAGATTTATCTCGGCCCTTAAATTTTTTTTTAAAAAAAATAAAGGGCCCAGATTCTGGGCCCTTTGTTCTAACGGTAACAAATTTTTTTTTTAGTTTAAACTATTTTTTTAAATTAAAAAAAATATTTCTTATACTATAAATACCCTACACTCTCCACTCTTTTTTCACACTTACAATTTGAATTGTAATAAATGATCATCAATAAAATCAAATTTCAATATTTCAAATTTATTTGTTTCATTATTTTTCTTAATATCCTATTTAATTATTCTTAATTTTTTAACAATAGAAAACATATGTAGTTTATGTTGTCAACTTTTTTAAATGAAAATTCAAATAAAAAGTTTAAATTTAACAGATTAAAAAAAGTTGTTAAAAAAATCAAATAATAGAAAAAAAAAAAAACGGGCCGAGTACGGGCTGGCCCGGCCCAGTTTTGGCCCGTCAAAAAGCCCGGCGGGCCAACAGGCCCGGGCCGGGCCAAATTTTATTTTGACCTGGCTGGGCAGGCCCGCCTATTTTGCTACCTCTAAACACAAGTGCATGTATGATAAACAAGTAATATAATGATAAGTAATATAATGATGAATATGAGTATCGTTCTTACGGAAAAATCATTATAATAATTCGTTGAGTACTAACCTAGATCAGTTCTTAATTTATTCAAACAAATAATTAAGAATTTATTAAAATTAAACTAAATCTAAATTATAAGATAATTTAAAACAATACTAAGTAACACGTTCAATCAAGTCACTAATAGAATTAAATTTAGGATTTCAATTTTTTTCTCTATGTTTACTTAAATTACTAATTGTCATCTTTGAATTATTATTCAAGTTAAATTGCCAACCAAGAATTCTAGTCTATTTACAAGTTTTTTCCGATGGTCAGGTAGAAATATCTCCTCTAATTAACTCACTATATTCTCATGTGAATTAGATTAAAAAAAGACTCACTAAGAACAAATTCTTTTATTGATTGTACATATTATGTGGATATATTCCTATCTTATGAGTTTCTCAAACTAGTAAGATCATATGTTATTCTACCTAGGTCTAAATTTAAAATCTATTTTCTAAGTTCATAAAGATTACCTAATCAATCTAAAATCCTTTTTCTTAGTTCATAAAGATAACCTAATCATTCTAAATGGTGATCAAGTAATTAGAAGTATCAAAATCAAGCTAGAATAAATAATCTATTCATTAAAATCATAAATCGAAGAGGAAACACAACAATCAAACTACGTAGAGATCTAGTTGTAGCCCTAGAAAGATAATTGTAAAAACCCGGAATTTTCGAGGGAAATTTGGACATTTTACCAATTTTTCGGATATAATATTGTGCGGAATAATTTGCAAAAGTTTTGTGCAGAGGGACTAAATTGAAAATTTGGGGGGACTAGATTGATAGAGATTTGAAATTTTGAGGACTTATGTGCAATTTTTGAAAAATTGCACAGCCCATTCAAAACAGGCCACGTGGCCTGTTCACTCACTTTTCTCTCTTCTCCCCTGATTTCTCTCTCCTCTCTCTGCGTCTCTCAGCCTCGCCACTGACCGGCGAAGGTCCTCCGTGCCGCGCTGAAGCTTCGCCACCTGTCCCCGGTCGCTGCCGCCACCTGCATCGCCGGAAATCTCCAAAGAGGCCGAATCGATTTTTTTGTCACCGACGAAGATTCCGGCCACCATTCGACCCCCAACCGGTCCCGTTAGATTTGTCTCGTCTCAAGGATCATCAAGGTATATATATCTCAATCCCATTTTGTCCGGATTGAAAGTTGCCATTTTTTGGGTATTTTGAGTTTATGGTTGTAGTTTTTGATCCGGTCGTTGGATTGTGTTTTTGACTGCATTTTTGGAATGTACTCAAAAAATGGAGAAGTTTGATATATATATATATATATTGTGTTGTTTTAGTGATCGGCACGAAAATCGAGATCGGACGGTTGAGATTTTGTCTCGTTTTGCGTCCCACCAGTCCGGTGTGAGCTGGGACTAGAATTAGACAAATTATATGTCTAACCTAGCTATTTTGGGTGCTAGGAATTCAGTGAAGAGCTCCGTTTGCGAAATTGAAGCTTCGGTGAGAAGTTGACTTTTCGCAAGAGGACGATCGAGGGCTTGGAATTAGTTCCTGACCCTCCGGACGATCGTCAACGACACCTTGAGGACTCAATAGTGTGGTATCGCTATTCCGCTGAGGTAGGAGATTAGTTACCTTCGTTTTATACTGTTTTTGAATTAAAACTTATTTTCTGGAGCATATAAGAACAAGTGTACTTTTAATGATTTGAATTATATGTGATGGAATCTGGTTGTATGATATATACTGTACTGCTCTGGGAATTTACTGTGTGCAGCTTATTTTGGGTATATCAAAAATAGGGCCGTTATACTGCCCGTTTTTCTATAAAACCCTATTATGCATGTTTTACTAAAAAACCAGAGTACAATAGTTTTTACACTTCAGTTCTGGATTGCACATGTCATAAGATCATACATGAGCACTGTGTTAACATCGTGGGTTTTACAGTGTGGCACTGCGTGCCCCACCATCGGTGAAAGTCCGTAAACTCGTGCGGGATTTGTTCTTCTGATTACCTCCCTATTTGGCAGGCGTAGGCAATTTGGTTACACTTCCAGGTTTAGTAGGCGACACATGGGTGTCCCCTCTGGGTATGGACTTAGGTGTCAGGTAGGCTGTTAGGCATACTTAGTACCATCATCCTGAGTTTCCACAGATGAAAGGATAAGAGCTCATGGGTATGGGTTGATTTGTGTCATGTGCATATGGATTGATGGTTTTGATTACACTGTTTTATATATATGGGCTCCTGGTTTGGGTTATATATATATGTGTGTGTATATTTTGGATTTGAACTAACCATGCAGGAGTTTTCCATCACTGAACTATTTTTCTTCGAGGTAACTATTTTCCTACTGGGCATTGTATGCTCACTCTCCCTTCTTCCCTTTCTCAGGTGGTGTTCAGTGCGATCTTGGAAATCAGGAGGAGTAAGAGACCATCTTGACTGTAGTTCATTTCTTGGTAATGCTAGAAGTATACTGTTGTGATGCTTGGACTTATATTTGATTTTTCTGTTTTTAAATTATTATTCGGTCTATGTTTAATGGTGTATACAAACTGTGGGAGAGGTTCACGGGATGAAATTCCAAATACTTTATCAAAATGGACTGTTTACAAAACTAAAACTATTTAGACACTTTTCAAATAAATCATGGAATTTCTCATTTTTGTGAAATTCCCCTTCTGCCACTGGCCTGGGTTTTGGGTCGTGACAATTATTTAGTTCATGATTAAATTAAACAAAACAATGCATAGAAAGTATTTTTAAAAACACAATACTAAAGATAAAGATTAAAAGAAGAAGAATAAAATTGAAAACCTTCAGTGCTTGTTCTCCAATCTTCAGTGTCTCCTTCGCCTTATTTCTTTAAGTGTTTTCTCTCTTTTTCTTTTTAATTTTCTAGATTTTCTCTCGCTTTTTTAAAATTAGCTTCCTCCTCTATTTATAAGTTGTGTCTTAATTCCCATTTAAAATGTAACTTAAAAACTATGTGTCAATCATGAGCCAGTGCCAAGGCCACAAGATTTCAGCAGTGTGGCCGCAACCCTCAGGATAATTTCTCTTTTTGTGCTATTGATCCAGCGCCGTAGCCATGTCTTGCCTTGCTGCAACCATGGCATTCTGTCTCAACTCATTACTTTCTTCTCCACTTCAGCACCGCAATTATGAATTTTAAAGCTGCAATGCCAAACTCGTTTCACATTTATCAACCTCGTTTCACCTTTGAACATCAACCTACAAATTAACAATAAATACATGATAAATTCTGATAAAGAGACTAAAAATCTACAAATGCTAAGCCTAAGAAAACTCATACTTATCACTTCCTTCATCATGCACTCCTAATCCACTAGATTAATAGAATCTTAGATGTTGGTGCAACATGGATTTTTCCCTAATTATTCAGATATCCACTTGCTCTTGATTATATTTAGTTAAATCTACTAATTTGGGTTAATCGCTAACAATTATTAAATTAACTGTAGTTGGAGGGACACATGAACTTTTGTTTGCCGTCCATTTTTAGAAAATATTAAACCTACAATGATTACTACAAATGCATGGCAAATTATAATCCATTGTTGGTCTCTTCATGGACATGCATTGGCCCCTAATTTAAGGGTGGATTTTTCAACTTCTTACATAATTATAGCCAAAAAAATGTCTGAACAGTAATAAAAAGGATTCAAAATTTGAATAGATGCAGTTATCTCTCCATATTTACCTTTTGAGCAGAAAATAAGAGGTTCAGTTGTTCTTATCACCTACGCTTATTTACCCAGGACGATCTCTATTCTACATTTGTAAATCTGAATGATTGCATATTCCTGTAATGACAACTAAATCTCATGGCAAAGGAAGAAGGAGAGAAATTGAGTCTCATGAAGAAGCCTTCAGCCAATAGAAGAGCCTACACGTGCCTCGTACCATCCATATCGATATGAACGAAAATTTGGCAAAGTTTATGTCTAAGTATTGTGACCACTCCGGCCCTAGGATTCATGTGGAACTGTTCGAAGACCCCGAGGATTTAATACTCTAGTTAGGTTTGATCAATCCTTATCTACCTTATGGCTATTGCCCTAAAGTTGACTTTTTTTTTTTTTTTTCCGGATCCTTTAATTTGAGAAGTATGTAAAGTCTAAGGAAGCCTCGTGTTGTGATCAATCGCTATAGTATAAAGATTGTAATTAGCTTCATTGCCTTAAATAAAAGCACGTGGTGTAATTTGATCTATCGGGAGTTCTTCCACATATATATATATATATATATATATGCGTAGGTGTGGTTCTAGATCATACTATTTTACCTATGGCCTCGATCAACACGAATCACAATATTTGTCATACCCTTCATGACCAAAATAACTACTTTCTCTGGGTCAGTGGAAACTAGGATGGAATGGATGATGATATGACTGACTGAATTCCTCATTAGGGTTTCAAGATCCCTTGTATGCATTTTCCTTTCTTTATATTGGAATCTTATTCTGGTAATTGTTGTGGAGACTGAGCATGTTACATTGCCTAGATGAAATCACCTTATTCTGTCCTGAGTGAAATACTATATGCAAGGATGACATACGTAAGGCTTGCGACAGGAAAGCCTAGGATTGGGATTGTAATGCCCAAGATTCTTACATACATAATAGGCCAATAATAAATATGTTCATATTGCATAATAGACATATCAAGTGACTAGAATCAACTTTACAGTAAATTTCTCATTCTTTATTGTTAAATGCTTTCNAATCAAGTTTGATGATAACTAGGTAAAATAGTAGTTTTTCGGTAAAGTGCATTTTCACGCTTTTTGGAGCCAAATTCATTATACGTTTAACACATCATAACTTTAATTCAATGTATGGGACTCACTTATAGTATTATATTTGTCAGCAAAAGTAAGCACGAGATGGCAGTCATTAAACTGAACTATATTTAATTACACTAAGTTAGCTTAGATTCAGCATAATCGCGTAATGTCATCTTTGTGCATTCTATTAATTGGGCAATTATACTATGTTTATATCATCAATTAGAGTCTAATTGACTTTATTTTTATGTTTAATGATTGGTTATGGGGCTAGGTTCTACCAAATTACAATAAGATTGGCCACATAGGATCATAAGTCAAAGTATGACTAGATTTCACTTTCTAAGCCAGGATTCACCATTTTGGTCTACACTTGAGTGTATAGGATTGACCAGCAATGTGGTGAGTATGCTAAAGATGTTTTAGAGCTGGACACATGGAAAATAAGGTACAAAATACCCAAAATACCCCTTAGAATTTAAGTTATGCCATTCTTAGCCTTTAAGTATTGATTTTTGACCAAATCCGGTCATTTCTTTCCTCTTCCTCCCCAGCCATGAGTTTAACCACTCCATCCACTTTCTATACTTCTCTCAACTCTCCTTATCCATATCTAAGAGTTTCCAAGTGGTAGAACTCAATTTGGAATTCAAAGAAGCAAGATAGGTCCAAACTAGTCAAGGTAATTCTACTAGTTCTTCTTCCTAGGTTTTGTTTTGTTATTTCAATTCTTCACTTGATACTATTTAAGTAATATTTCCACTAGGTCCTCTTGAGTCCTAAGATCAATTTCAAAACCTTAAAAATTAGTTTCGTAGAAGTAGAAGACAAGAGCTTCAACAAAAGTTTAAACTAGTCAAAGTAAGCTTTTTGTGGAATTTAGAATTGGTAATTTATTTCCATTACTTTAGCTCTTTAATTAAAGATTTTATTTGATGAATTAAGGTCTAAAGAAACCTTATACATGGCTAGAAACACAGAATTTAAGTGGAAGATTAAAGTTAGTCTTAAAGCCCCAAAGTTTGCTACTTGTGGATTCAAGTGTGTCCATTGTTAGAATAAGCTCCCCATACTTGTAATCTGATCTTATAAAATTGAAATGTATATTTCCCATGATGTAAATATATTTGTGTTGTTGCTGTTTGTGACAATAGAAAAGTGTAAAAGTGGTTTTAAACTTTGTCTAAATGAAAGGAATTCAAATGTACCTAGGTTGCTCTAAATGATCCTCTTTGAATTGTATATGTGGGAACTAGCTTGTTAATTATTACTACAGGTCTTAAACTATGATTTTAATTAAGTGGGGATGCCCTAAAAATAGGGGAGATGCTGTCCAAATATTTTTAGAACCAAATGGTACCATTTAGAAGCAAATGGACTAGTTTTTATAAAAGTAGATGACATTTCGGTTCATTTTGTGATTAGGGTTCCTTCTTTTGTAAAAGCTATGATTCGGTCTTGTACTTATTTTCTTTAAGCATTTTACATTGTAGTAATAATATTTGTAATAAAATTGACATCAGGTCTTCCACACACTTTGCCACAGAGGATACTGACCCTTTCCACTATCTTTTCTACCGGACACAAGGTAAGTGAATATTTATTTTAACTGCATCACAAGAACAATAGTAGATACAAGATATTTTCCTACATGCTTATGTGTATTATTTCAATTATATGATATTTACATTGTTGTTGCAAAGCTTACGGAAACATAAGCATGGCATGATCATTTAAGTATAATTTTCAAAGAAGTGAAGTTTTCCACACAATGGATTTAAAGTAGTACCATTGTACTAATTTTATGAGACATATTTTAAGTACAGTATTTAGTCTATCTGCATTGGGTAAGTATGGTTTGCACATACATCCTTCCTGCTAGTCTATCTGCATTGGGTAAGTATGGTTTGCACATACATCCTTCCTGCATAGGTGGGCACGGCTTACCGACTACCAGGACTGAGCGTTGTACTATGAGATTTATCAGGAGCATTACTTAGTCGGTTTATGTTGGGTAGGTATGGTTCACATTGGCCATGTGTTTCCTTTCCACACAGGTGGGCACGGCTTACCGACTACTGCGACTTTGTAATGTACTCAAGGGCCCTATAAAGAAATATTTTCTAAGAAAAGTGCATCAAAATAAAAAGTTATGAAAGAAAAAGTACAATGAGAATTTCAATAAAGTTTAATTATGAAATATGTTCACGAGCATGCATGATCTTTACTTACTGAGCATTAGCTCATTTAGTTCCTGTGATATAGGTGAGGACATTTTTGATGTATAGAGTTGCTGGTTGGCTAGCACATTTTCTTGTCGCTATGATCATACTGATGTAGACAAATTTGACTTGTGGGCAGTGTTTTCTTTGTATTTTGTTATTCTAGTATGTTGTAAATATTACTGCTGATGTTAAGATAAACTGATAAGGAGTTTTTAGTTGTATGTTTTGTAAAGACACTTTCAAAAATTAATGCCACGTAGTTTCTTTTTTTTTTAGAGCTCGAAAAGTTTAAATTTGGCCCACTTTTTGCAAAAACTATAAATATGGTTTATAAAATAGTAATGCTTCCTAGTTTGACCTACATAGTCATATAGTTAAGTTAGGGGGCGTAACAGTATTGGTATCAGAGCAGAGGTTTAGTCATTTCTGAATACTGCCTACATATGTATGATTATGTGACAGAAAGCTCAGTCAACCAGTAAGTCTAATTAATTGCATATGTGCACTTTATTTTGTTATATAAATTTGATGCACACATTATTATTGGCTATTANTGTAAAAGTGGTTTTAAACTTTGTCTAAATGAAAGGAATTCAAATGTACCTAGGTTGCTCTAAATGATCCTCTTTGAATTGTATATGTGGGAACTAGCTTGTTAATTATTACTACAGGTCTTAAACTATGATTTTAATTAAGTGGGGATGCCCTAAAAATAGGGGAGATGCTGTCCAAATATTTTTAGAACCAAATGGTACCATTTAGAAGCAAATGGACTAGTTTTTATAAAAGTAGATGACATTTCGGTTCATTTTGTGATTAGGGTTCCTTCTTTTGTAAAAGCTATGATTCGGTCTTGTACTTATTTTCTTTAAGCATTTTACATTGTAGTAATAATATTTGTAATAAAATTGACATCAGGTCTTCCACACACTTTGCCACAGAGGATACTGACCCTTTCCACTATCTTTTCTACCGGACACAAGGTAAGTGAATATTTATTTTAACTGCATCACAAGAACAATAGTAGATACAAGATATTTTCCTACATGCTTATGTGTATTATTTCAATTATATGATATTTACATTGTTGTTGCAAAGCTTACGGAAACATAAGCATGGCATGATCATTTAAGTATAATTTTCAAAGAAGTGAAGTTTTCCACACAATGGATTTAAAGTAGTACCATTGTACTAATTTTATGAGACATATTTTAAGTACAGTATTTAGTCTATCTGCATTGGGTAAGTATGGTTTGCACATACATCCTTCCTGCTAGTCTATCTGCATTGGGTAAGTATGGTTTGCACATACATCCTTCCTGCATAGGTGGGCACGGCTTACCGACTACCAGGACTGAGCGTTGTACTATGAGATTTATCAGGAGCATTACTTAGTCGGTTTATGTTGGGTAGGTATGGTTCACATTGGCCATGTGTTTCCTTTCCACACAGGTGGGCACGGCTTACCGACTACTGCGACTTTGTAATGTACTCAAGGGCCCTATAAAGAAATATTTTCTAAGAAAAGTGCATCAAAATAAAAAGTTATGAAAGAAAAAGTACAATGAGAATTTCAATAAAGTTTAATTATGAAATATGTTCACGAGCATGCATGATCTTTACTTACTGAGCATTAGCTCATTTAGTTCCTGTGATATAGGTGAGGACATTTTTGATGTATAGAGTTGCTGGTTGGCTAGCACATTTTCTTGTCGCTATGATCATACTGATGTAGACAAATTTGACTTGTGGGCAGTGTTTTCTTTGTATTTTGTTATTCTAGTATGTTGTAAATATTACTGCTGATGTTAAGATAAACTGATAAGGAGTTTTTAGTTGTATGTTTTGTAAAGACACTTTCAAAAATTAATGCCACGTAGTTTCTTTTTTTTTTAGAGCTCGAAAAGTTTAAATTTGGCCCACTTTTTGCAAAAACTATAAATATGGTTTATAAAATAGTAATGCTTCCTAGTTTGACCTACATAGTCATATAGTTAAGTTAGGGGGCGTAACAGTATTGGTATCAGAGCAGAGGTTTAGTCATTTCTGAATACTGCCTACATATGTATGATTATGTGACAGAAAGCTCAGTCAACCAGTAAGTCTAATTAATTGCATATGTGCACTTTATTTTGTTATATAAATTTGATGCACACATTATTATTGGCTATTATGTTTGTTTGTAAGTAAAGGGCCATTGTATAGGAAATTATGCCAAGGGGTAGAGGCCATACTAGCCACCCGAGGGGTGATCAAGATAATGACAAAGATACTACTATACATCGATTGGCTGAATTAGTAAAGAAAAAAGCTCAACAAATAGAGAGGCTTATAGAACGAGATCAAAGGAGAGATGAACAATTACCAGTACAAGTTATGGCTAGACAAGAAAATCATGAACCAGCTTCTGAAAGGTTTAGAAAGAATAAACCTCCAGTTTTTAAAGGTGAAATCGATCCATTATTAGCTGAGGAGTGGATTCGGAGTTTGGAGGGTATCTTTGATTATATAAGAATCCCTGACGAAGAAAAAATTTCTTGTGCTACTTATATGTTCCAAATGGATGCCAGGCATTATTGGGATTCCATGAAGTCAATCACTAATGTTGACAGATTGACTTGGGAGAGATTTAAGGAAATTTTTTATAGGAAGTACTTTAGTGAAGCTCATCGACTTGCAAAGGCAGCTAAGTTTACTAATTTGAGGTAAGGTGGCATGTCTGTGTGTGATTATATAAAGAAATTTGATGAACTATCCTGCTTTACTCCTCATATGGTGAGTACCAATGAGTTGAAAGTAAATCAGTTTCTACAGGGGCTCAAAGTAGAAATATATAGGGATATTAAGATGTCTCCAAGAAAAGGTGTACCCTACACAGAAGTTGCAGAAAA
Organism: Parasponia andersonii; assembly: GCA_002914805.1. Classification (NCBI taxonomy): domain Eukaryota; kingdom Viridiplantae; phylum Streptophyta; class Magnoliopsida; order Rosales; family Cannabaceae; genus Trema; species Trema andersonii. Next base: position 147,426 of record JXTB01000472.1, read on the forward strand.
AGCCCTTAAAGCTGAACTGAAGGTGGTAAAGATACTAGAAATTAGAAGAAACATAAGCATAGCAAGGAGAAATGCAAATTTCGGAAAAGGTACTCAACCAGGATTTAATGGAGGTAAAAGGAAGTTCCCACAGGGTCAAGGACAAAGGCAAGGTCCTTCAAAGTGCCCAACAATAGGTCAATAAATGCAATCTAATTCGAACCAGAAAGTTACATGTCCCAAATGTGGAAGGTCTCATAAAGGTGAATGTCTTTTGGTTAGTAGAGCGTGTTATACATGTAGCAAGACAGGGCATTTTTCCAAGGATTGTCCCTCCACCTCTGGTGAACAAAAGAAAGTTCCAGCTCATGTGTTTACTATGACTGCGATAGATACTGAGGCTGATCCATCGGTTGTAGCAGGTGAGATCTCTATTTTTGATATCCTCGCATATACATTAATAGATTCAGGACTACACATTTATTTGCATCACCAGCATATGTGAAAAAATTGGGTAGATCACCTGAAACTTTGAATTTAAGATACTGCGTAACTATTCCATCTGGGATAGTGCTATATTCTAGTCAAGTTTTGAGAGCGTGTCCAATACAGATAGATGGTAGAGAGTTGTGGGTAGATTTAATAGTGTTGGATATGTAGGATTTTGAGGTGATTTTGGGTATAGATTGGCTATCTAAGTACCATGCTAGCATTGATTGTAAGGGTAAGAGAGTAGTATTTCAGCCACCTGGTGAAGAGAAGTTTATTTTCCTTGGGTCTTCTAAGAAGAAAATGGTGCCAATTATTTCAATGATAAAAGCAAAGAAGTTACTTGAGAAAGGATGTACTGGTTATTTGGCAAATGTAATGGATACTAGAGAGGAACTTAAGATAAAGCTAGAAGAAGTACCAGTAGTTAATGAATTTCTAGAGGTATTCCCAGAAGATATACCAGGAAAAGCTAATATGGTTGCAGATGCTCTAAGTAGAAAGTCATTAGCTGCTATGTCACTTAAGTATGTTGATCAAAAGCCTCTTTTGATGGATTTACATCGATTGGAATTAGATTTAATGGAGAGATTAGCAGCTCTTACGTTGCAACCTACAATTTTAGAGAGAATCAAGTAAGACCAAAATACGGATCCTTATCTGACAGGTTTAAAGACTAAGATAGAGTTCGGAAAGGAGGTAGCCTTCTAGATTTCTAGTGATGGTATAATTAGATACAGAAATAGACTCTGTGTACCAGACAGAACAATTAGAAAGGAGATATTAATAGAAAGTCACACTACTCCCTACTCTGTGCATCCTGGTATTACAAAGATGTATAGGAATTTGAAAATGTATTACTGGTAGCCAAGTATGAAGAAGGATGTAATTGAGTTTGTAGAACAATATCTCACATGTCATCAAGTTAAAGCTGAATATCCAAGACCTACTAGTACATTAAAGTCCATACATATGCCACAATGGAAATAGGAAGAGATTGCTATGGATTTGGTGGTTGGACTTCCTAAGACAAATAAAGGCCATGATGCTATTTGGGTTATTATGGATAGATATATTAAGTTAGCCCATTTCCTGCCGATTAAAGTGACTTATAGTTTGGATCAGTTGGCTTGGTTGTATATTCAAGAAATCATTAGACTACATGGTGTTCCAAAGATTATTATTTCTAACCAAGATGCTAGATTCACTTTAAAATTCAGGAAGAAGGCTCAGGAGGCTATGGGCACAAAACTAGCATTCAGTACAGCTTTTCATCCTCAAACAGATGGATAATCAGAGAGAACCATACAGACTCTTAAGAATATGCTTAGAGCTTGTATGTTAGATTTTCATGGATCTTGGAGTAAGTACTTGCCGCTGATAGAATTTGCCTACAACAATAGTTATCAAGCTTCAATTGAAATGCCTCCATATGAAGCCTTGTATAGAAGAAAATGTAGATCTCCAATTCACTGGGATGAGTTAGGAGAAAGGAAATTTCTTGGTCTAGAATTGGTAAGAGAAACAGCTGAAGCAATAGAACAGATTCGTAAACGGTTATTAGCTGTTTAGAATAGATAGAAGCATTATGCTGATCCTAAAAGGAGAGAGGTCATATTTGATATTGGGGACAAAGTATTTTTGAAGGTTGCACCCATGAAAGAAATCATGAGGTTTGGGAAGTAAGGGAATCTTAGTCCTAGATATATAGGCCAATTTGAGATACTTGACAAAGTTGGAGATGTTGCCTATAGACTTGCATTACCACCCTTACTGTCAAACGTACACAATGTTTTTAACGTCTCTATGTTAAGAAGATATGTTCCAAACCCTTCACATGTTTTGAGTTACAAGCCATTGGAGTTGAGCCAAGATATGAGTTATGAAGAAGAACTAGTGGAGATTTTGGATAGAAAAGAGAATGAGCTTAGAAGCAAGAAGATCCCTTTGGTCAAAGTATTGTGGAGGAACCACGAAGTAGAAGAGGCTACATGGGAAAGAGAAGAAGAGATGAAAACTAAGTATCCTCACTTATTTGGGTAAGCAAATTTCGAGGACGAAATTTAATAAGGAGGGAGGGATTATAATGCCCAAGATTCTCACATACATAATAGGCTAATAATAAACATATTCATATTGCATAATAGACATATCAAGTGATTAGAATCAACTTTACAGTAAATTTCTCATTCTTTATTGTTAAATGCTTTCAATATGTGTAATTGTACTAATATTTGTCGAAGTATTCCCATGCAGTATAAAGGCTCAGTACTCTCAGAGAGAGAGAGAGAGCTAGGTGTGTGAGAAGAACAAAGAATATATATTCATGAATACAATACAATATGCTCATGCATTAAAATCAAGTTTGATGATAACTAGGTAAAATAGTAGTTTTTCGGTAAAGTGCATTTTCACGCTTTTTGGAGCAAAATTCATTGTACGTTTAACACATCATAGCTTTAATTCAATGTATGGGACTCACTTATAGTATTTTTTTTGTCGGCTCAGGTAAGCACGAGGTGGCAGTCATTGAACTGAACTATATTTAATTACACTAAGTTAGCTTAAATTCAACTTAATTGTGTAATATAATCTCTGTGCATTCTATTAATTAGGTAATTATACTATATTTTCATCATCAATTAGAGTATAATTGACTTTCTTTTTATGTTTAATAATTGGTTATGGGGCTAGGTTCCATCAAATTACAATAAGATTGGCCATATAGGATCATAAGTTAAAATATGACTAGATTTTACTTTCTAAGCCAGGTTTCACCATCTTGGTCTACACTTGAGTGTATAGGATTGACCAGCAACGTGGTGAGTATGCTAAAGATGTTTTAGAGCTGGACACATGGAAAATAAGGTGCAAAATATCCAAAATACCCCTTAGAATTTAAGTTATGCCATTCTTATCCTTTAAGTATTGATTTTTGACCAAATCCGGTCATTTCTTTCCTCTTCCTCCCCAGCCATGAGTTTAACCACTCCATCCACTTTCTATACTTCTTTCAACTCCTCTTATCCGTATCTAAGAGTTTCCAAGTGGTAGAACTCAATTTGGAGCTCAAGGAAGCAAGATAGGTCCAAACTAATCAAGGTAATTCTACTAGTTCTTCTTCCTAGGCTTTGTTTTGTAATTTCAATTCTTCACATGATACTACTTAGGTAATGTTTCCTCTAGGTCCTCTTGAGTCCTAAGATCAATTTCAAAATCTTAAAAATCAGTTTTGCAGAAGTAGAAGGCAAGGGCTTCAACAAAAGTTCAAACTAGTCAAGGTAAGCTTTTTGTGGAATTTAGAATTGACAATTTATTTCCATTGCTTTAGCTTTTTAATTAAATCTTTTATTTGATGAATTAATGTCTAAGGAAACCTTATATATGGCTGGAAATACAGAATTTAAGTGGAAGATTAAAGTTAGTCTTAAAGCCCCAAAGTTTGCTACTTGTGAATTCAAGTGTTTTCAAGTGTTTCCATTGTTAGAATAAGCTCCCCATACTTAGAATCTGATTTTATAAAATTGAAATGTATATTTTGTTGATCCCATGATGTAAATATATTTGTTTTGTTACTGTTTGTGACAACAGAAAAGTGTAAAAGTGGTTTTAAATTTTGTCTAAACGAAAGGAATTCAAATGTACCTAGGTTGCACTAAATGATCCTCTTTGAATTGTATATGTGGGAACTGGCTTGTTAATTGTTATTACAGGTCTTAAACAATGATTTTAATCATGTGGGGATGTCCTAAAAATAGGAGAAGTACTGTCCAAATATTTTTAGAACCAAATGGTACCATTTAGAAGCAAATGGACTAGTTTTTATGAAAGTAGATGATATTTCGGTTCATTTTTTGATTAGGGTTCCTTCTTTTGTAAAAGCTGTGATTCGGTCTTGTACTTGTTTTCTTTAAGCATTTTACATGTTAGTAATAAAATTGACATCGGTCTTCCACACACCTTGCCACAGAGGATACTGACCCTTTCCACTATCTTTTCTACCGGACACAAGGTAAGTGAAGATTTATTTAACTGCATCACAAGAACAATAGTAGATACAAGATATTTTCCTACATGCTTATGTGTATTATTTCAATTATATGTTATTTATATTGTTGTTATAAAGCTTACGGAAATATAAGCATGGCATGATCATTTAAGCATGATTTTTCAGAGAAGTGAAGTTTTGCACACATTGGATTTAAAGTAGTACCATTGTACTAATTTTACGAGATATATTTTAAGTACAGTGTTTAGCATTTTCAAAAATGTCTGTATGATCATAGTAATGATCATGCAGTCACTGAAAATGCTAGGACGCAAAAATGGTTGGCTAGCACGCATTAGTAAACATGTTCACGAGCATGCATGACTCATTTCTAGCATTTTCAAAAATGTTTGTTCCAAGTAAGCACGAGGTAGCAGTCACTGCACTGAACTGTGTTTAATTATATTAAGCTAGCGTAGATTCAACTTAGTCGAGTAATGTCATCTTTGTGCATTCTTTTAATTGGGAAATTATACTATGTTTGCATTATCAATTGGAGTCAAATTGAATTTTTTTTTTTATGTTTGATGATTGATTATGGGGTTAGGTTCCACCAAATTGCAATAAGATTGATAATATAGGATCATAAGTCAAAGTATGACTAGATTTCACTTTCTAAGCTAGTTTCACCATTTTGGTCTACATTTAGGTGTATAGGATCGACCAGCAACATGGTGAGTATGCTAAGGATGTTTTAGAGCTTGACACATAGAAAGTAATGAGCAAAATATATAAAATACCCCTTAGAATTTAAGTTATGCCATTTCTTAGTTATTAAGTATTGATTTTTGACCAAATCTGATCATTTATTTCCTCTTCCTCCCCAGCCATGACTAGAACTACTCCAGCCAATTTCTATACTTATATCAACTCCTCTTATCCATATCTAAGAGTTTCCAAGTAGTAGATCTCAATTTAGAGCTCAAGAAAGTAAGATAGGTCCAAACTAGTCAAGGTAATTCTACTAGTTCTTCTTCCTAGGTTTTGTTTTGTTATTTCAATTCTCCACTTGATACTACTTAAGTAATGTTTCTTCTAGGTTCTCTTGAGTCCTAAGATCAATTTCAAAGCTTTAGAAATCAGTTTTGTGGAAGTAGAAAACAAGAGCTTCAACAAAAGTTCAAACTAGTCAAGGTGAGCTTTTTGTGGAATTTAGAATTGGTAATTTATTTCTATTGCTTTAGCTCTTAAGTCAAAGCTTTTATTTGATGAATTAAGATCTAAGAAAACCTTATATATGGCTAAAAACACAGAATTTAAGTGGAGGATAAAAGTTAGACTTAAAGCCCTAAAGTGTGCTAGTTATGGATTTAAGTGTTGTCATGTGTAGTAGATTAAGTTTTTATATTTGTAATCTGATTTTCTAAACTTGGAGTGTATATTTTATGGTTCTTATTATTTATTACACTCATTTGGTGGCTGGTTATGATGACACACAAGTATAAAAGTAGTTTTAAACTTTGTCTAAATGAAAGGAATTCAAGTATACCTAGGTTGCTCTAAATGATCCTCTTTGAATTGTATATGTGGGAATTGGCTTGTTGATTATTATTACAGGTCTTATACCATGTGGAGATATCCTAAAAATAGAGGAGGTACTATCCAAATATTTTTAGAACCAAATGATACCATTTAGAAGCAAATTGACTAGTTTTTATGAAAGTAGATGACATTTTGGTTCATTTTGTGATTAAGGTTCCTTCTTTTGTAAAAATTGTGATTCGGACTTGTGCTTGTTTTTTTTAAACATTTTATATTGTAGTGATAATTTTAATAATTAAATTAACATCAGGTCTTCCACATATCTTACCACAGAGGATAATAACCCTTTCTACTATCTTTTCTACTGGACACAAGATAAGTAAAGATTTATTTTAATTGCATCACAAGAACAATAGTAGATACAAGATGTTTTCCCACAAGCTTATGTATATTATTTCAATTATATATTATTTATATTCTTGTTGTAAAGCTTAGAGAAACATAAGCATGGCATGATCATTTAAGCATGATTTTCAAAGAAATGAAGTTTTCCACGCATTGGATTTAAAGTAGTACCATTGTACTGATTTTACAAGATGTATTTTAAGTACATTGTCTAGTCTGTCTGTGTTAGATAAGTATAGTTTGCACAGGTATCCTTTTCGCATAGGTAGGTATGGCTTACCAACTACTGGGACTGAGCATTATACTATAAGATTTATTAAGTGCATTATCTAGTCAGTCTGCGTTAGGTAGGTATGGTTCACATTGGCCATGTGTTTCCTTCCCGCATAGGTGGGCACGGCCTACTGACTGTCGCGACTTTGTAGTATACTCAAGGGCCATATAAAGAAATGTTTTTAAGAAAAGTGCATCAAAATAAAAAGTTATGAAAAAAAGAGTACAATGAGAATTTCAATGAAGTTTATGCATGAAATACATCACGAGCATACATGATCTTTACTTACTGAGCATTAGCTCATTTAGTTCTTGTGATGCACGTGATGAGATATATGATGTATAGAGTTGTTGGTTAGTTAGCATGCTTTCTTGTCACCATGATCATATAGATGTAGACGAGTTTGACTTGTGGGCGATATTTTCTTTGTATTTTGATATTTTGGTGTGATGTAAATATCACTGCGGATGGTAAAATAAATGGATAAGGATTTTTTGGTTGTACATTTTGCAAAGACACTTTTAGAAAATAATGCCACACATGTTCTTTTGTTTTAGAGATTAAAAAGTTTGAATTGGCCCAAATTTTTGAATAGAACTAAAGTTATGGTTTATAAAAGAGTAATGCTTCCTAGGTGGACCTACATAGTCATATAGATACGCTAGGGGGCGTTATATTAGGTGAGTCTTTTCTTCTTTTATCCTTAGAATAAGACACCTGTTAGCTATAAATGCCTTTTGATTTGTAAATATTTGTTTTTGAAATGATAGGACTACGCATTTCAAAGATAATATGGAGGAGACTGCAAAGCAACCTTTGAAGAAGAGAGGTATGCGAGGTGAGTCCTAAATATTACTCTACTTAGGCTTCCATTGCTTGTACCCTGAATACTACCTCATCCCCCAAGTTCCTCATTCTTCCTACTAGTTTAATTCCCATTTTTGTTTATGCTGAAAAGTCATTTCCTTTGATGAGAATTTCAAATCCCCTATCAAATGCATGGATATGATCTTCCTATCTCTCTGTGCGAGATTAAGACTTGTGCTCCATTGTCTCCACCTAAACTTCCCACGTCGACTTTTCTTTCCTTGTCTGTTGGCTTTAAACGAAATGCTAAGAATCTATTCTTGAATGGAGTAGTATCTCCTCACTTGAGGAAGAGTGCCAAGGCCCCCAAGTCAGCAAAGGGTAAGGCAAAGAAGGCCAAAGTACCCTCTCCGTTAATTGAAGTACCTCTTCCCTCGACCAAGACCATTGCTCCTTATAAGACGACATCTTTTCCATTTTTCCATTTCTCCCAAGGTCCTAGTCATTGAAATAACCGAAAAATTAAGCAGTTATATTTGCGTTTATCTCCAACTATCTCCAAGCAATACAAGGCCAAGTACTATAAATGATTTTCCCATTTTATTAACAAGCCTCTCGATTAATCCTCAGAACTTTTTCCATGTAATATATGCTATGTATCTTTTTTAGTCAAATATTCAGTTACTTAACCTGGTATTCTATAAAACAGAGTGGTTTGTACCACTCATGAGAAAGAAAAGATAAGGAAACTAGAAGAAGAGATGGTGCTAACACTACAATTTAGTGGCTAAAGGTGAAATCAATCCTTAACTCTTACACAAGAAGAAATATTTTTTTAAAAATAAATTCATGTTAATCTTGGGTCAATTTCTAGGTTGGAACTTAGATTATGAAGGAAAGAAATGGGAGGAGGAATAAGAGGGAATATATTTTCTTTTTTTCCACCTTTTTATATGTATGTATTAGCCTACAAAAGTGAGTATTTTTCTTGTTTGAATTGAGGTGTTAGGATCATCCTCTTTTTTTTTTTTAACTGTGTCTTACTACTTGATATTTATACTATTCATATTATAATTTTTAAATGTGATATTAGGAGAGAGGAGTCCACATGTGAAGCAAAAATACTTGAGAGTAGAAAATAGAGTGATCATAGCAATTTCGTTGGAATTTTTTTTTTAGAAAAAAAAAAAAAAAAGAAGAAGAAAGACTAGAAGGACAATATGAGAAACTTCAATGTAATTTAGTACATGTAAAAATTTACCACAAAAAGATGAGGCATTATTAAATTTGATTCTTACAAAGCTTATAATAAAAAAATGAGACAAATTTTAACTTATTTATATAAATAGATTTTTTTAATGAATAAAAATTAAAATCATGCAACTACCTCACATCCCTACCATTACTGTGCATCCCCACCATATGGTAAAAATTTTGACCAGGATTGAAAACAAGCTCAACTAGATTTGAGTTAAAAAACCAGATCTGATGTCTATGATTCAACTTCTTCGACTCTAATTGTGATGAAGATAAATGAAAGATGGTGGTGAAGAAATTTAAACTAGCCATGGTTCCAATAGGAGAAAATTTGAGTATTTTTGAGCATTTTTATTTTATTTAGATTGATTTAAATAAGTGATATCATATTAATTATCAATTTTGACAATTATATGAATAGAACTCTTTCATCTTCATCACAATGAGAGTAGATGCCTAGTGTAACAACAAACCCCATAATAATTAATAAAACTTTCAACTAAATTGTAGATTGGTAAATCGTGAAAAAAATACATGGTTAATTATTTAGACTTTACAATTTAACTTCAAAGTTTAGACTCTTCAAAATAATAAATTTAGATTAAGAAATTCTTAAAATTGATACCTATATTGACTTCTTGAATTATTATAATAATGAAAAGATAGTAATACTCTTCGATTAAGGATAATAATAAGGCTAACCAATTTTGATAGAGGATAACATTGTCTTTTCTTCACTAAAAATAGTCAAATTGTTAGTTAATGGAATTAGTTTTCACAAATTTATCTTGTGGTCTTATTTGGCAGGTTCCAACCTTACAGTTAAATGGGTTTCTAACACTTCACATTTTTATCTATTAAAACAAAAAGAATTACAAAAATACAAGAATCATGTTTTTTTTTCCTCTAATTTTCTTATGATTTTTGTTAAAAAAATATCATTTTTTTAAATGGTTACTAATTAGCAGTTATAAATATTTGTAGTTATTAATTACTAATTTCTAGAAATTGGTTATTAGTTATTAATTAATATTTTAAAAAATAATATTTTTTAAATATATTTTAATAATGATATTTTTCTAATAAAAATCATAGCAAATAAAAAAAAATACATGCAATTGTATTTTTCAAATTTTTTTCTAAAAATGCCTAAAAAATCTAGTTTTATAAAACTGTAGCTTGAGTTTTTTTTTTTTTTTTTTAACCCAATGTAGAGTGGCAGAAATGCCCCAAACCGCTGCCGTTTTGATCATCAAACTTGACCTAACAGCAGATAAACTAGCTAACTCGACAAAACAAGAGAGAGAGAGAGAGAGAGAGATATGAACAAAGCGGGAGGAGGAGGAGTCGCCGGTAGCGGCGGCGGAGGAAGCGGACCGACCGCGGCGGCGGCGGCAGCGGCAGCGCAGAAGCAGAAGGCGTTGATGCAGAGAGTGGAGACGGACATAGGGAACATCGTGGACAACTTCAGCCACTTGGTCAACGTCTCGAGGGTCAACGAACCCGCTGTGAGGAACTCCCAAGAGGCTTTCATGGCCGAAATGAGGGCTGCCCGGATGGTCCAGGCCGCCGATTCGCTCCTCAGGCTGGTCTCCGAGCTCAAGCAGACTGCCATCTTCGCGGGCTTCGCTTCGCTTAACGACCATGTCGATCAGAGGACTTCCCAGTTCGATCAGCAGGCTGAGAACACTGACCGATTGCTTGCTCGTATCGGAGACGACGCTGCTGCTGCGCTCAAGGAACTCGAATCCCATTACTACTCTTCTTCCCAAAGGTCCCTTGGCTTTTAGAGACTCAACAAATAATTATATCAATTTTCTTTCTTTCTTTTTTTTTTTTTTAAATTTTTTTCTTCCATTAATGGCTGCAAAGAGACATGTTACAATGCTGTAATGTCAATTTCTGGGTTGTCCTGTATTTTTGTATCGTGATTAATCTTAATTAATTTCTAGTTTTAGCCCTGCACATAAAGAAGTTACTTTTTAATGTGTGTATATATATATACATAGACATGATCATATGGATTGGGATGAAATTTCATTTCGGTAATTCAAAATTTGATCCTTTCGGTGTCTGTATGTTGTGCACTGATTTTCATTGTTGTTGATTAAATGTTCAGTGCATTTCATGCCTTTTACCCTATACATATACGAGTGTTATGTACAATAGACTAAAGATATTGATGATGTGTGATCTGAAATCGGAGTGACTGGTTTAAGCTCTTGAATCTTGCTTTTCGAAATTGTAGGAAGGATGAGTGTAAAAGCCAATGCCATGTTGGATAGGAAAGAAGCTAGTTAATGTATTTCAGAGTATTGTTTGCGTTAATTAGACTGCATTACCAACCTATTTATATCTCTTATCTCTTATATCAGTTCTCAAACACTAATGTTTTATTATTCCTTCACAATGTTATTTGGGAAGTAATAAATTTAATCCAAAACCCCTGATCAGGATTCAGGAATGGTTGTTGAGTGGTGTCATGTGTTGCTTATTCATGTCTTCAAATATGGGGCTGCCTGTCACTGCTGTTGAGATTATGTTGCTGAGGGGTGATTTGTTACGTAAACATTGTGCGCATAGGTTAAATTTCACGTATCTTATTTTTTTTTTTCAACTGGTCATACGTAGGTCCCGTGAGGAATCGAACCGTACACCTCATCTGAGCAGGAGTAACCACTCGACCTACTCATGGGTATTATCATCACGACGTCAAGAAAAGATGAATAACCAACAATTTTAATCTTTGATTATATGACACTCAAGTTGGGAAGCATTTTCTTTACAGTTGACCTGAATGAATGTTCTTAGAGTTGTAGCTTTCTATTAAAGAAACATACAAATCATCGGAATAAAACTTCTTTTTATTAGTTGCAAATAGAGTAAGTCCATAGTTTCTATATGTATCAAATTAGATATGGACATACAACCATTTTCATAATAGCTCCAGAGAAACTAATCGATTGCAGTCTGCGTACAAATATGGATATTTGATGCATTAGCAATTTGGTTCAGAACTCAGATTATAGTTTCTTGAGTAGGGCCTTCAGATGTGGCTCGAGTGTTGTTAGATTGGTGGCCATCTGAACCACATATGACAATTCTCCGTCTTTTAACTCGAAAACTCGGGTGATTTCTCTTACCTGCATCACGACAAAGTCAAGCATTACAAATCATTCAATAGAAACTTCTGTTGAGGGAAAGGTTGGGGGGGAAATTTGCTCTCTTTCTACCAAAAATGTAACAGTAACCAACTAACCAACATTAGAGTCTATTTCATGAAAACATTAGAAAGCTTGAATGCTTATGATCTGAAAGAAATATCTAAATGTAAAGATGCGTGTCAAAACGTCTGAATATAAAGACTACCATTTAACAATGTTCGTCAAGAAGTTTTTTATATAGGTAGAATCTTTTTTTTTTTCTTTTGTTTCTTTCTTTCAAAAAAAAATAAAGTTCATAAGTAGCATATAAATTTCTTTACTCAAGGGTTTCTACTATGACAAAATCCTCAGATGAATCCCTGAATTGGATCCACAATCTTGTAAGGTTCTACATAGTGGCGATATTTTCCTGTCTTTAATCGAGACTATAAAAAATTAGACACCATCCAGATATGAGATGACTGACTAGTAGTCGTAGATAAAAGATTGACTGTCTTCAAGTAGAGCCGGCAGCATTTTTAACAGAATCAATTTTTCATGCGGTAGAACTGTGTCCTGATCTGGAGAAGTTCAAGTTGGATCCCCCCTCAGCATCAGAATGAGGGGGTTCACCTTAGTGGTTTCAGTTTTGTGGGATCACCTCATCTGGTCAGGGGGCTGGGATATCCAGCTTGGGAGACACCTTTGCTCATCGTTCAAGAGCTTAATAAAATATCATACCCAAGCAACGGCAAAACTCTATCAAACCAGAAAAAGGATAACTTTTATACAAATCTCCACCATTTATTTAAATATAGCCTGGGAAGCCCCAGGTTCGCATGAGACAACATAAGAGACGCTCCCAATTTACTTGTTAAGCAACTAAGATCTATCTCAGCGAGGACAAAACTTTAGCAAGCTGAAGCTTTACTCATAGTTGCTGGATAACACCATTCATGACTGGTGGGTATTAGTAATCAATAGTGAACTCAGATTTACAATCTTCACAAATTAGGATTATTGTTAGGCATTATCTTACTTTGAGCAATTAGAGTTTTGTTGTGTTTTACATTCACAGAATTATTTTCTTAGTTGATTTAGGACTTGGTCATTTTCCTACCTATAAATAGCCCTTGCTAAGTTCATTAGTTTATATGAATTTATCAACTGTTCCAGTTCTCTTTCTAAGATTCTTCTCCTTCTCTAATTATCTCTCTTCCTCTTTAAATTCCTCCAATTCTCTTCTTCTCTTCTTTTCCTACATCATTAGGTCCATTCTTGTGATACTACAGGGCTTCACCCAAAAGTGTTAGCTTGAGGATACTTTTGGGTTCATAGACCATCACTTAAATACCTATGATCTTCTCAGAGCATACCCGATGTGAGACTTGAGGTATTACAACTCTAGGCTCTAGTATTCATCCATGATCAGCTTTAATTACCTTAGAAGCATTCCCCACAAATTCGCTTTGAAGCTTAATCACTTTCTCTTCGGCATTATATGTCCCTTTCTGCAAAATTTAAATGTACCATGTAAGCAAATGAAACACAGTTAAAAAGGCTGACTAATATATTATCATGACAGGTATAGGAAAAGAAAACAAAGCAAAACAGAAAGGCTCTATTATCAGAAGAAGATAATGAGGGCATTATAACAACCAACATCAATCCTCTTGGAATTATACAACAAAAACAAGAACATGTCTGTTTTTGTCTTTTTTTTTTTAATAATATTTTGTCCATTTTAATGATTAGATACATAATTTTTGTTTTTTCGAACCACACATTTCATCTTGCAGTGTACTCTTACATTTTGACGGATGATATGACAGAAATCTCAACGTATGCAATGTATGCTCTATAAATGCTATAGTTCAGTTGGCCTTGTTAGCAAGTATATTTTATACTCTCAAGTCTCCAGTTAAATCTATTATACTCTCAAGTCTCGAGTTAAACTTGTAACCAGAGAACAGTATAAACATAGCGAGTATGATGCTAGTGCTCAATGGCAAAAGCTACTATTGCTAGAGAAACAGAAACTGCCTATCCTCAAAAGTAAATGTAAGTATATGTAACCAACCCCTTTTTCGTTAGTCCTAACAACTACTGAACTAGGAGCTTCAATAAGTCCAGGTTCCAAAGGAATGTATTTTATCTAAACCACTCATATAAAAAGCTTTCAGGGCATGCTTACTAATCTGTAATGAAAAGAATCATAAAGGTAAAAGGTTTGGAGAGTAACGAAAAGGAATCAAAACTTGAGTCATCGCTTCCTTTTTTCACTAATTATATGAAGAATTCCCAGAATTTTTTTCTCAACCTTATAAATAAACACGCGAATGAATGAGAAAGGAAACACTTCCCTCATTTGTATTCCAAACTATTGTTAGTAAACATGGCCTGAATTTAAAATTTCAAAGTAGGCCTGAAGGAATGAATTTCAAACATTTAAAGAGGAGTGAAGTTATCAAATCAGAATATCATGACAAAGTCGACTCAATTATATTTCGGTTGAATCAATCAAACAAACACAAGAAGAGTTGAAGGACTAAACAAAGATGAACAACTAAACAAGTACCTGAACTTCAACGAGACCAGTGCTTTGAGCAATGACAACCTCAATGGTCCCATCTGGTTTTGGCCTCCAATATCCNCTACATGTATACATATACCTTGCCGGAATGAGAGAAATGGAGCTCTTCGCCAAAGGAGAAGGCATTAACGGTTGGAAAGCCACCTTGACCTTGACCTCTCCATTTTCCCAGAAGGAATGAAAGAGGTGCTATTGCCGGATGTAAGGGCGGCTCTCCAGAGGCAGAGCCATCCATCTTCTTGTTGACTCTTCTTCTTTCTCCGAGCTAAGCCTGATTATGAATATTAGTATTATTACAACTTCTCTTAAGCTTATACTGAGCTTAGCTATCACCGTCCTCCCTCCTAGAGAATCTTCCCATATGGTATAACGGGTTTTTGGCATGCTTGGCCTATGTTATTCACAAATTGGGAAAATAGTCTTCGAGTTAATTTTTTGGCAATTAAATTCTTGAGTTTTAAAAATTTTGGTAATTAAATTATTTTTACTTGTTCATGTTAAAATTTTTATGAAATTGAATATATTTCAGTTAAAGAAATTAGTATATCATTAATACTAATTAGTTTGGAAGGAAAATGGGAAAAAAAATTTAAAATTTTTTTAAAATTTTGAAATATTTTATTTTTTAAAATTTTTTATATTATGTTGTTATTATAATTAATTTTTAATCACTTTATTTACAATTCTAACTAATGTTAATAAAATATTAATTTGACTTTCAAAAACTTTATATATGGCTTGAAAATGCTCATTTTCATCCAATATTTTAACAATTATTTATAAAAGAATTTAATTGTTAAAAAAATAACTAAGAGACTATATTACCAATTCTGAATAAACAAGGTCTAGTTTTATTGAAAACCTATTATAATTGTTTGCACATTTGTGTTTGCCAAACAATGGTTTGAAAAAAACGAGGAAATGAAAATTTACCTTTTGAAATAAATTTTTATTTGGAAAAGCTTGGGGTCAATAATGCTATGATAATAGGGGATAATTACAAAATAAGGTACCATCCATTACATTATTTATTGCCACCCCATTGTAAAATAAAATATTATAGTTAAATAGTAAAGATAATATTATTTTTATATCTTGTATTTTGATATTTTGTTCGATTTATACTTTTTGTTTTAGTTATTATCAATATTGACTCTTAAATTTAATATTTGTTACAAATTTCTACTCTGACACTAATTTAGAGTAGTTAATATACCAAGAAGATTTAATAAACTTATTCTAGGATCAGTTTTTATACGGTTTATTTTCAATTTTTTTTATTTATTTTCAATTTTTTAAACGATAATTTGATAAATTAACTATTCTAAATTAGTGTTAGAATATAAATTTGTAATAGATTTCAAATCTAAAGATTAATATTGTTAATAACTAAAACACAAAATATAATTTGAACAATATGTCCAAATAAAAGGTAGAAAAGTGATAATATCCCTAAATAATAAAATATATTTTATATTTGTAACACACTCGACTGGTTTACGTTAAAAACTTTGCATTATCAAATTTATTATGAATAAATAAAATTCAATAATTATGATTCTATGAATGTAAATTACTGAAATATATATAATTCTTATTTGAGAGCGTACTGCATAAATGTTGAGATGTGAAGCAAAATTTTTTGGTACTACTAATTAGAGCTTAATATTGGCAATTTAATTTATATTTATATTAGTAGTTATGGGGGTCTAGGTTATTAGGGGTGTCTCTGAAAAATAATAATAATAATGAGGCAACGTTACAAAGATTACAACGGCATAATTGAAACAATTTGCAAAACAAGAACTATTTTGCAAAAATGGAGACCTATCTTATCCTAGCCTTAGCCCTCAGGACACGTTGGGGACACTTGTCCCATGAGGAAATCAATTTATGACACCTATTTTTGTCATTTAAACAATTACAATCCAATTTTTTTAAACCTACTTACAAGAAAACGTTGTAAACATGGCCTATTTCATAAATTTTTAATGAAATCACTATGTTTTGAGAAATATGGAAAAATCTTTTGTATTTAATTGTTATTATAAAAGACATTGTAATTTGACTATTTTTTAAATTTGAACTCCCCATACAATCAAAATAAAGAAAGTTGATGAAAATAACAAAATTACCCTTAATGAATAGTAGATTTAGACTTAAAATAAATTTAAATTTGTCTTTACTAGTTTTCAAATAATATTTTGGTAGTTTTCAAACAATATTTCAATTTTTTAAATAACCTCTTAAGTGATAAAATTGTTTTTTAAATAATTATCTATGTATCCAAACACAAAGTAAGAATATAATATTAACCTAAATCTATCATCCCTTAAAGGTAATTTTTTTAAATTTCTTAATAATTTTCCTAATTTATTGTATATGAGAAGGTCGGATTTCAAAAGTAGTTAAATTATAAAGATTTTTGTAATAAAAAATCAAATTGAAGGAAAATTTTTCCATATTTCTTAAAATATAGGATGTTTTGTAAAAAAGTTTAAAATACAATGTCATTTTGTGACATTTTCTCTTAATTTTATTAGTTTTATTTGCCTTTTTCTATCGCTTTCCTGTGTCAACCAAGAAACCACTTTTTTCCTTTTTCCATAACTCTCTTAAACTCTCGTGTTCTCTATAAAAAATCAGAACCTAGAGTTGAATACAATTCTTTCGCTTAATAGGTGTTTGAGTTGCATGTCTTGTATCCTAGGAGTTTTTCAAGGTAAGACTTTTAGAAACTTAACTTTTCATCTTAAAGTTTCTCTTTAAAAGGGTTTTCAAATCCTTTACTCGCTGATTTTCATAGGATTTCTGTATCAGAATCTCTTAATGATAATCTCTAAACCTAATTGGAGATTTCTTTGGCTATTGGAAACTTTGGTAAATGTTTGTTGAGCTGTATTTCCAATTTGCAAATCTAAGGTTTAGTTTTGATAAGATATTTTAAAATTGTTGAAGTTTTTGGTCTCATTGTGGCCTATCATTGGGGGCGTAGAGATGTTGAGTTGATTTTAAATTTAAAGGATATGAATGATTCAAAGATCGAAGTTGAAAGCTTCTTGTTTAGTTAAAACAAGAGAAAATTTATGATTTATGTTTTTGGTTTACTTATTGATATGAGTTTTCAATGAGTAATAATTACTAAGAATTAGTGTTTTAATGTTCTTTTAGTCCATTATGTTGTTGAAAAGCTTATATAATACATTTTCGGCCATTTTGGATGGTTTTGTTATGAGATTTTGTGGAAAGCAAAATTTGGAGTTTCTAGGTTTGTCACTGTATAGTTTTCAGTATAAGTCCAAGGTTAGCTAACCTGAGAGGGGGGTGAATTAGGTTTTAAAAATTTTTGCAAACCTTTTTTAGAAGACAAGTAGATTCAGGAAGTAAAAACTACAACAAGTAAAAATAGACAAATTGCATGCATAAACTCAAGATAAATAAATTTAAGGAGATAAGAATAGAGAAATGCAAACACTGTTTTTATGAGGTTAAACAAACATAACGGCTTATCTACATTCCCAACTCTTGGTAATTCGCTTTGAGCTATCTACTATCGGATCAAGAGAATGGGCTTGACCGTCCCTTTTACAAAACAAGTTCTTTCTTCTCAGGCACACTCATGCCTTTACAATAGTTGTGAATCTGGCTCTATTATGCCTAACACAGATAGTTTAGACTCCAGTACCAATCTCACTTAAACTGGGTTGTTAATGAATCCAGTGTCAACTTCATCTCATAAATATAATTTGATTTTATTTATTGATACACTCAACTAGAATCTCTCATAAGAAAAGAATTGATACAAGGTAAGCCTAAAGAGAATATATGAAAATAAAAGGTATGATCTAGTTTGACTCAATTGACTTTTGTAAAAAAGTGAATTTGAAAGTTTGATTCACAAAAGATGATTTGAACAATTTGAAAGTATGTATAAAGTAATATAAGAATGTTCAAAAGTAGTTTCAAATATTAAAAAGGCTTCTACTTAAAGACTATAATAAAAACTAACCGTTTTAGTCCATTTGACACAATCTGTCATTTTCGATAAATTGAAAATTCACTTTGATAGACCAAAATACTGGTCGTTGAAAGTGTAGTTCTAACGGTCAGATTTTAAAAAGTCATTAAAAACAAAAAATAGAGGAATTGATAGACTGATTCACACTACCGGCCTGCCGATTCTACCCAAGAGTATATTTTCAATTTTATTTCAAGACTTTTTCAATTGTTTCCAAGAAGTGACTTTATAAATTGATTTATATGTAATATAGAGACTATACAAATTTACAAATCAATTTAAAAGCTTGTATAAAGTAAATTTGATATTTTAATTAGAAATAAATAGATTTGACAGTTTTTCTTTTTAAATTTCCAATATTATGAAAAATCTGAGCCATTAAAGATCATATAATGTGTAGCCAAACAATCAAGCACAAGAATTAAGTATGTAACCTTTGCTAGTCTAAGTCTTGTTATCTTGATTTTTGTCTTCAAGCTTTTTTCCATAATCCATCTTGAATGCCTTGTGATCTTTTCAATTTAACTTACTACATACTCAAGTAGATTATTAGTTCTTAATCATATGTTTGTTAACTTCAAAATAAGAGTGTATGATTGATGATACAAACCATGACTCAACAATCTCCTCCTTTTTGATGATAACAAGCATTTGATTTAAAGAAAATAGGGAATGAAAAATAAGTAGAGAAAAGCATCCTTACCGACTTGTAAAGCTCCCCCTTAAAATATGCCTAATTTTAGTGAGTAAAAACTTTCTCTTAAACGTGTTAAAAGTGCATATTTTGAATATGTAGCTCATGAAAATTAATTAAAATAATCTAACTTATACCACTTGTTAATTAAAAATTAAAATGCATTAAACATTGAAATGCTCATAAGTACCAATTGAGAAAAGATTTAAATCACACATATTCTCCCCTTTTGATATCATCAAAATAATGCATAAGTGAGAATAATAAAGCAAACATAATATCCATTATAAAGGAGATAAAGAGTTCAAGCAAGCAACCATAAAAAATAAACAGAGAGTTCATAAAAGAGATAACCAATAATCCACTAAGTGTAAATAAAAAACAAAAATAATAAAAACTAGAGAGAAAGGAAACATCCAAAGTAAGACTGCATCATCCTCATTTTCTCGTCCTACTAATCTTGGATAATTTGAAATTGACGTTCTTGTTGTTGCTAGACAGAATTGAAATCAGCTAATAGAATCTGAAAGTGCTCTAGTTAAGTATCATGCAAGTACTGTATGTCAAGTTGGATAGTGTTGAGGCATTCTAAGAGACTGTTGAAGGTCTCAGTAAAGTCAAAAGATTGAGTAGGAGCACCTTCTTATGGAGTAAGAGCCTCCTTAACATGAGTCTCCTCAGTGCCTTTAGTAGCTCTACTACCTCTTGCTCATTGCCTGTATGGTCTTGGCCATCTATTCGTTGTTGATAAAAGTAATGGAATATCTTGTTGTTGATCTCTACATCTATAGACAAAGGTTTGCATTCAGCTTCATCAATGATCGGGATGTTAAAGTGTTGGAAGATGCGAGTGAGAAAGAAGCCATAAGGAAGAGAAGATCTCTTACTCTCTATAGCATTGATCATCTCATGAAGAATAAGGAATAGTAAATCTAGCCTTCTTCCAACAAGAATAGAGTCAACAAAACAAATATCACCAAAGGCGAGTGCATCCTTATGACTAGCTCTAAGGATCATGTTCTGAGACATGAATTGAAAGAGAATCCTAGCCTCTAGAGTAGGATCAATGACACGAGGCTTAGGTTGAAAACTATCAGGGGAATAGACACGGAGTAGGGTTTGTTGAGGTTCAAAATCCTCAATGATAGGTCAAGTGTTAGTAATGGGAAATTTGTAACCACCCATAGGAAGATGTAGGAAATCTATAAGGAGCGGTTCAGTAATGGAAAAATTTATACCCTTGAGAGAACCAAAGATAGTATGTTGTTCCCTAGAGATGTTTGCATTGGCATAGAAACCTCTAACTAGCCTAGGATACCCTGTCTCCTTGATGGAGCAGAGTTTAGTCCATCCCATACTTTCAATATAATCAGGAAAATTGACAAATGATAAATCCCTAAAGTTGAATGTTCTACCCCAAGTAATACTCTTTTTGGAAAATATTTCTTTATACCTAGTCATGAGGGCAAGAGATTCAAGAAGAAGAGTACCTAACGGTGCCTTAATGCATTGTTCTTGTTCCTCAGAATGAATTTCCTTCCCTTTTCACTTTGAATTTTCCCTTCTAGAAGCCATTTGGTCAAGAGATAAAGAAAAAGAGACTCACATAAGGAATTTTCGAAATTCTAGAGTTTAGAAGAAAGAAAGTTAGATTTTTGATGCAAAATAGTGTTGAAAAACAAGAATTGAGCGTGAAAAATGATGAGATCAACTCTGGTTAGGTGAAAATGGAGAGATTTGGTGAGAAAATTGAGTGGGAATGAGAATATATGAAAGTAAGGTGAGTGAGAGAGAGATTTTGGTTGAGAGAATATGAAAAAAAAAAGATGAAGAAAAAAGTCAAAAGGTGAGTGAGAGAGAGATTTTGGTCGAGAGAATATGAAAAAAAAAAAATGAAGAAAAAAGTCAAAACGACTTAAATACATGCGGAACTACGCAATTTCGGCACGGTCTGCTAATTTTTCCATAGAGAACTATCTTTCTAGGATACTTTTTCAGCAGATCAAAAACTTTTTCAGTCTACCGAAATCTCTGTTTCGACAGTATTCTGTTCAAAACAACTTTTAAACGGCAAATTGATTAAACTAATATTAAAAACATCAACAAAATTACAATTTGGCAAACATTTAAGACAAAATAAGAAACATTTAAATAAAAAGAAACATCAATGAAGCACATTATGATTAATCATGCTAAGTTCTTTACAAATCATGAAAAAATGATCCTCGTTAAGAGATTTAGTGAAGATATCAGCTAGTTGTTTTTTCGTGCAAATAAACTCAAGTACAATGTCACCTTTTTGCATATGATCATGAAGAAAATGATGTCTAATATCATTATGATTAGCTCGTGAATGAAAAATTGAATTTTTGGACAAATTAATAGCTCTAGTATTATTACACTTAATAGGTACATGTTTATAATGCATTTCAAATCCATGAGAGTTTGTTTCATCTAAAGAATTTGAGCACAACAACTACTAGCAGGGATATATTCAGTTTCAGTAGTAGAAAGAACAACAAAATTTTATTTCTTACTAAACCATGACACAAGTGAATAACCAAGAAAATGACAAGTGTCGCTAGTACTTTTGTAGTCAGTTTGACAACCAACATAGTCCGCATCCGAAAAACTTTTAATATTAAAGTGTGCCTTTTGGATACTATAATCCTAGATCAATAGTGTCATGCAAATATTTCAATATATAATTTACTACACTAAGATGTGATTCCTTAGGATTGGATTGAAATCAAGCACATAGACAAACACTAAACATTATATTTGGTCTACTAGCTATTAAGTAAAGAAGTGAGCCGATCATACCTCAATATTTAGTAATATCCATTGCATTGCCATTTTCATCTTTGTCAAGCTTGATTGTAGAGCTCATAGGTGTTCTTATTGGTTTTGAGTTTTCCATGTCAAACTTCTTGAGCATATCCTTGATGTACTTGGATTGGTTGATTAAAATGCCTTCTTTGCTTTGTTTGATTTCCGAGGAAGAAATTGAATTCTCCTATCATACTCATTTCAAACTCATTATGCATATATTTTGAAAATTCTTTACAAAGAGAAACATTAGTAGCACGAAAAATAATATCATCAACATAAATTTTAACTAAAATTATTTCTCCCCTTTTTCTTTTTATAAAAAGAATAGTATTCGTTTTTCCCATAGTGAAACCATTTAAAATAAAAAATTTGCTCAATATATCATACCAAGCTCTAGGAGCTTGCTTTAAACCATAGAGAGTCTTTTCAATTTGAAAATATGATCCAGGTACTTATGAGTTTGAAAACTGGGGGGTTGGGCAATATATATTTCTTCTAAAATGTATCCATTTAGAAATGCACTCTTATCATCCATTTGATATAGAATGAAATCTTTATGATATGCAAATGCTAAGAGCATCCTTATGGACTCTAATCTTGCTACGGGTGTAAAAGTTTCTTCATAATCGACACCTTCTTCTTGATTGAAACCTTAAGCCACTAATTTAGCTTTGTTTCTCACAAAAACCCCATGCTCATCTACTTTATTTCTAAAGACCCATTTAGTCGCAATAACCAATTGGTCTTTCAATCTTAGAACTAATTCCCACACATCACTTCTTTCAAATTGATTTAATTTTTCTTGCATAGCTAAAATCCATAATTCAGCATTTTCGGCATCTTTAAAACTTTTTGGTTCAATTTGAGAGATAAAAGCCATATTAGTACAAATATTTCTAAGTGATGCACTAGTCTTGACACCTTGTAAAGGGTCACCTAGAATTTGGTCTTTAGGATAGACATATTTGAATTTTAAATCCCGAGGAAGAGAGAGTGTGTTATCAGTGTCACTTTTCTTTTCTTCCTTAAGATCTTGTTGTTGTAATGGAGTGCGTTTCTCTTCATTTGACTTCCCATTTGCATTTGTCTCATTCAAACTTGGTTCCAAAACTACAACATCATCATCATCCCATTTTCTTTCCTCAGGGAGAGCGTTAGACTCATCAAAAATAACTTATATAGATTCTTCTACTACCAATATTCTTTTATTAAAAACTCTATAAACCATACTAGTAGTGGAATATCCAAGGAAAATATCAATATAAGATTTTGAATCAAATTTTCCTAAGTTATCTTTAGTATTCAAAATAAAACATTTGCAACCAAAAAATTTAAAATAGCCAGTCTTGGATTTTCTACATTTTCAAAAGCTTATAAGATGTCTTATTCAAAATTGGCTTTATCATAACTCTATTTACAATATGACAAGTGGTATTTATCACTTCGGTCCAAAAATATTTTGGCAAACCATTTTTATTTAGTATACTTCGTACTATTTCTTGTAAAGTTCTATTCTTTCTTTTTACAATTCTATTTTTTTGTGGAGTTCTAGGAGTGGAAAAATTATGATTAAAACCATTTTTGTAGCAAAATACTTCCATTTCATCATTTTCAAACTCACTATCATGATCACTTCTAATAGATGTAATGGTGTAGCCTTTTTCATTTTGCACTTTCTTACAAAAGATAGTAAGTATATTTAAAACATCGTTTTTATGAGCAATGAATATAACCTAAGTTAATCTTGAAAAATCATGTACTATCACAAAAGCATAGTATTTTCTATCAAGACTAGCTACTCTTGATGGTCCAAATAAATTCATGTGAAGTAGTTGCAAAGGTTTAGAAGTAGTAATGATATTTTTAGATTTAAAAGAACTTTTCACTTGTTTTTCAAATTGAGACACATCACAAACTTTATCTTTTTCAAAAAATAAACTAGGTAAACCACTAACAAGGTTTTTCTTAGAAAGTTTTGAGACAGTATTCATGCTAGCATATCTAAATCTTCTATACCAAAGTCAAGAATCATCTTTTAAAACTGAAAAATATTTATCTTGATTAAAATATTTTTCAATATTAATAGTATAAACATTGTCCTTTATTTCACCTTCAAAAATAATTTTTTTTGAACAAGTATCCTTAATCAAGAATTTGGAAGGCTAAAAAATCACTCGATAATCCTTATCACAAAGTTGACTTATACTCAGCAAGTTATACTTAAGGCTATCAATAAGTAAAATATTTTCTATAATAGGAGAAGAAGTGAAACCAATGTTACCCAAACCCAAAATCTTGCTTTTAGCATTGTCTCCAAAAGTGATATGTCCTCCATTCCTTTTTGTATACGATGAGAGCAAGGAATAATCATCGGTCATGTGTTTGGAGAACCAAAAGTTCTTCTTCTTTTGTACCTACAAATAAGAATCAAACTTTGATTTTTGGTACCTATACTAATTTGGGTTCTTGAGTGTTAGTTTTAGATTCTTTCGTTACCCAAGATAGTTTTCCACCAAAATATACATTCTTCTTCACAAAGCATGAAAAGCTAGTATGTCAATCTTGATTGCAATAAGTGAAAGTGTGTTTGGTGTCACTAGTATTAGCTTTCATAAAATAGTTTTTGAGATATTTTTGTTTTATGAAAGATTTGTACCCAATTGCTCCTTTGTCAAAAATGCATTTTTGTCCACCAAGTGATGCAAATAAAGCTACTGTTCAACTGCACATTCAAGAGAAGGAGTATTCATGTGGGCTTAGAGGAACTAAAAGGCAGCAATCACGTGATCTATTAAGCTTGCCAAGTGGGCCGATCACAAGACTTAGAGCCAAGAGACTCCAAGAGGCATTAAATAGGCTAATTCAACATATTAGAGAGATGACTAATGCATTCAGGCTCGATTTAAGCTTAAATCAGATCTAAGAGAGCCTAATTACTATGATTAAGGTTCTAAAAGAGTCCAACTAAAGTCTACACATTTTTCTAAGTCTTTTGTACTTTTAGGAAACTTCTATAATTCAGATTTAGTTATTTTCGGATTTAATTGTTTTAAATATTGAGGAGGGTTGCCACATGTCAAAATAACATTAGTTTACCTTAAATTATGGTTAAATTTGACTCCTATATAAAGGAGAGAGCCTTGTACGTTTTTTAGAGGATAATGTTCAATAATATTGCAAGTTAATCCTGTTTCCTTCATTCTTGAGATGATTCTTGAACTTATCAAGTTAACTCTTGTAGCATTCAAAACAACCAGGCTAATCCCATTGATTCTTAAGTGATTCTTGAGGATTCTTGATGTGATGTCTTTAATCTATCATAGTTCTTGGTTCTTATCTTACTAAGTAATGGGTCAAGACTCAACATTCTTGCAACTTGGTGATCTTGGGTTCGAATTTCTTTGTTGGTGCTAGGCTTCGTCACGATTTTTGGTGGGGTTCATATCATTTGGTATCAGAGCTTAGGTTTCAAGGCAAGTTTGAATTATTCTTTACAATCTTTACTGTTCTTTTGATTCTTGAATTAGGGTTAAAAAAAATAAATAGTGACTGGCAAATTTTTGTGATTTAAGGATACTAGTTTTTCCAATCTGATCAAACTCTTTGTTCTTGGCCGAAATTATTATTTTAGAGGCATTAGAATTATTTGGTTTCCTATTCTGAGCCAACTAAGGTCTCTTTGCTTTTGCTTAGGGTCTAAGTTATTGAGGTTATACTAGAGAGGCCGAATCCTATCTTGAGTAAGTCATTCAAGTTTTATGTTCTCAATATCCTAGTCTAATTCAAAGTGTTTGTGAAACACCCTCTAGCTATATTCTGTATAAATACGCTCACTTATACGTAGGAAGGCTAAACAGTATTTTCTTACTTTCATTAAACTTGCAAACGCGGAAAGTAGAGGATAAATTTAAACTTTTCTGTTTGGTTTTGAAAAGCGTTAGTGATATATCCTTTTTACACTGCAGAAATATTTATAATCTGTACAGTGCAAAACATGGTTTTACTACTCTTGGTGACTCCCATAGGATCAACTATATATATACACGTAGCAAAAATATATATATATAAAAAATCTTCAAAAGTCTTTCTTCTTCGAAACTGGTGTAGTAAAAATATATCTAAAGTTCTTAAAAAGTCCTCCTTCGGTTAAAAATTCGCATATGGACAACATTGGAGTGGAAATAGCTTAGCCAATACTACTCTTGGTTATGATCATTTGCATCACAAGAACTAAATGAGCAATAGCTCAGTAAATAGAAATCCATGCATACTTATGAACAATTTGTACATAAAACTTATTAGTCTTTGTACCCTTAATTTCCTTAGAAAATATTAATATTTAAATCATGTTTGGGCCCCTTCTTTATATAGTTCCTAACTTAGTGACATAGCAGGTATCCTCTTAATAAATATCATTTGAGGCTTATCCTGTCTTGGAATTAACCTCAAGGGATTTGACCTCCCTCTTGTTTGGCTCACCCTGTCTTGGACTTAACTTCAAGGGATTTTACCACTTTTATTTATTAGATCAGCAAGATAAAAACCCTACCTTTCTTTAAAATAAATAATGTTTAGGGTACAAGACTCTTTATTAAAATCATAGCCTATAAATAATTATTTTGTGCATACATACATGACATGTTTTATGAAAATGATATGAACAATTTTCCAATATATAAATCTTAATGTCACAAATATATCATCTTTCATATAGACAATCATATACATAGGTTCTTGTGATACTGTAGTGAAATTCCCACTTACCTTGTATCCAAAAATAAAATAAGGTGAAAAGTAGACTTCTACTCCAAGGGATGCTTGATGTGCTTTAGTGACCTGATCGTGATATCTCAGTTTGTTTTAATTCCATTTTCTCATAAAATGGTTACTAGGAATGTAGAGCAACAAGCTCACACAAGAATTCAGCAACGATAAAAATAAAAACATTACACACATAATAATTGTTCACGCTAAAAAAATTAGACTTCACCTCAGCTTTAAAATTCAGGTAACACATTCAAAGTGATATGAAGTCCCTATTATTCCCTACGAAATAAATATCAACTATACAATAACCACTTCTATTAATTATATTAATTATACTGAAGCTTTAACACATAACTCACCATTATAAAGGTAAAAATACCAACTCCATACTCCTCATGTGCTTTACATATCTTTCTTCACTAGCCTTAACTACTTTATACGTTTATCTAGTTGGTTCTTACTCAGGTGGAGTATGTTCACTAGTTTAATTATTGCACTTGTTGATATTGATCTGCCAATACCTATAACTATACTTCGCATATAGCCATAATAGCTTATAGTTTCAATTACAATTGAAACTCCAATCAATTTCAATAACACACAGCACATACAAGTACAATAGTTCAATAGATAAAAAACAATTCAGAGATCAATTAAGACTCATAAATAATCATAAAAGTTCATATAGACAGCAGATTAATTTCTTTCTCCTAAACACATATAAATTTCAGATATGGAAATACTTATGTACTTATTTATATATATATATATCCTTGTGTGCGTAAGAGGAATATAGATAAAATAAAAATGAAAGCTTCCATAATTAAAATGACCTTGCAGAAAATGGGATTGAGTTGTTTTAGAAAATTGCGAGGACTATCTTCTTAAGGAACCGAAGAGAGGGAGGTACATGGAGGTAGATAAGAGATATTGATCTAGTAAGGCATTGGAATAGTGAAAAGCTGATTAAACTCGATTGATAATATTTGGTCTTAATAGAAAAATGTGTGAGTCAGTTAATGATCTCAATGACAAATAAAATAATAAAAAAAATACATATATACAAATTTATCAATAGATATGTTTGCACGTAGATTTATGAACTTAAAATAAAGTATTTTAATGATATTAACATAACAAAAAATATGGATGTGCAGTAACATTCTAAAATGGTAATATTAGCATATGCATATATATTATATGGTTAAAGTATCAAAAATGCGTATACAACTGAAGGAAATAAAAAAAAAACAATACTATCTATCTCTATAGATTACTTTACAAACAATTGAAGATTTTATTAACAATCAAAGTAAAGTCGCTGATCATAAGCACATCAATTTCTTCTCGGAGCGAGGAATCTATCTTTCACTGCACATATAAACTAGCAATTCTAATTAGTCAATTAATTTATTTATTTTCCATAAGAAGTAGAAATGAGCATACTAAATAAAAACTAGGAATGTTTATTATTGACTGCAAGCATTTATGAAAATCTAGGGCACTACAATTCTTCTCTCCTTATTAAATTTCGTCCTCGAAATTGAACGTATCGAATTATTCTGGATATTTGATTCTCATTTCCTCTTTCTTCTCTCACGTAGCTTCTTCTACAGCATGGTTTCTCCAAAGTACTTTGACCAATGGAATTTTCTTGTTTCTCAATTCTCTCTCTTTTTTATCGAGGACTTGAATTGGCTTCTCCTCAGATGTCAAATCTTGACTCAATTCTAGAGGTTCATAGCTTAAAACATGAGTGGGATTTAAAATGTAATTTTTCAGCATCGAAACATGAAAAACATTATGTACCCCAGATAGTGATAGTGGCAATGCCAATCTGTAGGCTTTACTTCCAATTCTTTCTAAAATTTCAAATGGTCCAACATACCTTGGGCTTAGCTTTTCTTTCTTTTCAAATCTCATTACACCCTTCATTGGAGAGACTTTTAAGAAAACATGATCACCAATATCGAATTCTACATCTCTTCTTCTCTTATATGCATACTTCTTTTGTCTATCTTGAACTATTCTCATTCTTGCTCGAATCTTTTCTACAATCTCTGCAGTTTGTTGAACCAGTTCTGGACCTAATAGTTTTCTTTCTCTGACTTCATCCCAATGAATAGGGGACTTGCAATACCTTCCCTATAAAGCTTGATAAGGAGCCATTTCAATCGTTGCTTGATAGCTATTATTGTAGGTAAACTCCACCAGAGCTAGATACTTATCCCAGCTTCCTTGAAAATCTAACACACAAGCTCGAAGTAAATCTTCTAAAGTCTGAATTACTCTTTCCGATTGTCCGTCAGTTTGTGGATGATTAGCTATGCTAAATGCTAACTTAGTTTCCAAAGTAGCATGTAGACTTTTCCAGAAAATAGAAGTAAACTTAGGATCTCTATCAGAAATAATAGACAGAGGTATCCCATGAAGTCTAACAATTTCTTGTATATACAATCGAGCGTACTGATCCATAGTATAGGTTGGCCTAACTGGAAGAAAATGAGCTGACTTTGTTATTCTATCCACAATCACCCATATAGAGTTAAACTCTCGTTGTACTCTAGGCAAACCAAGAACAAAATCCATTGTAATATTTTCCCATTTCCATTCTGGAATCGGTAAGGGTTCTAGCAATCCAGCTGGTCATTGATGTTCAGCTTTAATCTGTTGAAAAGTCAAATATTGAGCCACAAATTCTGCTACATTCTGCTTCATACTAGGCCACTAATAATGTTACTTCAGATCTTGATACATTTTAGTGCTTCCAGGGTGAATTGAATAAGGAGTGCAATAAGAATCTGTTAATATTTCTTTCTTGATCTCATTTTTATCAGGTATACACAGTCTTCCCTTAAACTCCAAGGTTCCATCTTTGAAATCGAAAATTCTGTTCTTTTTCCTTCCTTAACTTCTTTCTTTATTTGAGTCACGCATGAATCTTCTTGTTGGCTTTCTCTAATTTTCCCAAGAGTGTAGGTTGTAACACAAGGGCATATAATCTGGCTATTACATCTCCGATAGGAATGATCTCTCGTTCTATTCGTTGGAGATCTCTTAAAATTGGTCTCTGCTTATCTAAAATTGTAGCAATAGACTTTCTGCTCAAAGCATCAACAACCACATTCGCCTTTCTAGGATGATAATTGATTATGCAATCATAGTCTTTCACTAATTCTAACATCTCCGCTGTCTTATATTTAACTCTTTCTGGGTGAGAAAATATTTGAGACTTTTATGGCCAGTATATAATTCACACTTCTCTCCATATAAGTAATGTCTCCAAATCTTTAATGCAAAGACAATAGCTGCAAGCTCCAAATCATAAGTTGGATATTTCTTTTCATATTCCTTAAGTTGTCGAGATGCGTAAGCTATTACCTTTCTATTTTGCATCAGCACACAACCCAAAACATTTTTAGATGCATCACTGTATACAACGAATCCTCCAGATCCTGATGGTATGGTAAGCACAAGAGCTGTAGTCAACTTTTGCTTTAAGGTTTGAAAGCTATCTTCACAAGTGTCTGACCATTGGAATTTAGTATTCTTTCTCGTTAACATTGTCAATGGAGTAGCTATTCTTGAAAATCCCTCAACAAATCGCCTGTAATAACCGGCTAATCCTAAGGAGCTTCTAACTTCTAACACGTTAGTTGGTCTAGGCCAGTTATTTACTGTTTTTACCTTTCCTAGGTCTACCAAAATTCCATTCTTGGATAATATAGCTTGTTCCAACCAAAATTCACACTTCTTGAATTTGGCATATAATTTCTTTTCCTTCAAAATCTGTAAAATAACCCTTAAGTGGTCCTTATGTTCTTCATGCGACCTCGAATATATCAAGATGTCATTAATAAAAACAATAATAAACTTATCAAGAAACTCCTTGAAAACTCTGTTCATTAGATCCATAAAAGTAACTGGTGCATTTGTTAATCCAAAAGGCATTACTAAGAATTCATAAAGACTATACCTAGTCCGAAAGGCCGTTTTCTGTACGTCTCCTCTCCTAATTTTCAGTTGGTGTATCCTGATCTCAAGTCAATCTTAGAAAATACCGAGGCTCTTTGTAGTTGATCAAATAAATCATCAATTCTCAGTAACAGATACTTATTCTTGATAGTTACTTTATTCAGTTCTATGTAGTCTATGCATAGCCTCATGGTACCATCTTTCTTTTTCACAAATAATACTGGAGCACCCTAAGGTGAGTAGCTAGGATGTATAAATCCCTTGTCTAACAAATCTTATAACTGTAATTTCAACTCTTTTAATTCAGTTGGGGCCATTCTATATGGTGCTTTCAAAATAGGAGCTGTCCCGGGTAAAAGATCTATCACAAACTCAATTTCTCTATCTGGAGGCAACACTTGTAAGTCTTCTGGGAATACCTTTAGAAATTCTTGAACCACAATAACATCTTTAGGCTTTAGAATTGTTCTACTGTAGTATCAACTACACTAGCCAAGTACTCAATACAACCTTTATTAACATTCTCCTAGCTTTCATAATAGAAATCACTTGTAGCTTTCTTTTTCTTAGAATACCATTGAACATAAATTATTCCTCCCCCAGTGGTTGAAACTTAACTTGCTTCTGATTACAATCAATAATAACGTGATACTTTGTCAACCAATCCATACCCAATATTACATCAAAGTCTTGTATATTTAGCACTACAAAATCAGCATACAAACTTCTCTCATCAATCAAAATCTGGCATGCCCTTAGAATCTGATTTGAAATTATATCATCCCCTGATGGCATGGTTACACTATAATTCACTTCTAAGCACTCAGGTGTTGTACCCAATTTTCTCACAAATGCATTAGATGCAAATGAATGTATTGTACTAGAATCTATTAATGCATTAGCAAGAATACTAGAAATTAAGATCTTACCTTCTACAATTGATGGATCATATGTTGCCTGTTTTGAATTCATAGTATATACTTACCCTTGGACTTTCCTTTGATCTCCTTGTTGAAGCATAGGACAATCTTTAGAATAGTGGCCTACTTTGTGACACTTAAAACACTGATTGGTACCCTTGAAACACTCTCCAGCATGAGAGTTTCTATATTTGGTACAAATGGGTTTAGTTGAAGTGAAACCGTACTATATTTTTGGTCGCTTTGCATTTCCTGGTTTCTGTTCATTTTTCTTCTGATCTCCTTGTCTCTACTGTCCATCTTTTGCAATAAAAGCTGCTTTCTTCTCATTCAGTATCTTAAGTTGAGCTTGTTCTACTTTAAGTGCCATATTAATCACATCACTAAATTCCGTATCCCTTGCTATAATTACATCTTTGGAAATATCTCCCCTCAAATCCCTCAGGAAGTACTCGACTTTCTCTTTGTTATCACTTCTAATCCATAATACAAACCAGGATAATTCCTTGTATTTTCTAATGTATTCTCCTATAGACTTATTTCCTTAGTGCAAATGAAGAAACTCCTCAATCTTTGCTACCATTGCCGTGTCATTGAAGTATTTCTAGTAGAATAGCTCTTTAAATGTATCCCACGTCAGATTCTGGGTAGCTGGAGTTACTTTAATCGTCTCCTACCAGTTACGAGCCCCCATTTTCTGCATATAAATAGCACATGATACTTTGTCCTCATCACTGAGTCTCATATACTCAAAGATAACTTCCAAAGATTTTATCCATTCCTCTGCTATATATGGATCAGCTCCACCCACAAAATCTATAGGATGTTGTTTCCTAAACCTCTCATATATTAGCCTAGAATTTTCTTGTCTTGGAGGGATTGCTAAAGGTTAGGGTTGGTTTTGACTTCTCTCAAACATGAGCTTCATCTGTTCCATCTGTTCATTATGCATCCTTACTTGCTCCCTAATTAAATTTGTCAAATTTTCAACCACGTAACCTAAATCTTGCTCCAATCGGGATCTTTGTACATCTTGTGATCTTTCTTCTTCAGGTTGAATTCTAGCCTTTCTTTTAGGAGCCATTAATCCTAGTAGTGCCCTTTTTATAATTTATTTTATATCTAGTCAATAATATACACATGCAACAATTATTTATGCACAAATAATAAAATTAATCATATAAACATATAAACCTACCAGTTGACTAAGTCACCCTTCCAATACATGCCCATATGCCTTTTCCTAGCTGTCTATAGAAATGTTTTAACCTCTGCTCTGATACTACAACTGAAACACCCCTAGCTATATTATATATAAATATGCTCACTTATATGTAGGAAGGCTAAACAATATTATCTTACTTTCATTAACCTTGTAAACGCGGAAAGTAGAGGATAAATTTAAACTTTTCTGCTTGGTTCTGAAAAGCGTTAGCGATACATCCTTTTTACACTACAGAAATATTTACAATCTGTATAGTGCAAAACATGGTTTTACTACTCTTGGCGACTCCCACAGGATCAACTATATACATACATATAGCAAAAATATATATATATATATATAAATCTTCGAAAGTCTTTCTTCTTCAAAACTGGCGTAGTAAAAATATATACAAAGTTCTCAAAAAGTCCTCATTCGGTTCAAAATTCGCATATGGATAATATTGGAGTAGAAACAGCTCAGCCAACACTACTCTTGGTTATGATCATCTGCATCATAATAACTAAATGAGTAATAGCTCAGTAAATAGAAATCCGTGCATACTTATGAGCAATTTGTACATAAAACTTATTAGTCTTTGTACCCTTAATTTCCTCAGAAAACATTAACATTTAAATCAAGTTTGGGCCTCTTCTTTATATAGTTCCTAACTTAGTGTCATAGCAGGTATCCTCTTAATAAATATCATTTGAGGCTTATCCTGTTTTGGAATTAACCTCAAGGGATTTGACCTCCCTCTTGTTTGACTCACCCTGTCTTGGACTTAACTTCAAGTGATTTCACCAATTTTACCTACTAGATCAGTAAGATAAAAACCCTACCCTTCTTTAAAATAAATAATGTTTAGGGTACAAGACTCTTTATTAAAATCATAGCCTATAAATAATTATTTTGTGCATACATACATGACATGTTTTATGAAAATGATGTGAACAATTTTCCAATATATAAATCTTAATGTCACAAATATATCATCTTTCATATAGACAATCATATACAGGTTCTTGTGATGCTGGAGTGAAATTCCCACTTACCTTGTATCCAAAAATAAAATAAGGTGAAAGGTAGACTTCTACTCCAAGGGATGCTTGATGTGCTTTAGTGAACTGATCGTGACATCTCAGTTTGTTTTCATTCCATTTTCTCATAAAATAGTTACTAGGAATGTAGAGCAACGAGCTCACATAAGAATTCAGCAACGACAAAAATAGAAACATAAGGCACATAATAATTGTTCATGCTAAAAAAATTAGACTTCACCTCATCTTTTAAAATTCAGGTAACACATTCAAAGTGATAAGAAGTATAAATAGCTTTTTCAGAACAAACGCAATCCTGATGGTTCTATTACTTGGTACAAGACTCGTCTTGTGACCAAAAGCTTTCGTCAACCTACACGCATTGACTATGCTCAAACTTTCAGTCCTGTTGTGAAACCTATTATTGTTCGCATCATTCTCATTCTTGTCTTGTCCTATAATTGGTCACTTTGCCAACTTGATGTGAATAATGCATTTCTTCATGGCTCTCTTACTGAAAGTGTGTTTATGGCTCAACCACCGAGGTTTATCAATCCTCAGTTTCCATCCCATGTGTACCATCTCAAGAAAGCTATTTATGGCCTCAAACAAGCACCACGTGCCCGATATGAAGCATTGAAATAGTTTCTCCTCTAACAAGGGTTTGTGAACTCTAAATCTAACACTTCCTTATTTATTTATAAGAACTCACAGTTTTACTATTTTTCTTTTTGTATATGTTGATGATATTATTGTTACCGATAACAATGATAGTTTTATCAATCACTTTATTCATACACTTGCTACTCAGTTCTCCATTAAGGATCTTGGTGCTCTTTTTATTCTTTCTAGGGGTTGAGTTTATTCCAAGCTCTTTTGGCCTTTTTTTTTTCTCAACAGAACTATATTTTAGATCTTTTAGATCACACAAAAATGATGGACTCTAAGTCCGTAATAACTCCAATGTCCATATCTCAATTGCCGAGTCTAACAGATGGCACATCCTTAACTGATCCGACTGAGTATCGGTCCATTAATGGTAGTCTTCAGTACCTCTTGTTAACTCAACCAGACATTGCTTTCTTAGTTAACAAGCTTTCTTAGTTCATGCATCGACCAACTATAACTTATTGGTTGGTTGTCAAATGGTTTCTCTGCTATCGTAAAGGTACAACTCATCCTAGTTTATTTCCCAGGAAAGGTTCCCCTCTTCGCTTACATGTCTTCTTTGATGCTGATAAGGTTGGTGATCATGATGATCGTACTTCAACTAGTGCACATGTCATTTTTCTAGGTCACAATACCATTTCCTAAAATTCGAAGAAACAATGTTCAATTGCCCGTTCCTCAACTGATGTTGAGTACCATGTTGTAGCCTTGGCTTTTTTCTAAGCTTTTTGGCTTTAATCCATGTTACTTGATATGGGTATTTCGATTCCCACTCCCATGCCAATCTATTATGATAATGTTGGCACTACTTACTTATGTGCCAATCCCGTTTTTCCATTCTAGAATGAAGCATATTGCTATTGATTTCCATTTTGTCCATGATACAGTTCAAGATGGTACTTTTCGTGTCACATGTTGCTTCGCTAATCAACTTGCTGATTCCTTAATAAAACCTCAATCTTCTGCTCGACTTCAGCAACTACGCATCAAGCTAGGTATACATCCGACGCCTATCTTGAGGAGGCATGATAAGGATATACAATCTCCATTATCTCAAAATCCTCCTTGATTATATTCTTATAATTAAAAAACGTATACAACTAGCTAATCACCTTTAATGACTTGATTTTATAATCAATCATCTTTATTATTGATTTGTAATCAATGTATATATATTACTTTTTATAGATCCTTAGTCTAGGAAGGTGATAGCTATTCAATCGAATTGTACTTGTATATATACTAAGCTCTTTTCAATGAAAGGACATGCCATTTTACTCATTCTTAAAACATCTATACTATTTTTATAGTTTCATCCCTTTAAGCTTATCCAAATATTTAGAAATTTTAGTATGTAACAATAGAAATCTAAAGGTTTTTAGATTCACCTTATTTGCAGAAATGGCTGAGTATTAAGTTTTATTTAGAATTTTGAATCTATGTGAAATACTGAAAACTATAGTACTAAACCACTTTTAACTTTTATTTTATATAAATTTTTGTAGTTGAATCTGTTCTTAGACTTTTGTATATACAAAAACATCCTGAGGGTTCCACAAAATTTTTTTCCACTAAAAAATATTTAGGTTTCAATTTATATAAATTTTCTAAGCTCAGAAAGTGAAACTGATAATTTGAAATGGGAAAAGTTTACAACTTGATTTCGGGGTCCTTTTCTCCCAAATAAAATTTTGAATACATGTCATGTTATAGCTTAAAAAAAATTATTTGAGCTTTCTTTCATATGCCATAAGTCTCATAATCTTTTCAGATTCCTTTTAATTGTTATGAATTTTTTAAAATGACTTGCTAAAACTAGGGGTGAACAAAAAATCCGCTAACTCGCACCGCCTGCCCAACTCGCTCTAATCCATACCTGCCAAACCACTTAAAAATAAAACTGTGCACCCGTCAAACTACTTAAAAGTAAAACCGCGGGTTTTGGGTAGGTTATAGGTTACATATTTTTCAAACCGCTAAAAAATAAAATTGCCAAACCGCCCAATAAAACCGCCATGCGCTTTTAATTATAATTTATACTTTTATATAACATAGTAGATGATAATTATTTAATGACATTCTACTAAATTTTTCAACACAATCTTTATCTATTTGAAGTTTTAGTATGTGTAAGTGTGCTTACATTAATATTCAATATATTTTTTCTTTCAATTTCAATATAGTTTTTACCAAACACATATAGTCTTAAAGTTTTTAGTTCATATGACATAATACTTTAAAAATTCTAATAAGAGAAAATTAAAATACTTTTAAAAAATTTTAATAATGATTTTTTTTACATTCACAAAATACACAAAATATGTAATTATAAGTTTTAGTTAACCCAACATACCCAATAACCCGCCCAAAAATTGCACACTAAAAACCTCTTAATCCGTAACTTAGTTGGATAGTTATGTGTTAGATATTTTCTAAATCGCATGAGAAAAAAAACCACTTAAACTGCCAATTAACCGCCCATTGTGCACCCCTAGCTAAAACTATGTTTGTATGCTGATAGAATTTTTGGTTTGTTAAGAATCACTGCTTCGGTCCTATTAATTTTGATGTTTTCTATAATTTGTTATTGGAACCTCAAATGGCTATATGTGTACATCAAAGAAGTATTGGTGAAATACTTCGTTAGAGTTGGTATCTAGGTTTGTTTGGTGAAATACTTCGTTAGAGTTGGTATCTAGGTTTGGTAAATCTTGTGTTGATTTATTTTTTAATAATTGTTCTAAGTTACAAGAGATTACCAATCATGTTAATTAACTTAGAAATACTAAATAAACTCAAATTAACGAGATATTACACTATCAAACTAGAGTTAAAAAGCCGTACGAATAGTTGGTGAGGAACAATTCATAAAGACTTTGTGAGCGAAACTGCGAAAAGATAAGTAGAGTATTCATCTATAATATATAGATTACCAGATGAATATGTAAGTTATACCTAGTATGGGCTACAATGATATGTCATATGCTGAGTCTGCCTATTCTATACAAATAATTTATTTTAATGTATGCTAGTATGAATGTGAATAGTGCATGGCGATGATAAATAAGATTAAAAAAGGTAATACTTTTTCACGTACCAGAGTTTTGTATGTTAGATTGCTAGCATTTTTGCAGGTTATTGAGAGAGAAAATACCATGCCAGTTATAATTATATATGCACACTACACAAGACAAAAATATTACATAATATTCATGATAAACTGGTACCATTTTATAAAGAACCATAGTTGTAAAATGGGTCTGAGACCCAGCTATATGCGCCTTTTTTAGGCAGGATTTATTATTCGACATAGTATATGCATGCACATGTGTCATGCTGTTATAATATTATTTGTATTATATTATTTGTAGTTAGTAAATATGTCATGTTTTTATAATGTTATTTGCATTATGTTATTTGTAGTCAGTAACCTATCAGGATGAATGGTTTTATTCTATAATTGTAAATATTCTATCTCTGTTTTAACTATTTGTTTGGTTACTTGTATATGATCCTGACAAAATCAATTTTTTTAAATCATACAAAATTTTTTTAAATCATACAAAACAAAGATGTATTTTGTAGCTATCCTTTCTTATTAGTATCAATGTGGGACTTTTTTTACTTTTTCATAGTAAAATAGGAATTCATATTTCCATAACACTAACTACATTCTTTCTTTCTTGTTTTTTTTTCCCTATTTGTTTGTAAGGATGAAAACATTTTCTTTAATATTTTTTTTGTTTTCTTTTTCTTTTTATTTTTAATTTTTAATTTTTACAATCAAAATTAGTTTTTCTAAATTTCTCAACAACTACGAAAATGTGAGTAATATTACATGTTAATTCAATGGACTAATTAGACTGTCTCGATCATTATATGTGGCCAGAAATATCCAATAGTCAGAGTCTTATAGACAAAGTTCCGTTTGCCAGAGTGATTACTATATACTCTTTCGTGAATCTTTTCTGTCAACTTTTATGCTTCTATTGGGCCTAAATATCATAGCATTGGTCCCAATGTTGACTTCTGTACAAGTGCCTTTTCACCATTGTGTATTTAACACTTTGTATAAAGGTCATTGTTATAGCAATTTCATAATTTAGTATGGTATACTAAGTTAAAAAATTCAAAGGCTAAAATAGTACAACAAGTATAATTTAAGTGCTATTAATGTAATTAATATGAGTTTTTATTTTTTATTTTGAATAATCAACCTTTTCAAAGATTTTATTAAAAATAAGATTTAATTGTAAACAAATATATTAAACTATAGTCTCTGTGCATTTTTAACTATATTTTTGAATTTGTTTAAAATTATAACTCCACATTGTTTTTTGAAAGGATAATTCTACATTTAATATCTTTGCAAATATCTACATCCTGTGACCAAAAAATTCCGCACTAAGTACACAATTCAAATATAGGATATGTTATTTCTATTAATAAATATTTAAAGTTTATTGAAAATAATAAAATAATAAACACAAATTCCTTAATTTGTACATAAAAAATAGATATTTATAAATATCTTAAATGTGGAGATTTAATTATTCACAATTAAAATGACGAGGTTAAAACTGCCGAATGGACAAATTTCATGATATTTTTATTTTGCAATTAACCCATGAGAACAGTAATAATTGTTTGGAGCAGTTGCAAGGGGATAGGATAGTATCGGCCACAGAGAATAAGAAGACAGATATAGACCACCCTTTTCAGTGACTTCACAGAGGATTAAACGCCTCACCATTCGTCTTTCATGGCATAGCTAGCTATGACCGTTCTCCTCTCTCTCTTCCCTGTTAGACACAACATACATTCCCTCCTCTCTCTCTCTCTCTCATACCTTTATTCTATTTTTTCAGTAAAGAAAAAATGAATAAATAAAATGGAGTTTCCTAAATGTAGCAGTTTTACTATAATTTTCTCACCATTTTTGTTCCATAATTTTCTCTCAATTCAATCGGCTGCCCGTGAAGATAAGCGGTTCTCCGGTGATGATGATGAAGCATCTGCTTCTACTCATTCTCATTCTCAACACCCAGTTGCCATTTTCTTTCTAACGACCAACTCATACCTCATGTTTTCTCTCTTTAGTTTTCTCTCCCATTTTCCCGGAAAACAGATTCTTTTCTCCCATTCATGACCTCAAATGAAACAAATTACAATGGCTTAATATCTCTGAGAAAATACAAAGCTTAAAGCTCAAAAGGGTCTCTTTCTTTTTGGCTCTTTTACATTGTCAATTTCTTGTTTGTCCCCATTAATCTTCTTTGTTTTTGAATTTTAGCTCTGCCCAGATGAAGATTTTTATGTATTTTATTTGCTCTGTCTTTACAAAGTGATTAAAATAACAAGTCTGACAATAAAAATAGCAATTTTTTATTTATTTATTTAGATTCGCTTGATGTTGTCATATGGATTGGTATACAGTTCCATTTTAGTATTCTAAACTTTGACTTTCTTCTGTATGTATGTATGTTTATGTGTCTCCCATATCATTACGTGCCCCCCACGAATTGATTTGAATTTCATAGCTGCTGGTATTAACATCATGTCCTTTACAATAAAATACAGAGAACGATTATTCACATTGTTTGTTATGATTACAAATATTAAATAAAAAGTTCGTATGGGGTATGATTAGAGTGGCATGCTTAAGCTCTTAAATCATGTTTTGATGGTTTTATTATGTCAAAGATAAATTGTTGGTATTATGTCATGGTTTCAGATATTTATCAATACCATATTATTTGAAGAGTAATGAATTTGAACCATAATCTGATCAGGAACTGTTGTTGAGGGTTGTTATTTTGTTGCTTTTTTCATGTCCTCAAAATCTGTCATGGGGCCTGTCTCCTCTGAGGTAAGTGTTTTTCATTGTCTATGATTGCTCTTCATTCCCATTCTTTATTTGGTTGTAAAATATGTGGTGAGTTTATTTTTTTCTGATGCAGATAAAGTATGTTTCTTCTGAAGATACATCATTTGGAATTCCCAAGAAAGCACAGGCTGTTGCCAATCATGATGCAGATTCGGGCAATTATCATTCCCATGACAAAAAAACCGAGGGAACAGTGAAACCAAGCGCCTATTCAACAAACACATCACCATTTGGAATCCAACATGGTCATGATCAAAATCCCAAGTCAAAGCCGAATTTGAGTATTAACCGGCCATCCAAACCTCAGGAATTTCTGGACCATGATTCCAAGGGCGTAGCTGATTCAACCGCTAAGTTTTGCTCATATCCTAGCCCAAAAGTGCCTTCAAATTCTGAACCGCAAACTACCTCACAGGGGACAGTAGTTTCCGGGGCGATACCTACAAATGCAAGGACAAATGATACAAAGAGTACCAATACCTTAAGCAACCATGGCCAAGGCATGAGCAATAGGGGTCGTAGTAACAGCTTAGAGAATGCCAGTGGACAGTTCAAGCCTCACACCGGTGGTGATGTAAGGTGGGATGCTGTTAACGTGATTTCCAAAGGGTCCTCACTTAATCTCAGCAATTTCCGCCTTCTTAAACGCCTCGGCTATGGGGATATTGGGAGCGTCTATCTTGTTGAACTCAGAGGGACCAATGCCTATTTCGCTATGAAGGTAATGGACAAGGCATCTCTAGCTAGTCGAAACAAACTACTGCGGGCACAGACAGAAAGGGAGATACTTGGACTTCTTGACCATCCATTTTTGCCCACTCTCTATTCATATTTTGACACTGACAAGTTCTATTGCTTGGTTATGGAGTTCTGTAGCGGAGGTAATCTTCATTCCCTTCGACAGAAGCAACCAAACAAGCATTTCACTGAGGAAGCTGCAAGGTCAGTCTCTTGGGATTGTCCTTCTCAAGAATTTTAGTCTTTCAACAATCGTAACTTTTTATTGCATTGAAGTTTACTGTTCTTATGGCTGCAACACCAGCTTTCTGAAACTCCGTGGTTTAGTTATATCATATGAAATCTTCTTTTCTACAATGTGAATATCAAGATATGGGATGATGTAGCTATTTCTCTACTTGGCAGTTTTCATTATCGATGTTAAACTATGGTATAATGATCCTTGAGTTTCTATTCTTCCTTTTTCCCCTCTTGAGCTGCATGATTATAGCTGACTGAACATATCTTATCATAACTCTTCGCTTTTATCTTTAAACGCATGTTTGAAGACAAATGTTGGGCATTGATGTTCTCTTATTTGCTTCTTATTGTAATTCCATTCCTTGAAAAGTGAACTTTTTCCTGCAAAGTGTTGACACGATATAGCAGATGGCTAGTAGGTTTCTAATGTTATTCATCCTTATGCAGGTTTTATGCATCTGAGGTGTTGTTGGCTCTCGAGTATCTGCACATGCTAGGCATTGTATACAGGGATCTGAAACCAGAAAATGTCCTAGTAAGGGATGAAGGTCATATCATGCTTTCAGATTTTGATTTGTCGCTGCGTTGCTCTGTCAGCCCCACTCTGGTTAAGTCATCCTCCGGCAATGTAAGTAATGGCGGTAACAGTGGAGGAGGGGGCATTTTAGATGATGAATTTGCTGTCCAGGGTTGTATCCAACCATCAACCTTCTTCCCTCGCATCTTGCCAAGCAAAAAGAATCGGAAATCTAAGTCAGACTTTGGCCTTTTTGTCAATGGCTCCCTTCCTGAACTGATGGCAGAGCCAACAAACGTTCGATCAATGTCATTCGTGGGGACACACGAGTATCTAGCCCCAGAGATCATCCGAGGAGAGGGACATGGCAGTGCAGTGGACTGGTGGACATTCGGTATCTTCTTGTACGAGCTGTTACATGGAACAACACCCTTCAAAGGATCAGGAAACCGCGCCACGCTCTTCAACGTCGTTGGCCAGCCACTGAGATTTCCAGAGACACAACAGGTCAGTTTTGTTGCGCGTGATCTCATTCGAGGCCTTCTGGTGAAAGAGCCGCAGAAGCGAATTGCATACAAGAGGGGTGCCACAGAGATTAAGCAGCATCCATTTTTCGAAGGCGTGAATTGGGCGCTAGTCAGAAGTGCCATGCCTCCCCATGTACCTGAACCTGTAGACTTCTCTC
Organism: Parasponia andersonii; assembly: GCA_002914805.1. Classification (NCBI taxonomy): domain Eukaryota; kingdom Viridiplantae; phylum Streptophyta; class Magnoliopsida; order Rosales; family Cannabaceae; genus Trema; species Trema andersonii. Next base: position 190,089 of record JXTB01000472.1, read on the forward strand.
AGTATGCTAGCAAGGAGGCACCACCACCTGCAGAGAAGAGAATTGTAGAAGCTAAAGGTGCCAAAACTAATACTTCTGGTCCCGATGATTCTTCTTACATTGATTTTGAGTACTTTTAAGAACAATCATAATCCTTTTTCTTGACCTATATGTATAATCCTTGGAGGAGACTTTAATTGTACAAAAGAGCAAAAGTTGGAACAAGTAGCTGTATCAATTGTAAGTTTATAAGAGAACGACTTTCATTGATTTATTAGAGTTAAAGGGCAGTGTATTGTTGGGGATGGCAAATATATCCCCTGATTTTGTCTTTTTTCTTTAATTCTTTCATTCTTTTGTACTTTTTCTACAAATTTTCCTTTTTGTTTGTACACATTTGTAATTTATAAATCAAAGCTTCTCTTCATGGCTTTGTCAATATATCGAATATACTTTACTTGAATACTTCTATATTTACCTATGGGCACATGATTTTTTAAGTTCTGTATTTCAGGTCCATTGACATCAAATATCTTGTTTATGACATAACTCAAAGTTGGACCAAAAAAGCTGGCATTGGTTCATCATTTCAATTGATTATCTGTTTCAGAGGGGGAAAAAAAAAATACTACCTCATTAAACAAAAAATAGAAAAAGAAAAAGAAAAAAGAAAGAGGGTTCTTTCTCTCAGGTCAAGAAGGTGTGTTATAATTTAATTTTTTCAGGCCTCGATTTAATATTTGTACCTATTATTTATTATTATATTGGTTATTATATTATATTATATTAAGATTTTAACTTGTTACTGTTATAAAGATATCTTATATAGAGTTATGCTATTCTAATTATACTTAAGTGAGTATTGAGTATATCCAATAATAGAGACAATAAAATATAAGCATCTTGACCAATGTGATATTTTAGGCTATTGATCATTTAGTAGGCATCAGGTACATTAGGAATTTCATGTCCGATGACACATTTGATAGTAATAGGGATAGTTGTTCTATATATTTATGGATTAAAAATCAAAATTTTGAAATTGACGACCCTTCTTTTCAAAGTGAATCAGAAAATTCATTTTATAGATATCCGAATTCTAGTTACTTAAATAAAGTACCGAAAGAGGATGACGGGAAGAGGATTGTAACAGAAGAGAAGCAATGTGGTCAACTTCTTTCGAATATACAATTTGAATTCTAGTAATGTAATCGAGTTAGACTCTCACGTCGATCCGAATAAATCGAATAAATCATTCTTTTTACGAAGATAAATCTCCCGTTAAGCAAGAGGACAGTAAGTTACAAATTCTGTTTCAACAGGAAACATATTTTTATTATTATGAAATTCATAAGTGAAATAGTCAATCATATTTTTGATAGGAACATTTGACAATTGAATCCAATTTTAAAAATTTAAGTAAAGGTTTCAAGTTTTGACTTAAAATGATTTTCTCTCTGCCCCTCAAAAAAAAAAAAGTAGTAGTAATAATAATAATTACATTCAAATGATCTTTTGGTTTTCTTAAATTATAAAGATTCTCTAGATTGGATAGTAGTAGGTATTTTCTTTAAATTTGTAATAAATATAGGTCATTAGTTAAACACCACTTTTAAAAAAAAAAAAAATTAGCAAAAAAAAACACATATGTAATTTTAAAATATCAATTATCTTTCCTTTTAATTGAAAATACCTAATTTTGCTCAATAGAAATGCAAAAAATAGAGAAAAAGAAATATTCACAGTAAGACTGATCTTTTGTTTAATCGCTTTAATTTAGGAACAAATAGTCATTTCATACTAAGAGTAAATTTACTGTTAGTCTCGTTCTGTTTTAAACAATTTTTATTACTAAACAAATGTAACAATGCTCATAAAGAAACTTTTAACAGGTTTAACTAAAACAAGTCATTTACAACCATCATGTGATTAATTTTTTTCTTTTTTTTTAATTTAAAAAAAGCTTTATGAAATGCAATAATTTTTTTTTATTAGTTTATTTTGGTTTTTTATTACAAAACTCCCCTAAATTTGGAATAATTCAGTAAATTAGTACTTACCCAAAAAGTACTCAAATAAAATCAGAAACAAAGAAAAATTATTATTTAAAAAAATAAAAAATAATTGAGATTATCGTTTTTGTTCAAGGCCAAGATAAGAAATTAGAAAAAATTATTGGGTTCTAATATGAATTTGTTTTTTGGTCCAAATATTCATATATCTAGAATCAAGATTTATAGAACTAACTATACTGTTATTCATCTTATTTTTCTTTTAGTTACGGTACTTTCAAAATTTTCCCCCAAAAAATCTCTTTTTTAAATATAAGAATACTTGAATCAAAATAGATCGAGATTAGAACCTAATAAAAGTTTCCAATTACTTATCTTAGTCTTGAATAAAAATTAGAATCCCAACTCTTTTCTTTTAAATAATAGTTTCATTTTATTTCTAATTTTATCACTTTTCAGGTAAGTGCTAATTTGACAATAATTTTAAATAAAAAAAATTAAAAAGAATTAATGTGGAACAAAAATATAATAATAAAGATTTAAACACGACAAATAAGAGAATAAAGACTTAATAGTAAAAAAATAAACAAAAACACTTTTTTTTTTCTTAGCAAAACTAATATTAAGAGAATTTAAGGGATTTTTTTCTAAAATAATAAATTTAATATTAATTTTACTAAATTATTTCAAATTTAAAAATTTTTATCTAAAAAATTGAATTTATGATTAATTTTAATTCATGTTTGGTTTTTGTAATAAAAAACCATTTTTTTAAATCACTAGATTACTATTTTCATGTTTTTGCAACTCGCTGGTCCCCAGTCCAATGAAATACGAGTACAATGAAAGAATGGACAAAGGTACCTCTGAATAGTTTATCAAAGCCGGCACCACACCGTGAGATCTGCAACTCTCTCTGATCTAAAGTTCTGGCCCTCTTATACATTACATACATAGATATATCCATATATTTAGCCACAGATATAAGTTTTGTAAAACCAGTTGAATCTTTTTTTATTTTTCTGCACTGATCTGTCTCTGTGGTGAAGATGGAGACTTTCCAGAAAATAAAGGTGGCCAATCCCATCGTCGAAATGGATGGTAACCCTTTTCAATTCTCACTCTCAATTCTCGTTTTATATTTTTAATTTACAGAATTTCATTATTTCTGCTGAAAATACCATAATAGTAAGTTGTAACGGGTATAGTGTCAGGGTTAAGAGTTCTTGTATAGCCTAGTTCATAACTCGTTCTATTGCTCTGTATGGTTTCACATAAAGAAGGTCAAATTCATTAGAACCAGCATTTTGGGTCTACAGAATGGAGTGAATAAGATTATACCGTCTTCAAAACTAGATTTTGAAACACACCCAGAACTTGTTTCATTAGACGGGGCATTTTGTCGTTGTTAGCATACATTACAACAACTACAAGTGTTTACTAATTCGGTCGTAATGGGAATGGAAATAAGAAAAATGCGTTCATTCCTCATCCATTCGTGTGTTTATTTATACGTTTAGGACACAAATTTTGGTGAATCCCTCACATTTTGTTGGTAAGATTGAAATTTGATGAGATAGTGAAACTTAATAGCAGACTATTCTTCCAATTGAAAATCTTTTAGAGTTCAATTCATTTTGGCTTAATCGAACATTTTTTTTAATAACTGTACATAATATGTTGGTTTTTTAAGTAATTGGAAATGATTGCGCTTGTTAAATGTTTTCCTTAACCATACAGTTTTATTGTTCAGGAATTTTAGTTTGTGAATGTGACTACTTGAGTGAGCTGTAAAATTTTATACTATGGAGAGGTCCACCATTGCATTTGTCCATAATTTCAATATGCATCAGCTTTTTTAGACGATTGCATATTGCATGATATCAGGAGCACAGAACAGAACTTCATAAATAGTAGTGGAAAAATCTACGTGCATTTCTGCTCCTTCTCTTGTTCTTCTTAAGTTTTAGTTGAAGAACTGATCAGATCTTTCAACACATTTTTCTTTATGTCTGAACACGAGTCCTCACTTCTATGACACAGGAGATGAAATGACCCGTGTCTTTTGGAAATCAATAAAAGAAAAGGTATTTATGTTTTTTGTGAGATCCCCATATGATCTTTTGGCAATGTTTGATTTTCCACAGCATGGTGTTCCAAACCTATAATATCATTATGTCCTATATCCTCTTTTGATGTTGCACAGCTTATTTTTCCCTTTCTGGAGTTGGATATCAAGTACTTTGACCTTGGTCTCCCAAACCGCGATGCTACCAATGATAGAGTCACAATTGAAAGTGCTGAAGCTACTCTTAAGTATGTTTTTATAGCTTTTAGCCTTCTACTTACTTTCTTAATATCAGATATCTTTGAAGAGGAAGTAATGGCCTTTTCTGGTAACTGTAATAGATTTTCTTTCTCATACGGTTGAGTTTTCCTGGTTATCTTTCATTTCTATTCTGTTAATANTTTAGATACTGTATAGAGTTTTTCACAAGGATAAAAGTAAATAAATACATAAATTGCTTTGTGTGTTGCTTTCATATATGTTTGCTATCCAACTTGCAGTATGCTTTTCTCTACTCATAATGGACTTGTTCAGCCAATGTCTTTTCATCATCTTATGTATATATTATATTGTTTTAGTTTTTATATTAATCTTACGTAAAATATTGTGCCTATTGAATTGCTTTGTGTATGACATAGTTTTATTATTTTGTCACTGTAGGTACAATGTAGCAATTAAATGTGCAACTATAACACCAGGTGTGCATTCCTGACCTAATTGGAACCATGAAAATGTTTTACTTGGTTTAAAAGCTGTTTAGCATCCTTATCTAATGATACTTGATCGACACTGTCGTTTTGATAGATGAAACACGTGTGAAGGAGTTTAACTTGAAACAAATGTGGAGGAGTCCAAACGGGACAATACGGAACATTTTAAATGGTGATTGGAATTTCACTGATGCCTGATGGTTAATTATTTACTGTTAGTTTTCTGCATATTGAATTGATTGCAGGTAGCATATGCTTTTTCTATGTACATCAGGTACTGTTTTTAGAGAACCAATTATCTGCCATAACATTCCTCGACTTGTCTCTGGTATGTGGTGTTTTCTTTTCATTGAAGTTCTCCTTTTATCATACAGCCAGGGCCAATTTTTATTTTTATTTTTATTTTATTTCTTTATTGTTAATTTTATCTTTTTTTTTTTCAGGCTGGACGAAACCAATATGCATTGGAAGGCATGCTTTCGGTGATCAATACCGAGCAACTGATACAATTATTGAAGGACCTGGAAAACTTAAATTGATTTATGGTAAATTTTTGTAAAAGGATCTGAATGCAGATTGCTGAGTTCACTTTTTACGGGGGCTCAGTTGTTGCCAAGAATATGAAATGTTGCTATTTTTTTTTAAGTACATTTCTTCTAACAATCATATATTAATAACTATCAAGTGTAATTACAAATTGTAGAACCTGATGGAATTGAAAAGAAAACGGAGATCGAAGTTTTCAGGTTTACTGGTGCTGGAGGTGTTGCTTTGTCCATGTATAACACTGATGAGGTGTCAACTTCTTCTTCTTCTCGTCCCTCCCCCCTCTTCTGTTGTGGAGGGGAGGTGAACTTTAATAATTTGCTAGAGGTCTTCTAGATTTAAATTTTAATGTTTTCAAATGGAAAACAGTCTATCCGTGCTTTTGCTAAGGCTTCAATGAACACTGCCCACCAGAAAAAGTGGCCACTTTACCTTAG